>JAOWBP010003503.1:2102822-2116407 GCA_028571105.1 Tragopan temminckii
CCCCCTCCACCACCTCCATTTGAACAACATAATTATAAACTTCCTTCTTTTTATTTTTTTTTTTTCTTTTTTTTTGTTATTATTACAAATGTCAAAAGGTCAGAATGAGTCGGAAGCCGGGAGAGGAGAAAAAACCTCTGCCACCATCTCCAGCAGCATGTAAGAGGGACGGTGTAAGAAATATGGAATGCAAAATAGGTCACAACTCAGTACTCTCAGTACGATGTTGGGGGGGGGGGATTTTTTTTTTTTCACTTAAGTGCAAACCAAATGGGTCAAGTAATCGCGAGCGCATGCCCTAACACTAATTGACTTATTTTGGAATGATTATAACTGTAATATTTTTCTTAATGTCACTGTTTTCTGGGCTGTTGGTTTTAGTGATTGCCAAGCAGTGGCATTAAATCTCTTGTAAATTTTAAATTGCATGCTATTTCTGTAAACAAGTCCCTCTGTTCACATCCTGATCATTAACCTTTGGTGATTTATATCACCGTCCTTTTTTTGCACAATTACTGCTGGATTGCTGCTGGATGCCATGCTCTCACTGCCAAATAAAGTGTACGTGGGAAACAAAAGTGGGATTTTACGGTGGCTTGTTAAGGAGGCTTTTTTAATTATAATTTTGTTTTATTTCTCGTCGTAAATGGAAAATTATTACCTTTCACAGCAACAGTTGCAAATGCGGTCTGTTTTGATCATGTTGTTGTCTTTTCCAAGTGCAGAATGAGAGAAGAAGGTGATTGGACATTAATACTTTGCTTTCTTTTACTGTTTAATACAAAAATAAGTAGTTTTTTTTTATTAACATATCATTTTGTATGTGTGTGCTGGCTTTTATCTTTTCTTTAAATCAATGTGCAGACATGCTTGCTGTTACAGGTTTACTCCTGGAGAAACTTGGGGGTCTATATGCACCTGTTATTGAAGTGTGAGCTTGAAATGCATGTAAAGATACCCCTTGTGTACCACAGATTAAAATCTTGGAGTTTAAGGCCTGTCTAGTCTGAAGAATCTTCCATTGCACTAATGCAAGCATCTGTGGAAGGCACGTTGAATAAACAACCTTATGGGAACAGCTCCAATCCAAAGGGATTTGAGAGATGCCATCAAAACAAAATTCTGAAGTTAGGCAAGTGTATCTCTTTTGGAAGTTTTACCCCTACTGAAAACTGAGGGGTCTGATGTTCTCCATAGTTCTGCATCTCTGGGCCCGCGTGCTTCCCCTCAGTGCCATAGCTGCAGTTGTGAGACTGGCAAATGCAGAGTTAATGAGCAGTGTAAGTATTAAAAGCCACATGTTTAGATAATTATGCCTTCAAAAAAGAAAATGTTGATAGGAAATGACAGTCCAGAATAACAAATCTGCTTTAGTTTTTAGCACGTCCTTGCTCAATTGCACTTCTGCATTGTTACAGAGAAAAGATATTACCATCATGGACAATTTTTAGAAGCTTTTCTTGGCTACTTTTTAGTTCTGGCCCTGTGATGCAGGTCTTTAGTCTGTTTCCATGTAGGAAGATCTCCAGTGAAGATGGAGAAGGCAAAGATGTGCGTGCTGCAACTGTTCCATAGGTGCTTAGCAGAGGGGAGCATCTGCATGGGCCTCAGTCACTCGTGCTTTCTGCTTGCACAGGGTCACCTTTTGCTCTATGCCGTGCTAAGCTGAGTGTCTTCCCTGAAAGTGGCCACTCTGTTTAAAAGCTGTTGATGCTCCTGCAGCGATGCTGCACCTGTGCATAAAGTTCATGTTGGCTTAAGCACTGCAGATGGAGTGGGAGGCTGTTAGAGCACCGAAGATGAGCTCTATCCGGTCAGCTTAGCTGATAAAGGTCTTCATCTTTGAAACACGTATGGTTTAAAAAGTGAACTTGAAGCACACTAGGAAACACCTATTGCAAGTACAGGCTTGCATACCATATGAACTGAATTTAAAAATGACTTCATGGTGTTCTTTGAACCATGTTGTCCTGGCATCCAAATAAAGTAAGTACATATGGTGGAGGGAGAGCGTCTGTCCCTTGAGCTAGAAAACAAGCCTTTCATCATCAGTTTGTCATTGATGGGCAGTGATATAAAACACTGGTACTGAAACATTCTTCCAGTGGAACACAACCTTTATCAAGAGCTGTGGGCAACTGATAGCAAAGCTATATTGTCCTGGTAGAGTTGATTTTCAAAACTAATTAGATTTAGACACTGGGTTTGGAAAGGGGAGAGAAGTATTAGCATAGTCATGCCCAGTGGGACGTGGCACAAATATTTCTTTAATTGATGCTGCTAATAAACATACTTATCTTCCAACTTACAGGGATAATTTGCACCAAGTGGCACAAGGTAGTGATAGTTCACATGACGTAGTACATAAATAATACCTCTGTTGTGAACAAATTGTATGTTGTAAACATCTAATGTTGATTGCTAGGGAAGTTTTTCATTATCATCTTTTAGAACAAAAGGCTGTGGGTTATTAAGGAAGGATGCTGGCATGGAATGAGTCTCAGTGTTACTTCAGACAGCACTGGATAGGTTTGAAGCTGTAACCTCAACTGCAGAAGATGCTTTATGAGTGTTTGAAATATGCCATTGTGTCTTCTGATTCTACACTTATTGTTTTTGATATCATGCAACCAGATGTGCACAGCAACTTGCTATTAACTTACCAAGGTAGCACTGATGACGACTACATTGTACAGATGCTGGCATGAAAGGGGCTGGTTGTAAGCCACTGCCTCAGAAGTCAGAACTCCAGTTCTGTTTCTGACTGCCAAAATAATCATGTGGGCCTAAGAGAAATGCCCTAATCCTGGCAAGTCTTCATTTTATACCCGTGGAAAAGCAGCAGTAGTGTTCCACTGAAAAGCAAACCTTTGGGATGGGTGCAGTTTCTGGCTGCAGGGTGCCTGGCAGAATGGCACCCGTCCCTTCTGCTGGCATGAAGCTGTGCCCATGGCTCCCCACCAGAGGTGCACGGTGTCTGCAGCTACTTGTGCAGTTCGTTGTAGTGAGAATGAAAGGAATGGGAAGGGGAAACAGCAAACACGTATGGCCAGCATTTAGAACTGCTCTTATTGGTCTGCCAAGATGTGTGCTGCTGCTGGATGCGTGCTTTCACTGTGTTTCAGCAGACTTAACTGAGCTCTCTGAAACAAGGTACAGACTGATTGTATCCTGTGATTATTTTGTGTCGTTTTCTAAGACTGATCTCTGTTACTACAGAGTGCCTGTTTGCTTCCCCTGCAGAATGCTCCCAAGGAACTGTGTGTGGTGTTCCGTAAGCGGGTGGGCTGTAGCAGCACACGTTGTTTGGCAGAGGACAGTAACTGTTGACTTGGGTTGAACACAGTAATCTTCCTACAAAGAGATAACGGTGAGAGCAGTGTGTGCAGCCCGGAGTAGCACCGTGTAGTCCCTTCAGGTGATGGTGCTGATGGCTTCCATGCCTCTATGCAATCTGGTGTAGTCTTCCTCACACTCACCGGTTGCGCATCCTTTAGTAAAAGAAAAGCTCACCGATGCTTTGGGTTCCATATCACATTCTTAACAGTTTCGGCTCATTTCCCGTTTCAGCCACCTCTCTCCTCGCTTACGGAGCAGCCCCACAACACAACATTTGAGACATCTCCTGTCCTATAATAACTTCCAAATGTAAATCAGTTGCAGCTGTTTCTTAGCACTTTAACCCTTTGTCTGCTGAGCCTCCAGGAAATAATTGATGACTGATTGGCCCATTAACCTTTTTAAAAAAAGTTTGACAGCCTGGACTTGTGTAATGAGGAGGGATTCCTGGTGAAATCAGTTTGATGGCTGAGTTGCTTGCCCCTGAGGATGAAAAATTAGCCCCACAGGACCTCGTCTGCATAGAAACTGGACACAATTAGTGTAATATCCGGTGTTATTAATGTAGTTTGGAGTAATTGGGCAGGTTGATTTCGACAGGTTGATGGTGCTAAAATACTATTACAGTGGACCTTTCTATGAATAACCGTTAAACATGGAAAACCGTTTAATAAAATGTTGTGATTGGGCTCCTAGGGATTTAAATAGCACTACCTGTAATTTTATTAAAGACTAAAACTGACCAATTCCACTCTACTGCGTGGATTTTTCTGTTTGCGTTTGTGATGGGTCCGGATTTACAGATCGCTACCTGCTTGGCACATCTGGTTTGCTCACTGCTCTGTAGGTGATGTGATGTGGGCTCTGCTGCTTTGTTTCACAGAGCGGGGAACTCCTGCAAACTTGTTCTGTTGTCAGCAATGACCAAGCTGTCAGCCAATTTGCTGATGTAGTGAAGACGTCCTTCCAGCCCAGCCCCAACACATCCCCATGGTACTGGGACAAACTCATTGACGTGTGGTCTTGGCCATCCCGAGTCACCACAGCTGTAAGGTTTTCCAGCTTTTGTTACGGTATCATCTGGTCACAGCAGCAAAGGTCAGGAGATTAAATGGGAGCCTTCCCTTTGGGATAAGGATGCTTTGTGTGCAGGATAACCAGAGGAAATGGCTGATGGTGGTCTCAAATGTCCGTCTCCGTTGTGCACTGTGCAGTAGGTCTTCCATGAGCAGAGGAACGACTTTGGTGCAGCATTTTGTGCAAAGCTTGCAGGGATACTGTTTGAGGATGGGATTTCAAACCTCCCTTGCGGCTAAGCTGGATTGCAGAATTTGTTGCTCATAACAAATTCCTAAGTATGTGATGAGGATTACTAGATGGGAGAATTCAGTCATGCTGTATCTTGGATCTATACACTTCTTTCAGGTCCTGAAACTGTAAATCTGGGAAATCACTGCGTACTTGGATGCTGAAATTTTGGGCCGAGCTGTGACAGGATTACTGCAGAGATTAAATATATGCTGTATGTGCTTGTTGATTATTAGATACATTCGCTCTGTCCATGCTAATGTCTCCTCTTGTTATGCATCCCAACAGGGTGTTCTTCTTGCTTTTTGCACACTGAGGGGTCCTGGCCACCATACTGATGCATTCACCTCAATAGCACCTGCAATGAGTAATTACTATGAAAATCTTTGAGCTTAACATTTCTGTTTCTTTTGCTGTTCCTGGATTTCTTCCTCCTGATATGCACTTTATTGAAAACTTTACATTCCTCTTCATGCTTGCCTCTAAATTGCATACCTGCACAGAGAAGCACTGTGTATGGAAGAGGTTGTACTTTATGTAGAAGATTGCTCTGAGCTGGAGGATTCAGTGGCAGCATTTGTAAATCTCTCACTTATTAGGACTTTGAAAGTACAAAGATTTTATCATTTAGAAGCCATTAAAAAGCCTAAGAATGATGCATCTCCTAAACTGGACTCTACAGGAACCTGCTGCATGTGAGATTCACTTTTCCATGTTCTCCTCTGCCAGTGTTCTCTGGTCTTTGTGGGGTCTCTCTTCCCTTCAGCAAGGCTTTCTGGAGGTGCTTCGGTTTTTGTTCTGCAAGACTGTGTTGTCCTACACTAGGACAGGCAGTACATGGGACTGTGAAGGCAGGAAAACTAATTATCCCACAGGTTGAAAAAATGACTTCCATTGAGCAGCAATACTGCATTTAAAGCTAGCTCTAGATTTGTCACATCTTTATATGCTTGTGGATGACAAGGTAATGCAGGAGTTTTGTGGCCCTGAATATCTGATAAGTCATCAGTAGACAAGTGAATGCTTTTTCTAAAGCCCGTTATGTCTGATGCTCACCAGAACTTCGTGCTCTATTGTAATGTTCCTTTCATGCTTCATGCCTGCCCTTCCTGATTCCACCATCTCCGTCTCAGCCTTCTGGACTTTTTTAATTTGATTTTGGCATCCCATGTGTAGGTAGAGCATGTCCATTTAGTTTAGGTTTGTTGGTGTTTTCATACACTGCAGTGCTTTGGCCTGAATACTTGTCCTTATTCTGTAGCGGCCCTGAGGGGTTTTCACTGACCCTTTCTGCTAGCTTCTTAGATCATTTTCTCATCTCTCCCAATGTGAATAGGTTGAACTGATTTTAATCCTGTGCTATAATCTAGTGTATTTGTGCTGTAGACCGAAAATGCATATATCTGCTTTCAACGTTTTATATCTCTGCATGTACAGACGTGGTCGAAGGAAGAGGGTAAACTGTTAAACTTTGTATTGTCAACTCTTTATAATGAACTCATCCTTTCAGTTATTTTGTGACACACTTCGTGGGTTTTTTTTTTACAGTGTGTAGCTCTTAGCATGTCAGGTTTAAGCCTAAATAATGCGTGTTAGCCACTTTGTCTTACAGAGGTGGATAGACTCAACACTGAACAGGCAAATGATCACAAGAACTGTGTATTTAAACAAAATAGTGTTTTATTCATGTAATGTTTTGAGAGAAAAATGCTGGATCTGTGAGTTGTTTTCTGATGCATTGTGCAGCTTCAGGGTTGGATGTACTTAGCCTCAAATCTCCAACATTCAGACTTGCATTTGCTTAGGCCTATCTGTTGATATCCTTAAACTTAAACCTTTTTCCTATTGCATGTTTTTTTTTCAGAACAAGAAGAAAACTTTGAGTTTATCATTGTCTCTCTTACTGGCCAGACTTGGCACTTTGAAGCTACCACATACGAAGAAAGAGATGCGTGGGTACAAGCCATAGAGAGTCAGATCTTGGCCAGTTTACAGTCCTGTGAGAGCAGCAAGAACAAGGTATGGTACATGGAGTAATACTGAGAATAAGTAATAGGTGGTTGATCATCGAGGAAAGCAAAATCAAGAACGCTGAGCTTGAAACCTCATCTCCTAGAGAAAAACATGTAGTGTTAGAGCTGCATGTTATCCATCTAAGCAATGTCTTTGCAAGAGGGAAACTCAGGTTTTACAATGAATGCCTGCTTTCATTACCCCATCCTACCAGCATAGGTGTTTTGTTTGTTTCCAGTGTATGTTTCAATAATAATTGGGATAATAATGTTTGATTCCATTATACATTTCTGAGATGGAGAAAAATCATAACCTATTTGTTTTTGTGTCTGACTTTCATGGATTTACGTGTACTAATGTTTATGTTACGGGAGCACAACAGAGAAATCTGTATACTGACACTTGTGTTTAGAGCACTTACGCAAAATGAGGCAAAGAATGGCTGGTAGCAGTCACCATCCAGTACCTACAGAGAAGATTGGCTTTTGTGTATATTAAATATTCTTCTGAAAAGAAGAATCCATTGCTAAGATTTTGATTGCAGAGGGGGCTTTTCTGATTATATATACTCAAGTATAAGTATACTTAAGTATACTCAACCTGCTACAGTGCTCCAAGAGGTTTTCTTCTGTGAAGTAGGTCCACAGTCTCAAAATATGTCGAAAGAACTAACTGAAATACTGTAAGTACAGCAAGTAGGGGTGTAGTAGATGTTGTTGTCATGGAATATCTCCACATGGCAGTACTTGATTTTCATTTGAAAATTATGTTCAGAAAGCCCATAGTTTGTTACAGCTGACAGTTTTATTCTCGGAAAGCCCACTAGATGGTTTAGTTGGGAAGAGCTGAACTAGCACATGTGACAGATCCTCCAGATCCAAGTAAAAAGCATTGGCCAAGGACTTCAGGATCCTTGTTCATTCAGACTTGACCTGAGCTCTGTTGTTTTTTTCTCCATTTGCTGATAGTGGTGTTATCTAACCCTTTTTATTGCTCTCTTGTTTGTTACATATGCCTTTCTTCACATTTCCAGTCGCGTCTGACGAGTCAGAATGAGGCCATGGCCCTTCAGTCGATAAGGAACATCAGAGGCAATTCCCACTGCGTGGACTGTGAAGCACAGAGTAAGTACAGCTGCTTCTGGCGGCAGCGTGGTGTGTTGTGCTCCAGAAAGCTGCCCTCGGTTCCTTGGCCAAGAGATAGGTGAACATCCACCATGGGCTCTGTATTTTTTGGTGTTATATTCCGTATGTTATTTTCACCTCTCTTCTTCATTGTGGAGTTTGCTTAATGAGATTGATTTTATATTAATTTATATTTAATATGCGCTGTGTCAGATAAGTCTAATTTTTTTTCTTCCCTCTTGTACTTACCTCTTTAAATGTGAACATGTCTTCACTTTCCTTTGAAGAAAAGGAAAAAGGAGTTTGCTCTTTGACATCAGCTACTTCCATTTTCTTCCTGCTTTGGTTGGAGAAGACATATGTACTGTGGTCATATTTTCGGAGAATTAAAGCTTAATTTGTGAGGTTTTTTGTTTGTTTTAGAATTACTCATCAGAAGAAGCCAAAGTTATTCCTTGTTGTATGTGGATACCAGACAACTGATTTGAGAGTTTTTTCCTTTCTGTGTCTCTTTCCCTCTTTTTTTTTTTCCTTTTTTTTTTTGTAACACATATCTAATGTTCAGAAATGTTCTCAAGAATACTTTGAGCTGCTCTTCACCTCACTAACCCCAGCTGAGGTCATTATTCTGTTGCTCTTTAGTTCCAGAGGTTTGTAACAAAGCCATAAAAAGGAAGTACTCTTGCTCTAAAGCAATTAGTTGTAGGAGCAGAAGGACTGAGAACTCCTGCATTTTTATTTCTTTGATATCTGTAAGTCAGAACTTTTCTTGTGATTTTACATGTGCTTAAAATGGAAAAATATTCATTTATTTTTCTTTGAGTCCTTTTTTTTTTTTTTTTTTTTTAAGACTTACTGTTTAGGATTTTGACTCCTTGTCTAAAGCCATTTAAACTTCCCAGTTAAATTTAAAATGATCATTCATACAGATGTGCAAGTGCTTTTGCGTGATTAATTTCCTGTCTGCATAGCTAGCAATTTAGCTGATTCGATCATCCACAGAGCAAGCAAACCTATTGTCCCCTGCTTCATCCTCAAAAGGTCTGAAGGAAGGTCGTTAGCACAGTAACAGGCGTTTCCAGTCCATGCCATCAAAATGTTCTTCACAGATAGATTGGTTTTAACTGATTCTTTTGAAAATTGTCAGATATTCATATTCTGATGGCTCAGGAACAAAGGCAGCTGCTCTGTCCCCAGCAGTTCAGTCTGCAGGGATACGAGCCTTGACTGGACTAGGCTTTGAGCACCAGGTCTCAGACCCTGTCAGAACAGCTTGTGGACCTGGTTGGAGGAGATCACTGGTGGAAATACCACAGGTTTACCAACACTGGTGAATTAAGGTCTTTATGTTCCACTGGCTGGTAATCCAAGGTGTGATAAGCAAGGAAAAAATGTTAGTTTGGCCAGTATTTTAACATGTGTAGACCAAAAAGACTGGTATTTCTTCACATTCTTTCATATTAAGCTGGTAGTCACTCAGATTTACTCCAAGGTTTTGGTATAGCACAAGGAATAGGTGTATGAGATGCTGTGCTTTGTATGACAAGGATGAGGTCTTCAGGTGACCAAGATGTACGCTTGGCTTCTGTGAAGTATCTGAGCGGACCAATGGGAGTGTGACTGATTCCTTCTCCAGTCTTTACAGATGTGGGTAGCATTTTCCTAGACCCTGCTAACTGGTTACCCAAGCAGAGTAGAAAAGTGTGATTCATTTTCTGCAAATGCACGTGTCCTTCCAATCTTTTTTTTTCTCCTTTTCCTGTCAGCCTAGTTGTTCCTCATCCAGATTGCTGCTCGGGTCAAGCTGGCCAGCAGAAGGGATGTGCCAGGAACACATTGCAGACAGAGGGCAGGATGGGCCTGCCCTTTTTGGCAGGGCTTAGTTGTATGGCTCGGGGGTTGGAGGGTGATTTTGGAACCTCAGCTGGAAACTCAATTCGTAGCTCATATTCTTGGAGATGATTCAAACCCTCTTCAGTCCTCTTTGCCTTTTGGCCTCCCTACTTTTAAAGCCTCTGTATTTCCCTTGAAAAATCTGGGCTAGTTCCGAAGTGATGTGCATTAGAACGTAAAGCTGTGCTCGGTGTGAGCCTCAGCCCGCTCCTCTTGTTGCCAGCCTTTGCTTTTTTCCCTTTGCTCCCTTTCTGCCTTACCCTGGAGCACTTTGCATCACAAACACCGGCGCTGTTGTGGAAAGCCGAAGTAATTTGCATCCTCACAAAGCCAGATGTTTGACAGCAAAGGAATACGAGATGTTGCTGTCCCTCGGTTCTATTCAAGAGCCATCAATCTTCCACTTCAGAAGTCTCATTCTTCCTCTTTCTAGAGCTGTTTGGCTTTTTAGCACTTCATTACAGCACTTTGTTTCACTGGGGAATTTCTGCTTTGTTGTACTGGCGTGCTGCAGGCCTGCTGGCCCTTTAGCCGTCCTGAGCCGAGCTTTGTCAAACTCCTGTCCTAACTTCCCTATCCCGGGGCTGAATTTCTGCCCACAGCTCCATTTCTGCCTCTTCCAGTTGTAATGATGCCAGAGGATAAACTTGGCTCGCTCCTCTGAGATGCTTGGGGAACTTGGAATATCAATTCTTTTGCTTTCCTCTAAAAACAAGAGTCTCATCATGGGTTTTCCAGGCCGACGGTCTATCTAGTAGCTTACTGCGGTATTTTTTGGATTTGAGAGCCAAACACTGAAGTGCTAATTTCAGCAGCCTGTCAGACCCATCACAAGATTCATTTTTTCTACCTGTATAATAACATTCTCAAAGGACTGAAAAGCTAGGCCTTTTTCTCTCTCTTTGCTCCAGCTCTGCAAGGTGCTGCTCCTCCCTTCCCAACCAACTGCTGCTCCTCCTTTCCCCATCTTATGCTCCTCTCTTCAGAGATGCCCCTGCTCAGATCGGCACTTTGCCATGCTGAATCCAGATGAGTTTAGCATGGGTAGCTCTTCCATCAGCCACCTCATGTCCGCAGTGGTGAAGGAGATGGCGTGGAGAGGTTGTTCTCCCAGAATAGTTGTCTCCAAAGCTTCGGCCTTCAAGTGATTCCGTTTGATTGAGGTTAAAGTCAAAATGGGAGGAAGTTTTTAGAGGAGAAAACTTAGCATTTAATCTGGGAGTATTCAACAATGTAAAAAGGCCCATATTTTACCAGTTACAGCTTAAAATGTTCAAGCATGAGATTTTGAACTTGCTTAACTACATAGGACAAGAGGAAGATGCAGACAGGAACACAGAATTTCACAAGGAGCCATCCCTGGTCATCTATGAAGGCTGCTCCAAAAGTAATGCCTCCTGTTTTATGTACTGGCCCACGACATCAGAGGCAGACATTGGTGGTACAGCAGTAGAGGCTGAACCTTCCCACCATATCCCATTCTGTTTTGTTGCTGTGTGACAGACGGCAGCTGAGGGAAAGGCTGACAGAATGGCATCAGACATGGAAGGGCATATGAAGCAGAAAAGTGCAGTTGAATTTCTCCATGCAGAAAAGATAGCACCCATAGAGTACCAACGCTTGCTGAACATTGGTGGAGACCAAACAGTGGATGTTAACACAGTGAGGCAGCGGGTGGAATAATTGTAAAAATATTAATCAGTGATTTTTCTCTTGCTTTGTTCCGAGTTAGTGCTTCTTTCAGCTCCTGACACCTTTTGTGTCTGTGAAGATAACCCTGGCCTTTGCAGGCCAGGGGCAGAGATTTCATTCCAAGTCTCAGTTTATCAATTTAAAATGAATATCTGCCCCATTTAAGCTTTTACACACAAATGAGCATGTTAGTGTATTTCACACATACTGCTCGAGTTCCCCCTCTGTCAAGACACTGCAAGTAACTCATGGAGGTGACCTGGACAAATATGCAAGAAAGGAATGTTTAATGCTTGTCTTCCCAAGGACTTGTAAAGCATGGCAGGTGTTTTGTCTTCTGTATTTCTGGAGATCTGAGGTGCCTGCTGTCTCTTCGTAGGATAAGACTTACCTTAGACAGAAACTTTTTTAAACAGAAGATCTGTTTTTCTGCTTAAGTGAAATAAGATGGTGGGTTTTCGTGTGTTTTTTTTTTTTTTTCCTTCTAATTTCTATAGTTTTTTTTTCATTTCGGTTTCTAAAGACTGACGGAAGAATGCCTGCTTTTTCAGTGAAATCTTATGCTTACCCATTTGAAGCATCCTTTTAGTAATTTTTGTCCAATTGTGACATGGCAAAAAAATAAGAAATGTATTCCTTGCATATATTTTGGTTGCCAAAAATAATTTTTTAATTTTGAGAGGCACAAATTGGAAATATCACCAAAGTCCTCTGACAACACTTGCACAAATAGAAGGGGACGTTGGAAATGTATTTCCTATCGGCTCAGAATTTTGTTTAGATTTGAATAAAAATTGTGCCTACCCTCTCAATTAATGGTGATTTTCCTGCTTGTCATTTGTGATAGTCTCCTCATTCTTTGGGAGGCCCAGGGTAAGGAGAGAAGAAAAGATCTGACAGCAGGTGGGAAAAAAGCCACCAAAAATTCCTCCCATAAAGTCTTTCATTGCATTTGTTGAAGTGAATGTTTGTTGAAGAGGGATATTCATACAAACCTAGATTTAAATAACACAGGACAGTGACAAAAAGTGAACCATCTTGGGAAATGACTTTGAATTTCCCGGCTTTTGTCAGGTTTGTCGCTGCCTTATCATTTGTGGGGTTATTTTTTTTTGTCTGTGGAATCCTTCTGGCTAGTACACTAAAACTGGGACTGTTCAAAGCATCGCATTTTCATCTTAGTACTTATCTCCCTGATCTTAGAGATGAAAACATACCCCATAGTGTGTCAGATGTAAAAGCCATATGTAGGTGATGATATAGATGGTTATTAAGGGAGTTGATATAGTTAGCAACAGAGACATTGTGTCTACTCTTTTTTTTTTTCTTTTTCTCTTGTAATTGGCTACGAGTGACTCTAGATTCCCAAGGAGGGACTTTTTCTACTACTTCTTCATAAGCTGCCTGCTCCTCAGTTTATATTTTCTTTGTTTCTTCTTTTCTTTCTTATTCACCTTTTCCTTTTGACTGAAGCTGGGCCGCATCTCTTGTGATCCCTCCCCCCTTAGGGTTTCTCATTAGTGCCTTAAGAAGGCAAAATAGAGCCTTCTGCTAGACTTCCCAACTGTGCTGTGAACAAGGACACCTGGATTTTTTTTTTCCCATTGTGTTTGGAGGCAAAATCTTTATCCACAAATATTAACCAGAAAGTTTTGTTTGGTATTTTATTGCACTGATGATGGCCTTCGTCCTTTTTTCTGCAGACCCTGACTGGGCCAGCTTGAATCTGGGAGCCCTCATATGTATCGAATGCTCAGGTATACACCGAAACCTTGGCACACATCTCTCCCGAGTCCGCTCTCTTGACCTGGATGACTGGCCTATAGAGCTCATCAAGGTGATGTCTTCAATCGGGAATGAGCTGGCAAACAGCGTGTGGGAGGAGAGCAGCCAAGGCCATATGAAACCTTCATCAGATTCCACAAGGTATGCTTTCTTTCTCCATGATTGTGGCATGCAGTGGTCAGGTAGCGTGTAATTCTACAGGTGGCAAAGACTGTAAACTGTAAACTATGAGCCTGAGCACTTAATTCCTCATTTTGGCATCTCAGTCAGAGGTGGTAGGACAAGGGGGGGTGGTTTTAAACTGAGACAGGAGAGGGTTAGGTTAGATATTAGGTGGAAATTTTTCACACAGAGGGTGGTGACGCACTGGAACAGGTTGCTCAAGGAGGCTGTGGATGCCCCATCCCTGGAGGCATTCAAGGCCAGGCTGG
>JAOWBP010003503.1:2123771-2150220 GCA_028571105.1 Tragopan temminckii
CCCTCCTCCCCCTTTCCTTCCTCCCCAAGCCTGGTCCTTTGTATCTCAAGCTCACTGATAAATTAAAAGCCACCCCTGTGGTCTCTCAAGTGAGTAATAGAGGCAGAAATTTCATTTTGCAACTGGCTGATTTAATGATCCAAAGGGTAATTAATGGCCTGATTATCTTAATGTTAAATATGTCCGGCAGCAATTACTGTGACCTCCCGCTTGTCAAGGTCCAGGCTATGCTCTTCTTTCAATTAAGTTCTCTGGGGCTTAATGGTATGAATAAACTCCTCTGATTCTATCATTCCGGACTCTGAGATTTAAGCGAGCTAGGGGCTCGTTTGGAGTTTTAATCAGCCCATCTTCTACTTCAGCGATCAGAGTTAACAATTATAACAAGGACAGTTTAACTTTCTCCCCCCTACAACCCAGTCCCCCTTTCTACTTCTTTATATATATATTTTTTCCTTTATTTTTTTAAGCCCTCGGAGGGGATTTTGTTGGCTGCAGCAGCAGATTTGCTAGGCTAGTCTCTCCCTATATAAATTATCATGTGAATGCTGCTGTTTTTCCATTTGACAGGCTTAATTAATTGGCAGGAGCGCCCAAAAATGACAGTGCCACTAATTGCAACTCAAAGTAAATTTCTGTCATTGCAGCACGCTTGTCAGCGGGCATGCCCCAGTCCTCACCACGGCCAGAGTTTGTTGACGTTTTCCATTTCAGTTTTCACATCTCGTCAGGGAATGTGATCATATGTGATAGCACTAACGGACCAAGATGTGCCTTTGGGTTTTCCAGGCATGCAGTTTGTGTGCAAGAATGACATTTACTGCCAATAAAGTTTAGACAGCTGTGCTTCTGCCGACCAAACAGCTGCTAGGGGACCTAAGATTTTACTTAAGATATTTCAGGAGATCCTATTAACAGGGAATCTCTGGGAAGGAGCGAAAAAAAAAAACAACTGACAAGCCCTGAGAGTTGTAACTCACTCCTGTCTTCTTCCTGGCTGAGCTACACTAAATAGTGCATCTCCCAGTCTGCTGGAGTTATATTAGCTCTGTTTTGGACAGCAGATATTTCATATAGATAATGAGGAAAATGTATAAGTTATTAGTACAACAGTATCACATTTCCAAACACACACACATAAATAAGAAGACTGAATCACCGCTGCCAGTAAACTAAAGCCTTTCCCCATATTACTGCAGAAATGAACCGATTCTGACGTGGTAGATTGCATGCTTTCAGATTAGAGTAATTGTAATTGTTTTAAAATTAAATTTAAAAAAAAATTGTCACTTACCAGTAGCTTCCAGGAAATGCATATAATAACAATAACTAACCGAGCCAAATGAAATGTCAGCTTGGGTGGTGGCTGTTCGTATTTCACCATTTGGAGGCCTCCGAAGCTAAAATGAAATTCTCAAGAGATGAAGGTTAGTGGTACGGTGTATTTTATTGTCCCTGTAGCTGCTTGGCAGACCTTGCAATCCAGAGTCTGATCCAGCAAAGCACTGGTGCCTATATAGCGGCCTGGGAGATGCCTGGATGATTAAAACTAAAAACAAAGCAGCAGCAAGAAAAAATAACGACCCCAGTTGTCCAAGTTAATGAGCACTTTAGATAAAATGCTCCCTAGTTCACTTTTCTTATGTGCAAATCTGTCTTTGATAAAAACTGGAGCACTTTGCAAACAGAAGCCTGGTTTGCAATCATTATTACAGTCATCGTTCTCTTCGTTGTAAGTTAAACCTGCAAAGGAAATGTTTTTGTGTGTTGGAGCACTTGTTAGAAACTGGAGGTGAAAGAGGCACAGTCTGAATTTCAAGGCCAGGTTGGATGGGGCCCTGGGCAGCCTGGTCTGCTATTAAATGTGGAGGTTGGTGGCGGGGGGGGGTTGGAGTTTCATGATCCTTGCGGTCCCTTCCAACCCAAGCTGTTCTGTGATTCTATGAGCAGTGTATGAGATTTCCAGTTATGCTTGGGTGTCCTCCTCATTCTGTTTACCAGCTGCCTTCTGGAAGACCTGCCCAAGGATTGCTGGTGTTATCTGAAGTTTTCGGAGAGAAGAGAGAAAGAAATTATCATTTTTTGTTGTTTTGTTTTTGGGTTTTTTTTAATCCTTTTCCCACTTTCTCTGAAGTGGATTTTAGATTAGATTAATGGCCAGGCTGGATGTGGCTCTGGGCAGCCTGGTCTGGCGGCTGGCGACCCTGCACATAGCAGGAGGTTGGAACTAGATGAGCATTGTGGTCCTTTTCAACCCAGGCCATTCTATGGTTCTATGATTATCCATACATCCATTCATTGTTTTTCCTTTTAAAGATATCTTTGAAGAAGACAGGGGAAATCAATAAGCTACAGCCATTATTTGGCTGCCGTGAGTTAAGATAACAAGATACGTGAGCGTTTTGATGATATAAAAATGGAGATCTGAATGAAAATCAACTGTTGAGACCAAGTCGTATTAATATTGTACCGATAAAGAGGTCGTAGCTTCCAAAAGCAGAATGCATCTTCTCACGTGGCAAAGAATTAGATCAAAAATATTTTGCTCCGAAACTCTTGTGAATTCCATATTTTCTAGGCAGCAGTGGTTTCACAACATTATGTCTCTGTTAAAGAGAGATCCGGAAGTTGCAGTGATGTCCTCAGCTCAAGTGTTAAATACCATATCATTACATATCCCAGAGTTCCCAATAGCTGTCCCAAGTAATTTGGTTAGCATGTTAGTAGAAACATTTGCACTGGCAAAGCATTTGGGAGCCTTGGTCATAGCTCACAACAAACCATGCTGAGAAGGGCTGTGTGCATCCTGCCTCCTGAGGGATTAATATGGAGAGTTCTGTTTTAAATATATCGAGGCACAGGAAAATGTGATAGAAGAATTAAATGTACTGTGTAAAGCATTGGGCAGCCTTAGCAAGGAGATCTTTGCCCTCGCTGTCTTTAATAATAGCTATCTAATCAATTATTTCCAAAAGGAAAATCATTTACCACTTGTATTGGTTTCTAAAATCAGACATTTGTAGGGCTGAAACTTGTAATAATAAAAAGGAAAAAAAAAAAAAAAAAAAACCAATTGAGGGAAAAAATACCAAATGCCAAACATCAGCTGTTATGAGGTCCATGGGGTCAGATCCAGATCTGTGAGATGTGTTTGGTTTAGGGAAGACTGTAAGTTGAGTGCTTAGTGCTACTGAGCACACAGCTGTACATATCAGGAACTCAACGGAGCTGGCAGGGAAATTACCCAGCATATAAAAGAAGTACATATTTTGTTAGAAATAGATTTTACGTAAAACATTTTATTCGAAGCGTTTCCGTGCACTTGGTGCTTAACCTGTTCTTTTCGTTTCTCCTGCCTGCAGGTATGGCTCTCTCTGTCAGGTCTTACAAACGTGAAGTTGTTTCCACATGCAACTCCACTTGGTTGCTGTATCTAACATAAAAGAGAAGTTACTCTGAAGCCAGTTTATTTCTGATTGAAGCTCTGTTCAAACACAGTGGGTTTTTACTCTTAAAGGAAAAAGATAAATATATCAGTTGTGGCTAAATACATGGGGCAGGCTGTCACTGGTTGAGCTGAGCACATCACAATTGGTCCTTACATTGTCTTTCTCTTGGGCTTAACACAGTATTACCAGGAGCTCAGGTACAATGCCAGAAACTACTGTTGCGTGGGCAAAATCCTAAAGCTTTCAATAGTGTTCACTGTTGATGGTGGAAGTGATGTTAATTCAGCTTCCTGCGTGGCTTTTGGCCATTTCTGCTTTCGTAGGTTGTTTGGCTAGTAGCTAGCTTTGTTTGAGCTCGCGGTGTAGTGAAGAAAAGAGCAGGCCTAAAAACAGCAGTGGTGATGCTGAGCAGTACTGTAAAAAAGGCAGTGCCTTGCCGTGCTACTGGGGGCTGTGCTGGCCGGTGACACTAGGTACAGAAGCAGCAGCATGCCTTTGCTTTGGTCGTGGCTACAGAACCTGCGGGGCTCCATAACAGTAACTGTGACCAACTTTCTCTCTTTTGTGATTTTTTTCCTTTTTTTTCCTTTGTTTAAGACTGAGCTTTGTTTCTGGCTCTGCAGGAAGCTGGTAGCCTATGGCAAGGGACTGGGGAGATAAGACTTCAGTAAGATAACTAAATGAAAAGGGCAGCAGTGAAAAGATGGTGCTGGCTTTTGACTGGACTGAAACTTGATATACACATCAGCCCAAATGCAGTTTCCCCACGGTTCTAAAATAGCCATTTGTCAGAGGCAGAGCGCTCACTGCTGCATCTCAGACGTGCGGGTGCTGAAGGGGAGTCAGCAGTGAACCCCTGAAAAAGGGAAGTGACCAGGAGAACTGAGACCACCATCACTCGAGCTTTAAAGTAATTAAATAGCAGACTCAGATGTGTTGAGGTGAACACAGGTGACGAATTGGAGCCTTTAGAGAATCGGAATTACAGTGGAATGAAATGCCTGGCTGTGCCTATTAACTAGATTGTGCAGACAGTGCAAAGTCCTGTAGCTGAGGCATTTTTGTGCGAGTCTGCAGAGATGTACAGTAGTGAGAAGAAGCCATCTCTAATGATTGGCAACCCTCAGAAGGTACGGACGGGTTGTGCTTCAAAAAGTCTTCATGCCGAACAAATGATTGGCCTAGAAATCTCCCAGCTAACTTTTCTTTTTCCCCCAAAAGATTTAAATTTCTTTCTGGTCTCATCCAGGTCAGAATTTCTAAGTGGCAGTTTTGTTGTATTTTCACTTCACTACAACACCAGCCGAACTTGGGAACCTGTGGTGCATGCACAATTAAATCACAGCCTCCATTAGCACTTGCAAGGCTGCTCCACAAGTTTGAATAATCTACAGGTAGGCTGCTGCCTTAATGGGAGTGGCCAGTGATTTCCAGTGAAATCTGTGCTAGATGTCAGGTTTTCTGACTGTGGAGGCACATAGACCGTGACCTGCCAAATGCTAATGAGCTGTGGTGGCTTTAAGAGCTATCCACGTTCTAGTCAAAATTGGGCCCTTTTTAGACCTTTCCTTCTATAGTGTATTGCACGTCTTCTGTTGGATTGTAGCATAGCTGGATCTTTCTATGATCACTTTCTTATTAAAACAGACACCCAACAGCAGTAGGATTTTGCAGGCAGGATATAGATTTTTCTCCTTGAAGTCAAACTGTAAAATATTGCTTAGTTTACATGTTAAAGAACCTTGTTAAGAAAGAAACAAGAAAGGAAGGGAAAAAAGAAGGAAAACAGAAACGAGAACTGCCTGTAGTTTCAAATGTTAATGGAGTAGGATCTGTGTAGAGACAACTTGCTTTATACTTTTAAGAGTTCACCAACCTCGTTGCTAGGTTTATTGCCCTAAGGCAAATTAATTAATGTCAATGGAGAATTTAAAAATGGGGAAGGGGAACAAAGCAAGGGGGGACATTTCTTAATTATGTTGCAGAATTTCTCTCTAATTCTTGGCCTTTCCTTAGTTAAGCACCTGCCTGCATCCCAGACAGATCAGCACCAGGACCCTTATGGCAGCACACAGCTGGCACACAGGCTTGCTGATGATGCAGTGAAGCATATTTGGAGGCTAGATAAACTGAGCTGTATAAGGATCCTTTTAAATGCAAGGTACCCCTTTGGTATGGCTGAGTACAGTTCTGTTACCAACTCCTCTACCTGCCTTTTGAAGTATCACCCTCTAAAAATACATCTGCCGCCGGCATTTCTACTGCTGAAATGAAATATGGAATAACGTGTGGTTTAAATGTACATCACATGCCTAAAAAAACAGTTCATCTCCAGTGGGTTGTGGTTTTATACGAGCGTTCTCTCAGAAGCATACTGGGCTTAGGGATGTGAAGAATGAGCAAAGGAAACTCAAATAAACGGGAAAAGAGTTTTATCTCGGAAGTGACTCCTCTAAAAAAGTTTTGGGACTCGAGAAATTAAGAGGTACTTGAAAATGGCCTGGTGTCCAAGGCTGATGTGTTAGCATCATGCATTTGTATGGAGCCAGGCAGCTCAGTGGATACCAGAAGATGTTAAAATGCGGAATATGAGCTGCCGCTGTGTGAATTTGACCGTAAGCTTCAGAAAAGGAAGGAAAATATCCTTCCAGAAAATGACCAAACATCTGATGTGATATTATGTGAAAAAGTAAGTGCGTGGGACATCCTGAGGGGAGTTGGTTGAGTTTGTATTTTTAACAGCCGAGAGGTAATAGATTATCTCACTGTCGTGGTGGGACGCAGAGGAATCAGCCTATAGGGAAAGCTATCAGGATAAAGCAAAAAAGATCACTGACAGTCAAAGAAATAGGCGTGTAATGACAAAGAAGCTGGTCTTCTTATCCCCTAGGTCTGAGACAGTGTCTAAAGCAACAGAGCTTCTCCTACCAGAAAGGAAAATAAAGCATCGGAGGTTGCGATCACATAGCAAAAGGCAGGACTGCTAAGTCAAACATCAGCCAAAGCCTACGGTGAATTTAGGAGTGAGGAGGGGAGTAGGAAGCAGTGCCTGGCTCCTGTGCGAGGAGAGTGGTTGAGTCTCAAGTTAATCATGAGAACAATTTGTCAAGCAGTATTTAATGGACTGCTTCTAAGTGTGTATGTGGGCAGGGTAGCTTGTAAATTTGAATGTGCCTTTTTTTCTTTGACAGCAATCAATAAATGTGCTATTTATTAATGTATTTTGAGAGGTCTTCTCAGACTTTTTATGGTTGTTCTGCGCTCTCTCAGATCGGTCAAAAAGAAATGAGAGAGCAGAGCAGGATTTCTGTGTTTACAATCAATATTGCACTTTTCTTTGCTTTTCATGCAAATAGGGGAATTGTAATGTGTTTTGCATGGGTGCATTTATTACCTCTTTCTGTAAGGGAGCAGACTTGGTGAGGAAGTTTTCCACCCAAAGTGGTATGTTGAATTATGCAGTCTGGCCCAAACCTGGCAGTTGTCTCTCATTTGGAGTGACAGCTCCACTGCTTAAATAAACGAACAACAACACCAAAAAAAAAAAAGAAAATATTTTCTGGAATATGCCATTTCTGTCCAGAAGTACATTTGGTAGCAGTTCACAGAGCTTGTAAATTAAACTTGGCTCATGTGTCAGGTTTGTGCCTCTCAGGCATCAGTAAAAAGGTAAGCTTCCTTTTAGCCAGTGCTACATCAGCAGTGAAAGTGGGATAAGAATCACAGCGCGATACAGGGGTTGAGAGCAATGCATGATGTGACCGGGGCCTTCTAAAATGAAAGGGAAGTTCAGAGAAGAGCTGTAAGGAAGGTTTCAAGTCTTCAGTGGGTAGTTTTGGGAGGAGATGCTGAAGGGGCTAGTGAAATAGTTGTGAAGGGTTATAGAAATTCAAGAATGTTGGGAGGTGGAAAACAGGTTCTTGTGGTCCAAGACAGTGCTCGTAAGAGAAGAGGATGAAAGTGGGAAAGAATGTTGAGGCTGGTTATGAGGCGAATTGTTCTGCCAGCAAGCTCTCTTGAGCTGTGCATTTATCTCCCAGGGTACAGCAATAAATCTCATCAGTATTAAGCACAAGGCAAGGGGCTGGATGATCTAGAAAGCCTTTGCTTTCTAGATTCACTGAATCTCTTAAAGCATTCAGCAGCTGTAGGTGCTGAATTTTCAGATTTCTCTCTGTTTTATGTTGAGTCCAGCGCCACGCCAGAAGACTACAGAAATCAGCTCTCGGCTGAAATAGGGAACCTAATTCCAGTGCTCTTTCCTCTCGTGTCCCCTGCTCCCCTTTTGCATCCGCTGGATGTCCATTTCTGTAAGTTTTCCCTTCAGAACAAACCTATCATTTTTCACCACAGGATATTTACAGCTTCAATCAGTGCCAAATTCAATTGGCTTCTGATCTCATCGCTGGAAGTTATAGATGCAGATATTATTTGCACTGCGGTTAATTATGGAGCAATCAAACTTTGGCTTTTCCACTGTAATTTCCTCTGCCAGCTAATTTAATTAATCACCCCCAGCTCAGCTCTTCCAGCTGCGACTGGCAGGGTCATTAATTAGACATGTGGTGGTAGCTCATAGACCAGTTCCTGTTAAGGGGCCGCTGCCCACTTGATCTCTAAGGGAGCGATAGCATTTTCTAAGCATCCAGGCAGGATTAGAGGTAGCTGACACATTATTGTATTCCTCAGAAGCAAAAGCGATTCCCAAAAGATGTACTGCAAGCAAACAGCATGATTGCTGTGACTGCTGGCACTTAGCACACCAGGCGTGGTTCGGTGAGGCAGGAGCACCATCAGATCACTGCTAAGATGCAGTATTTAGAGTCTGATTCCTGGTTCTGCAGCTCAAACAAGCTGCTTTCTTAGCTTGTTTTTTAGTGCTGAGTGAGTGCAGATTCCCACTGCACACATGTTGTGGGATGGCGTCTGCCAGCCAGACCTGGGATTTTTCAGAGGTCCATCCTTTCTGGCCTGATCTGTGAGCTAAAAATTAAAAAAATGCTCAGAAAGTGGCCAGGCATCCTTCTGGCTTCTTCTGGGAGCTGAATGGCTTTTGTCAGATGGAAAATCATAGAATCATAGAATGGCCTGGGTTGAAAAGGACCACAGTGCCCATCTAGTTTCAACCTCCCTGCTGTGTGCAGAGTCGCCGACCACCAGACCAGGCTGCCCAGAGCCACATCCAGCCTGAGCATGCATTCTCAACATCAAATCACATCCGTAATAGAAATGTGAAATAATAGAAATGTTTTCATTTCGGGTTTGTTTTGTCTTGTCTTTTTTTTTCCCTATAAAACCTGTATGAAATAACCAGCTAGGTCTGTCATATTGTTTGATCTCAGAAAAATCAGCATTTGAGATGGATTGGGCATTTGTTTGTAGGGAAGAAACTTTTATCATACACAAACTAGTTTGGTTACATCCTGCTTAAGAATCTCATCCAGGATATTAACGGTAGAGAGCGTGTGATTTGGGATGTACGATGGCCTAACCTAATAGCCCTATTATAGTCTATTTATTTGTGGAGGAAGACCTTAGTCATCATTCTTGCCTTGGTCTGACTTGGTACTCGACAGTAACAAACCCTGCCATTGGATTCTGCTCTGCATCCCAAATACCAAAGCAACGTCCAAAGCTGTTGTGTTCTCCGCCTGCAAATTCAGTTGTAAGCACACCCAGGATCTTCTGTATCTTCCTCAGAGTGCCAGCAAAGTGTGTTCCTATCACACCACATATTATTGTATAGATTCTGCAGGTAGGTAAGCTAGGAAGGCTGGAAATAGCCAGGCTAGCTGCAGCTCTCAGGCAGCTTTTGCGACAACATACAAGAGCCAGAGAGTTGTAGTACAGGTTGATTTTGAACCTGTTGCAAAGCTGTCATTTCTAATCAGTGCATCTGTGTGCCAGAGGTGGATTGCTGATGGATTAGTTGGAGTCTCCCCTGCTTCTTTTCAGAGTAGACAAACTTCACTCAAGACAACTGTTTTAATTGAGTCACAAAGTCTCCCTTCAGATTCTTCTGTCCAAAATGTCCAACAGCTCCAGCTAGTAACAGTAAACTGAAAATAAATTATTAATTAAAAAAAAAAAGAAGTTCTTACTATGGAATTGTGCCTGTCTGTAATAGCAAAACATTGCCATGAACTTGTGTGAGCTTCCTTTTCTGAAGGAGGAGAAGGTGTTCTGTTGCAACCCTTCCTTCGAATGCGTCATACTCTGCACCAGTGGCTTTCTTCTTCGTTGTATCTCTCAGAAGATTCCTTTAGCCTGAACTGTTTGGGGAAGATGCTTTCAGTACAGAGTCCCTCCCTTGCTCACAGTCAGAGCGATCTCTAGGAATTTTCACAGAGATGCAGTTCAGCAAGTGTTTGAGAGTGAAGCACATCTGCTTTTACCATCACTAGAACACAAGGACAATTGTTGACATTGTATTGCCATCGAAGCCTGGGTCTAGGAGAGATAAGAAAGTAGTAGTTGATAAGAAAGCAGCCTGTCTCTTGACAGAGGTTCTATATCTTTCCTTGGAGCAAGAGTTAGACATCAGTGTGTTCCAACCTGAGTAGGTAGCTAAGCACTCTCTTTTTGGAAAACCTTTCTCAGCTTGAAGCTGATAGTCTCATAGCTGGAAATGATGCTGCTGGAAGGAGCAGCGCCTACACAGATGTTGGTGCTGCAGTTCTTACTGGATGTCCGCAAAGTCATGCATCAGAAATTCTCCACTTGCTCAGAGGGGGGGCAAACAGCATATTGCAGAATTATACTTTCTTTGACTGAGCTGATAAATACCATCAATTACAGTGCCTCATCAAAAACAGAAGTATAGCTATGAAACTATCTGGTGCTATAGAAACGAAATTACTAGAAGAATTGGCCAAGAAGTACCCTTTTTGGTCCATTCTGACAAATTTCAGAAATTAGGTGACAGATTGTTTCAAAACGGGCATATCACAAAATACAAGTAACTGACATCTTTAAAATGTACAGCTAAATAATTTACATCCTAAAAGCAGGACAACTGCGAGAGTTAACTGAAGATAATCTGCTATGAAGACTTGAATCTGGAATGGTCTTTGCTGAAGAAAGGGAGTACCTGAAATTCCTAAAATAACCTTCAGGGTTCTTCTATAGGGAAGCTGGCAAATGAGTTTGTTTTTGCTCTGCGAAAATCAGAATTATATTTGGTCTTGATCAGCAGATTGCAATCACGCGGTGCTTCTTCACCTACTCATCTCACTTGGTTTTGTTTTATTTGAGCGATAAATATCCTAAATCTTCCCAGAGCTATTGCGTGTCTTCTATGGAGACTCATCATAGTCCTGCCAGGCATTCATCAAGGCTTCCAATGAACCACTGCATTAAGTATTCCTTTGCTCCTTATCAATCAAAACAGTTTACTTCTAACTTTACTTTTTCTTCCTGAAGTAATCAAAATTTGATATTCTACAGATTGCAGAAAATTGTCACTCCCATATTTTGCGCTAATCCATCACATGAAACAGCTGTAATTTGGGCATCAGAAGAGCATTAAATTTTTAAATAAGCAAGAGACAGTCAGTGAGAGAGTCCATTAACCGCTCCAGATGACAGGGCAGAAGAATGTTTGGATCGCAGGTATTTTGAGAATTACAGTGCAGACATTACAGAGCAATGGGGCATCTACGTTCTGCAACAGGCAAAATGTTTTCTGTGTGTTTTCATGATTTTGCTCAAGTATTCAAAAGGAGTACATAAGCAGACAGCATCGCCTGAATTTTCCTTAGCTCGAGCTGCATTACCAAGCTCATTCAGCAATTTGTGGAGGGACTGGCCATTGAAGACACGTGCGTAAGGTGTTCCACAAGTTCTGGAGAAGTGCTAGGTGACTTAAATGATGAAAATCAATGAGGAGACTTTTTCACCGATGCTTCTTCACCGCTCAGCCTGAGGGCATCTGCAGTGGCAGTTCCAATGGGTTTGCAGGAAGGTTCTCTACAGAGGGGCTGTGGATGTGGAATTTCTGGTACCTTTGATCAAAGGCAGAGCACACACCACCCACAGATCTCCTTGCTGGAGGAATGATGGTCTTCTAATCAGTATTAGGATCTTGTGACCTGGCAAAGTAGACATTCTGTAGCACTGCATCTAGGATACGCATTGTGCCTACTCGCTGTCCTCAGTTCTTCTGTCCTATCCTATTTGACTCAACTTGCGTATTAAACTAATTTCCCCTTCTAGTAGTAATTAAGTGCATACCATTTTTCTTCACTTGGCACTGTAAACTAAGCTCTGCCTTTCCGAGGGGAATAAATACTGGGTACAACCAACCGAGTTCTGCAGCGTGAGGGTATTTTTCACCTATCCAGGGGCACCTCTTATCATCAAAACAAAAAAGACCTATTGTAATTAGAGTGTAAGCCTTCTTTTAAAAGGGTGACTGGCAAGAGGAAATTATAAAGACTTGAGACAGTAATTATCAGCCACTGAAACAGCAAATCAAGCTGTCTATACCAATATCCCAAAGCAACACACCGCAGAAGCCATGGAGAGAGGTTAGATTAGAGCCGCCTGGGTGCGAGCTGTCTGAGCAGCGGAAGGTGCTGATTGTAGTTGTCAGTTTGCTGCTGCTATAAGCTCTCCTGTTATAAATATACCCCAGCCTCTGTCATCTGAAAAGGATCCTTAAACCTTTCTTTTCTCCCCTTCCACTGCTTAAAAACCACAGCGGCTGACAGTCCAAATGTTTGAAATAATTGGATTCTGCATTCTAATTCATCTGTAAAGTATTCGTTGATTAAATTAGCCTAATAGATATTATTTCTTACATGACTGCATAATTTCATCCTGATTGGATCACTATGGCACTAACGAGTCCTCCCGTTTACTATTGACTCGAGAGTCACAGAAGGCTGCAGATAACTATCATCTTGTTTCCATTTTTGCCTTTACCAGGCTGGAAGTTAAAGTGATGTGTACTAAAGGGCACATAGCTAACGCTCAGGTACAGTTGCACAGTGTATTGCAGTCTTCAGGACCAGCATTAGAATGAAAGGATATTGGTTTATATAATCTGGAGCCCTCTTTTATTTACTCAGTTGTTCTGAAGCAGAAAGATTAACTGACCATTTAAATTCCTTTTTGGGGGGGCGGGGGGAGAGGAGAGAGGAGGGTATGGAAATATTTTTAAATAAAATACATTTTATTATCTCATCAAAGCAGACGTACACATTGCAAATGAACCTCATAAGGAATGCACGCATCCAGGGAAATGAAAATGCTCCTTTCAAGCTAACGTTTCAACTAAAGTGGTTTTATCTCCTATTAGTAAGATTTTCTTTGGGCTGCAATTTGAGTGTAACCAAGGGAAAGAGGAGGGGACTGCAAAATTTTCTTCCATTTCATGCAGACTGAGAGCAGATCTTTGTTCTGTTGGGTGGGAGCGTGCACCAAGAGCCTTGGAGCCCCGAAGGTCACGGAGGTGCGGCCCAGCGCCGGGCCCGAGCCTGCCGCCAACTCACAGAAGGGGTTAATGTTAATTCCTGCCCTGACCCAGGGCTGCTAACAGCCGGTAGGTTTTGTTTTGTATCGCGCCGGTGAACTGAGCAGTCAGAAAAAAAGTTTTTGGCAAGCCCTGGGCCTGCCCGGGACAGAAGAGGTGGATCGGCTCAGGAAACTGTTTGCATGAGGAAAAGGGGAAACAATGGCCGCTCAGCGGGAGCAGAAGGGAGACCCGCTCCCACTGAATAGCTCCCCGAAAAACCCTGCTCAAAAGGAAGAGGGCCCGCTGGCGTTTGGGAATCCAATAAATTGTTTCAGGAAGTGAAAGTCTGTCCAGGCTAATGGAGCCGTGATTGACAGGTGGTTCTCATTACGGTGCCCATCAGGGGACAGAGTGAATTTCAGTGTTATTTAAGAGGTTAAGGAGAAATAAGATGCAGGTGACAGCCCAAGGCTGAGGCGCCTTGCACCACTGTTCTTAAGGTTGCTTTTTCTGTGAAGGGTCTACAGGATGTACAGCGAGCGGAGGGTGATAGTTTGGCAAACAGCAGTCTGCTGCTACTGAAACTCAGTTTACCTGGTGCACATGAGAGGAAGCAGGGAGATGGGCTGCTTCCAGGTCTGAGTGTTGCTTTGGTATGTTTCTCGTGTCAGAGTTAGCTTTCCTCAGCAGTAGGATGGGATGTTCTGTCTGTCGAGCAGGCAGAGTGCAGCAGCCACATACCAGTGCTCTTGGGCATCCTAGTGCAGGGTGAGGAGGATGAAGCAAGTGGAAGCCGTCACTGGTTGCTCCTCTTGGCATGAGCTAGGACCCTTCTCCTGAGCCACACAGGGATACTGCGCCAGCACTCAGCACCAAAATGACCACAATCACTACTTTTGTCTCCTCCTGGTGCTCTTACTGCGGCAGCTGACAAGAGCAAATCACAAAGCATTTAGCTCAATCAGTACAAATTTGATCAACTGCTGGCACAAATGCAAAATACTTTTGAAGAGGCCACCTAGGGTTGGGTCAGATTTCTGGAGCGTGCTTCTCTGAGGTCTGAGCCTAGCTCGAGAAGGAAGGAGTTACCAAAAGAAAAATGCATCACTGGTGATTCAGATTACCTCGTGTCCCTAACTGATAGGCATCTTTGTGCTGCAAAGCTGATACCAAAGTCTATTTCCATCCTTATTCAGCAGAAAATGAAAGCAAGCTTGCTTTTAAAGCATCCAAACCGTAATGTTACTTGCATAGGCTGTAGCCACCAAGTGTGTGTCTTGGTGTTTTAAGGTAGATCTGTATGTACACTGAGTGTGTAAAACCATACCGATCACCTTTTTTTCCCTCTGCTTCTGTATTTTTCCTTTTTCTGTCTGCGATGGCCAGATAAACAGAACTGGGAGTCTTCGCACTTGTGGATGTCATGGGGTGGGAAGCTGAGAGATCTGCTCTGAGTCACTGTATTGATAGAATATTGCATGGTGCGTGGTCAGATACAAGGATGTAATTTAACCAACAGATTCACGGATGGCTTGTGAATGACGGTGAAACTCCCGAGTATGACGCGTGTAATAAATCTGGTTCGACACAGAATTAATGTGGTATTCAGAATGATTATTTACCATTTGAAGTTCAGACGTGACTGTGTGCAAGAAGTAAATAGCTGTGCACAGGGCACTGGGGAAGGACACTTAGAGGGGAGAAGAAAAATACCTTCTTGCATTGTTTCACAAGTGCATTCCTCAGTAATACTAATGAGAATTGCACTCTAAATGCAGGATTGATTTGTGATGAGATCAGCTCTAAAGAGTACATTTGTGGAGTGATAACCTGATTGGTGGCACTGCCTCTTGAATGGCTGAAGGGGTCTAATTGGCATATAACGCACTATAAATTTATTAGCAGGTTCTGCTTTCTCATTGGCAGACCTTCTCCTGCTAACCACCAGGAAATTACCAATTTTCAGGAGGTAGTCACTCAAGTCGCACTGTGTCGGGGTTTTAAAAAGAAACCTCCATCGATACCATTATAAATCCTGGCTTAGAGCTTGTACATCAAAAGCCAGCTGAAAATTGGTCGCTTCTGTAGTGGACGACTTGACCAGAGCAGAGGGCCGTGTGTTTACTATTCAACTTTTTATCTTCCTTCAGTCATTCCTCCTTCCCACCCCCTTGTTGCAAATCCAAGTTGCACGAAGACCATTAGGAGAGGACTAATCAGTTTGGCAGCCCTTGGGCTGCAGCTGCCACAAACTGGCGTATACGCTTCATAGAAATTACAGTGTTTTGGCAGTTCACATTCAGGGCTTTGATGTACTTATTGATACATGCAGCCCTGGGGCACATCAGGCAGAGGAGGACATACCCACATTGGGGATTTTTCAGGAGCATAATAGAAATATTCAGGAGTTAGTGTAATTGTTTCAGTTACTCTGCTTTTAAGAGGCACATTGGAGCCACAAATTAGAAAATAATATTCACGTTTCTTCTAATTGGTAACAGATACAGGATATTTTATCTTTTTTAAATAATTTCCAAGTGTGTCCTGAAGAGGGATTGCAGGGAAGTGGCTGAAAGAGAGAGGGCACTTACAGGCACAGCGCTTTGGCAAGCGGCAAAGAGGCTTTCATTTTGGCACACGGCTTTTAATTCCTGCACCTTGAAGTGGAATTGCTGCCACTTTTGGCAGGCATCTCCTATGCATATTTTCTTTGCTGTTGGGTTTTATCTGAGTTTCCCTTTGTTAAGCACTAACCATATGGCTAGTAAATCATAAAAGCCAAAAGGTTTGCGAGCGATTAATAGAAGTAGGTGTGCAATTAGAAATGCTTCAGCAGTACTTGAGCACTCAAGTATCTTCTGAAAGCTGAGCTCATTTCAAGTCTCTCCTCTTTGGGTGCCTTGGTGTTGCGTAGCCCTTCTGGCAGCTTCGTCCACTGGTGATATTCTAACTCAGTAGAAGGTGTGTTTGCCTTTTGTTTCGTTTCCCCACTCCCTTTGGCATCATGTAACAGGAATGGCATTTCATCCCTTAAAAAAAAAAAATTAAACCATCAAAAACAAACAAACAAACAAACAAAAAAAGAGCATTGAGATTTCACAGAATCACAGAACCACAGGGGTTGGAAGGGACCTCAAGAGATCACTGAGTCCAACCCCCTGCCAAAGCATGTACCCTACAGTAGGTCGCAGTCCAGATGGGTCACGAGTACCTCCATAGAAGAAGACTCCACCACCTCTCTGGACAATCTCTTCTAGTGCTCCATCACCCTTACTGTAAAGAAGCTCTTCCACATGTTGGTACAGCACTTTCATTTCTTTGAGGGGAAACCTCAAAGATTTCTGTGAATGCTAGGGGCTGGCGATCAGCAAGAGTTAAGAGGAGACCAAGGCAGCTGATGGACTAGTGATTAGAGGTGGTGCAGAAGAACGGGCAAAGATGTGTTGGAGAGGAAGAGGAGGCTATGGGATACTTTAGAAATGCTGATGTGGAGAATTTGGGAGGTGATTACAAGAGGAAGCAGAAGGGAGACCTCCAAGTGACTGGGGAAGATTTGGACAGCTGGCAGGGCCCTGTGGTGTCTGAAGAGCATGGGTCAAGGAAAATGCCCTCCAGGGTGGTTGGGTGCAGGTTCTTCCCAGCCCTCAAAACCTTTAGCTGCAAACATGCCATCCTTCCATCACTGGCTTGCACAGAAAGAGCGTTTGTTTTTATTTGCTTGCTGTTCCAAATGTGTTTTTCTTCACAGTCTGTGCTCAAGTACAATGTTTATTACTTGTATTTTCTCTTTTATGTCTTACATAAATTTGGTGTAGTGTTTTGTGGGTGTTTTTTTTTTTCCCCAAATACTCCAAAAAGTGTCTTCTTACTGCTTCTGCAGAATTAAGATAATATTAAAACCCCCTCAAAGGGTTTTTGTTTTGTAAACCAAACTGTAGTGTTGCTTGGGAGTTACTGGCAACAAAGGATCAAAACTGTCAAGAAAATTTTTGAATGTCTCAGAGAAGTACTGTATTTAGACTATCCTCTCTCAGTTCCTGACCCTCAGGTAAAGATTACGTTCACATTCTGCAGCCCAGAATGTGCTTTTACATTTCAGGTCATTGAAGCCACCTTGGTATACTAAGTAAGCTGGCATTTAAGATCTCTTTAATGTCTACACAGCAAGTTCATCAGGCCTTTGGGTAGACCTTAGAGGTTTCTTCCCATCTCATTATTTATAAAGCATTGGTGCACTCCTAGTTATGATACTTATCCACTTTACAGCATTATGAGCAGAGGAAAGGCTCCATTTCTCTTCTTTCATCTGTTTATGATGTGATACGTTCCAAAGCAGATCACATCAGCGACTGTTATGGTATCCTTAATGCACTGTGATAGTCGCATCACGGGAGGAGCTGCTGTAAAGCATGTCGCTGATGTACGTCCCTGTTATATGCCACATTACTCTGAGTCTGTGGGAACCTTACTTGGCTACCTCGCTCTGTCTCTCAGCTGGCACAGATTATTGAAATTTATGCATTGAAATATTTGTATGTCACTTTTTCTTATTTTTTTTTTAATACTGTACAAGAGCTTCCTCTAGATGCGAACATAAAAGCAGGAGCCTAGTTTTAGGTGAAAACAGCTACTGTCTTTGACATATATTACCAAGATAACAGACTGTCTTCGTTTTCTTCCTAATCATTCATTGTAGTTCAGTTATCTATTCAGAACTACTTCCATGCTTTGTGTGAAAATGTATTTCATGTGCAGTTTTCACAGTGTTCCCTAGAAGAGGGGAGAAGAAAAGTCTGTTATGATTTCTTGAGCTATATTTAAAACAATATTGCATTCAGTATATCCATAATATAGGAGAAAATTAGTGTTAACAAATTGCAAATTAATGGAATCTTTTAACCCGAGTGATTGTGTATCAGATTGTAAATTGAAATTCACAGTCTGCGTTTAGGTACTGGCACAGTGCAATTTGGTTATACACTTAAGACATCAGGATAAATATGGTTACACATGAATAATGAAATCCGTTAGATATATGTTTGCTATTCTCTGCATATTTGTAGATATCGGTGTCAAGTAAACACGCAAATGTACTCTTGTTTTAATATTTTCATTCAACTGTTCTAAAACAGCTGTTGGCTTTGTTAGGTAATAGCTGTAGGTAATATTCTTTTCCCTGCGTGTTGACATTGACAACTCAAGAAAGGGGAGTGGGCTGTGTATGATCCGTCCAAAGTCTAGAGCCACACAGTGAAAGCTCACCTTCTGTTTGGCAGTCAGCACAGTGAGCAATTTTGATTTAACTTTTGCAAGGGTATTCATGTGCCTCTTCATCAGTGTATAGGTAGAAGTGACACGGATGTGAACACAACATTTTTGCAGTGGTCAGTAAACAGTTGGTGAAAGGTGGTGGTCATCCATTGCTGTTTTATTTGGGATGCTCATAAGGTCTCTCCTTGCGCATCTTAACAGGAACCCATCCTCATCTGCTGTTCGCAGTGCTTTTTTTATTGGCTTTTGGATTTGACAGAAAAGAAAATTTCTAGAGTCCTTAAAATTGTGTCTTCAATCTCAGGGGGCTGTTTTCATTCCACACAGTTGCACAAAACAAAAAGTCTTGGATTTGTATTGAGAAAAGACTCAACCATCTTGCAGATCTTACCGTTGTCCCACACAATCTGCATTCTCAACAAGCCTTCTCTTAGCATCTGCAGTGTTCCCCACAGCTGTATGTCACATAGCTTTTCCTTAGCTTAACATGGAGTAATTTCAGAGTAGATACCTTTTGTTAAATGTACCTTAAAAATTATTATATTGAGTGTCGTGCAATGAAAACAAAAGTTTGCCATAATTTATGATATTTCAGAGTCAGAGCCTACAGTTGCAGGATAATTATCTAGAAAGCCTTAAGTCAGTAAACCTAGGCTGGTAATTAATGTTTTACAGTAATAAATCCTGCAGCGTCTTAACACCTGAGGGGGAAATGCTGCTTGCTCTGTGGCCTCACTGAAAAGCTGACCAAGATGTGCAAACACAGCATCTGTTTTGGAGTTTGCTTGAGCAGGCCCAAAGTTAGAAGAAAGTTGAGTTCAGAATGCTTTTGTGGCATTAAGCTGTTCATCCTCGGCGGATAACTTTAGTGACAAAGATGGGATTAAACCATTTCCTAGCCGAGCTGCCTGCCTTGCCAGGCCTGAGGACCCCAGGCTGGAGCTGTAGGCCAGCCGTGCTGCCAGGCCTCGCAGGGACGCATGGTGGCTGTGCTGCGGCTGTGCCATAGGGCCACTCACATCCGTTGGGGTTGTTTAACTTGTAAAGAAGTAATAAGCTTAATAGGTTGACTTTATTTAATTATTAATGATCCCTTTCTGTCCTTACAGCTCATAAAACACCCTGTAGGTTGGCAAAACACTCATAATATTGATCAGGAGCCAGGGAGATATTTATTTCCTCTTTGCCCCGGTGCACATAAATCTTGGTCCTTTGCCTCCTTCTCTCGGTACGCGGGATTTACAGTGGCCTGCTTCTTGAAAGCTTTCCGTAATTAAGGAATAAATAGCCATCGGTCTTTGTTTGCTGTCTGGAGCCCTCTTGTTTGCCAGGGCCCTACATATCCCTCGTGGACCCGTGCGCCTTCCCCCTTAGCAACGCAGCCTGGGAGAGAAGGCATGCATGCTAGGAAGCAGTCAACTGCTAAGCACTCACTTTGCAATAGAGTGGGGTCTTCTCCTGCAGAGAGAGGAAGCCCCTCTGTTTTCTCAGCATATTGTTCCCAGCTCCTCTTCCATGCCTCTCCTCCCAGTTCCTGCTTTGCCTGGGACAGGAAGACACTTTGGAAATTCCTTGCTGCTAGCCCTTTCTTCCTGCCTTCTCTTCATCTCCCCCCTTCCCTTTGCTTGTTGCAATTAAAAGCATCATGAACCTTTCCAAACTTTTCAGTTCTTTCCCCCACAATGTTTCGCTTCCCTTTTACCCATCACAACGCTGCATCGCCAACCCTTACCAAAGTGATGCTGTTTATCAGACATCTGTGGGGTCATTGCAAAGGGTTTTCCTTAAATGGCAAGCCCTGGCATGATCAGCCACCCAGCCCTGACAGCAGGGCTGCACCGGTCATTAGGTGATGTATGCTTCTTGCATGCTGGACCACAAAGCTAATGACATCTTCTGGGACGCTCTCAGAGTTTGGGAGCTATGGGGGTTAGATTTACTTCATTTTGTTGGAACAGACACATTAACTTTGTCAGCTGTCCAACAGCAGAGAAAATCTGGCAGTTCTCCTGCTCAGCCGGCCAGGTTATTGCCACGTTAAATGTTGTACTTCAGTAAGCATCCAGAAATGGCAGCACACGAGCATGGCACCCGCACGGCACGGACATTTAGGTGAATGGCAGTAGAGAGAACATTTAGAGGCCTTCTCTGTTGCAGAATAATTCTTTTTAGTAAGAGAGAAGAAAATACTTAACACTTTTCACCAAGATGGGTGAGCCAGGCACCGCTCTGGAAGGGACTGAGCTGCACAGGGCCAAGCTCCTCAATGAGCATCTCTGGTGCAAGCTCACAAGCAAAGAGTAAAGAGAAGGTCTGAACTGTGCTCTAAGCAAATCTGCTTTTTATGTTCTCTCGTGCTACCTAGTTAACCCTCCCCCTCACAGTGCCCAGTATTTATGTTTCAAGATAATAATGATGTGATGTGGCTGGCAGAGTAATTTAAATAATTGGACATTATCTTGAGAAGCAAGCACCTAATGAGATGAAAATAAACTGAGAAGTGAAATTTTCATCTGTTTCTAATAACTCTTACCTATGTACAGTATCACTGCTCTGTCAGGGTTTTCATTATTCGTACCAGTGATGGAAACTCGCAGAACTCAGTGAGGGTTTTAGGCAAGGGCTTAGTGGATTATATCCCTTTCCTGCAGAATATTTTGCAGTCTTACCTTGCTGTATTTGGCCCTTGTATAACCAGAAAGTTTTTAAGCTTTTCTCCGAAGTCTGAGTTTGAATGGACAGCTTCAGAGAGAGAAAGCTCAAACAAAGCCCGATCTTACTTTCGTTCTTCTTTCTATAAATTTGTAATCTGTTACTTTGGAGTTTCTCTAATTCACCTGTGCATTAAAAAACTGGCAGCTCACACATTCTCTAGCATTAGGTGTCCTAGGTGCCGTCCGAGCACCTGATGATGCTTCTCCAATACACTGACTTTAATCTGAGCTTGAAAAAGGGATTCTGCTGAATTTTACTGGCTCGATAAGTAAGTAAGTAAGAGTAGTCTTGTTCTGGCTTATGGATGTCACATGAAGACAACTAGAACTGAAACTGTATCACTGAGGGTGTTGTTTAGAGTGGAAGTTACCAGAATTACAAGAGAAGGAGGAAAATGAGAGAAATATTTACTAGCAGGTGTTTAATTGTACATTCCCTTTATTTTTGGAGATTGGTTCAGTATCTTCTGATTAGTTGCTCTTCCTCTCATTTCCTTGTACTCTTATTCAGTTGATTTATTTAAAGGTATGTCAGTGCTGGCTGAAGCGAAACACTGTGCCTCCTCTTCCTTCTTATTGCTGACCGCTCCAATAATTCATTTTTTAGCTCATTAGCTAACAGGGGATGTGAACGGTGGTCCTCCAGGGGACTGGAATGAGGCCAAGTGATCTACTGCTGACAACTCTGCTCTTGGACTGGCCTTCCTATGGGGATATGAAACCTCACCAAGGCGGGCTGTGGACCTCAGAAGTGAGATTTTGGCATCAGAGTGCATTTATGTTGTGTTATCAGGTTCTAAGATGGATGCATGCAGTGGAGCTGAAGCTGTTGTCCAAGAAAGTCCCCAGAACTTGTCATTTGAAATGAAATGGTTTGTGCCAGAAATGGAGAGAGGAGGTCTGTGGATGTTGGCTTTCTAGAATGTGTTTCAGAACTGGTCCTTCTAAATTTCTGTTGTACCAGCCCACGAGGTTTGGGCAAGCGTGCTCCTCCTCCTATCCCTGTCATTAAGAGTAATTATCTGTGAGAAAATACAAACAACGTGTCTTTCTTTGTTCCCAGTTTGAACGGTTGAATAGGATCTAAATCTCATTCCATAGACAATGTCAGTGACATGCTGCCCCCAAATGTCTGAGACTTTTAAAACATCTCGGCTTTTGTTGGTAGTGTTCACTGTGTTCCCACCACAGCACTGGAGTCTGGAGGATGCTCTCCCCACCACTTGGACTGGCTTGCCTTTGCAATGCTCCCATGCAGCACAGGGCAGGTGTGCAACTCGTGCCAATGAATTTGTAAAACAACAGCCTTAAAACTCTAAAAGCTCCACTTGAAGTCTCTGTTTCCACAGAGTAGTTTATGATGAATAGTTTGTGATGAATAGTGATTGGAAGTGGGAGACTGGTGTCACACAGCTTGAGTTTAAACAGAAGGGACTTCTCTTCCAGCCATGGTCATACGGCAGCTGGAGGCCAAAGTTGCTCAGAGGTTGTCTGTGAAGACTGGGGGGGTTCGTTTGCAGACTCAACAGCACTAAAAAGATTGTGGTAGTTACGATGCAGGCAGCAAATGAAGTATATTCTGCCTTTTGGGTCTGTGGGCATATGAGAAATAAATCCCCTAAGCCCGGACGTGTGCCACTGGCGTGAAACAGGGCTGACTCAATCACTTCATTTTTCAGTCTGGCGTGTTTAAATGTGGAGTGGGTGTATTGGTTACACTCTCAATACCTCAGTACATACTTAAAAAACTGACAGGAGCTTTATTAAACATTAGCTGGGTACTGGTCCAAGAGATGTTGTGATGCTGCAGGAGTGGACATTTTATTGTAAGTAACTGTATGTGTGTCACTTCAACCTCCTCAAAGCACTCCCACTGTATTTTTACCTTAAAACAACACAGCTAACAGAGGAGTTAAGGATCACAGTGGTAACAGAAGTCATTCTCTTTCTCCTCTCCATCTTGAGTACCTGAACTGATCCTGTTTATCAGATCCTGCCATCAGAGGTTAATTTGCGATTCCCTAAATGTTTTCTTTTGTGTGTGTGCCTTTTAGCTTGCAGGAGTCATTCAAAGGTTTAATTTAAGCGCAGCGCTTTTTGTGTTAATTATCTGTTTGCACTTTTTCTCTGAAAAAACCTGTACCTGTCTGCAGGGTGGATTGTCATTGGTGCAGAGAAGAGCATGCTTTGGGAAGCTCTGCATGAGAGCATCCAGAGAGGTCACAGTAAGGTCACTCCGCATGTACCAGGAAATGATGCAAAACTAATCCAGATTTGCTGTTGGAAGGATCTGTTTACATAAGTATTTAAAAACAGATTAGGGCTAACCTGACACTAGATTACTGGGAGTAGTGTAAACAGTGCTGAAAGGCGTAAACAGAGCTTTTCCTTTTGTGCTCCGGAGGAAAAAATATGTCACCAGTAACAAGTTGCCTTTCTAGGTGATGTATATGGTTTTCACAGGCCGCACAGGTTACCCCAGCTACCTTCAAATGGGGCTTTGTCTAGGGCTAGATCTCTTAGATCGTATAATTGTATGTTAATTTTTGAAACGGGCAGTGGAGGCAGTTGTTTGTAGTCCTTGTTATCCTGTAACATAATAGCATCCAGAAAGCTTTTGATAGTTATTTGAGGTATCAGGAGGAAGTGGCACTTCAAAGTACTGTTTTGATAGTTTGCATTTTGGAAAAACAAACAGAAGAATCCTCCATATGTCTTTTGCATTGGAAACAGGACTCGGTTTTTGAAAGAGGAAGCACCTCTGCAAGCAAGGCTGTGCCTTGCAGGGGTTGCTCTGCTGTTTGAAATGCAAGCTCAGGTGCAGGAGGGGTGGCTGAGAGTTGTCAGTGCCGTGCTGGTCACTTCAGGTTTCAAACACGGACATTTTGTACATTTTCTGTACTGTGTTTTGCTGCACACCTTAACTCTAAAGTGGACACCATCTGCCTGATTTATTTTCTTTCTTTCTTTCTTTCTGTTGATTGCTATTTGCTAGCATGCTGGTAGGCAGCAAAGCCAGGCCGGAGTGACGTATTCTCTTTGGCTTCTCTAGGGAGGAAAAAGAGCGCTGGATACGTGCGAAATACGAGCAGAAGCTCTTCCTTGCCCCGCTGCAGTGCCTGGAACTTTCTCTTGGCCAACACCTCCTGAGAGCTACAGCCGAGGAAGATCTGCGCACGGTCATCCTGCTCCTCGCCCACGGCACACGGGAGGAGGTGAACGAGACCTGCGGAGACGGCGATGGGCGCACGGCCCTGCACCTGGCCTGCAGGAAGGGAAACGTGGTGTTGGTGCAGCTCCTGATCTGGGTGAGTGCTTGCTCATCGCACACTCTGTAAAGATGGTAACTTATCCCGCCTTCTGTCTGTTGCCATTGGTAGAAAGTAAATAACAGAATGAGGAAGGAGAGGTTTCCTTAGCACCTCTTGGAAATGCCATTTGAAATACCTCAGTGACAAATTTTGTTCCAGCTGTAAGACCCTCCCTGTAGAAACCTTTCTGTGTGTAAGTCACCAACATTCTGCTCCCTTCCCTCTCTCTCCCCTCCCTTTCCCCAACCTCAGGTCAGTTCCAGCCTTCCTGGCCTGGAAGGCTGGAACTCCCTCTGTTGTAACGCTCCCTCTGTTGTAACGCTCTGTCTGCACCAGAGCTTCAGGTGGCATCTCTTCTTTCTCCAGTACGGCGTTGACGTGATGGCACGCGATGCCCATGGGAACACTGCGTTGGCCTACGCCAGGCAGGCTTCGAGCCAGGAGTGCATTGATGTTCTCCTCCAGTACGGTTGCCCCGACGAGCGCTTTGTCCTCATGGCCACTCCAAATCTGTCCAGGAAGAACAACAACCGGAACAACAGCAGTGGAAGGATGCCCACCATCATCTGAGGAGCTCACTCGTGTATTCACTGACCTGAATTGCATCCGTGGCCTCATATTCCTCCATTCCCATCACGGCTCTGCTCTGTGAGTCCAATAACTTCCCTTTTCCCTTTACCCTTCGGTGCATCCCTGTCCCATCCAGAAACAGCACATCTGGATAGCACGAGGGGATGAGAAGGAGCGAAAGGGGCTGCAGAGAAAGCAGTTGTTTCAGTGACAGCTCTCGAACGATGGAAACGGGACAGCAGAAGCATGCGAGAGCGCGTGGGTTCTGTAGGACACGGGACCATGGGGACAGTTGTCCATGGGCACAGGCTCGACAAGTGCAGAAGGCAGGGGTGGAGGGAGGTGAGAGCGGGAGCGAGAGGAGAAGAATGAAGAAATGGTAACTTTCCATAACTGACAGTTAAGCACATCAGTACATTTCACCTCTACCAAACGGAACGGCTGGATTTCATTCTCTTCTCTGAAGAGCTTGACGGCATAAATCAGAAGCAAGCACAGAGTTTGTCAGGTTTGAAGCTCCTATGATGGTATGTGTCAAATCAGTTGTAGCTAATCTGTCCAGGGAGAATACTGGCTTCATTACACTTGTATAGTTGAGTTCTTCCAGCATTACCGCTGTTTAATAGAACATGATTAGTCATCACGGAGAAAAAAGCATATTAGCTGAGGAGGTAGTTACATGGCACGCTTCGGTGATTGCTTGGATGTGATTGCAATATTCTTAGAAGCATCATATTATCTCAGACATGTTCTTTCGAGCCCTTGGAGCCCTCCTTTCTAAATTCACTGTCATAATTTAGTATCTGTTTAATTTTTCAGTCCAAAGAGAGGAAATGAGTTGCTGAGTGTTATTTGACTGCAGTCTCCTTGGTGTAAAAACAAAATGGAAAAAATAAATAAGAGTAACTATGAAACACAAAAAGGAATAATGAATACTGCTAAGGAAAAGCGTTTCAAGTACATTTAGTAAAATTAATAAATGCATTAAAGGCTAATATTTTTCCAGCCAGCAGAAATACATTCTGTCATTTTGCCAAGGTAAACGTGTTGAGTTTTTGGTCACTCCTGTGATGCATTGCCTAACTTATACAGATTTTGTATTGTGTCTTTAGATTATATGTATGTAAAATCTATTTGAATAAAAAAATCGTAAATATGCATTGATTTTTTTTTGTACAGAAAATGACACCTCTGTTAATTTATAAACTGTAATGGATGTGAACTAAATAATGTGCAACTAGTTAGGATCTGTGGATTCCAGATCACTGTGTGTTGAAAATATCCCCAGCAGTGAACTCTGTTTCCATTGCAAGCCTTTGAGGAACATATCAGAATGAGATTATGGCACGCTTGGCATGAAAAAAGTATATATATATATATATATGAGACCGTTTAGAAAGGAAAAGAGGCTGTTTCTCAGCACTGTAAATATATTTTACTTCAGAAGTCACGACGCTTTCACAAGCCAAGACGAAAAGCCATAGTCTGGATGTGTGCAGATCAGATTGGATTAGTTTCAGGATTGATAGCCTTCACCGAGGCGGGCAGGGCATGGCTGCCCTACCTCTGAACCTGGCTGCTTTCTGGGAGAAAAAGGGCTTGTTGAAAGTAGCCTGGGCAGTTCGTTTGAGATCCAAGTTTTAATACTTGACTTGATTTTTATTGTTTTATTATTAT
>JAOWBP010003503.1:2150320-2162635 GCA_028571105.1 Tragopan temminckii
GATTTTTATTGTTTTATTATTATTATTTGTATTACCAGACAGATCCTGGCTTGTGCCATTTTCTTCAGAACCAGGTTTCTGGCACAGGGAAGCAGGCTGTACGTTTTTTTGGCAGACCGAAAATTAATTTTTAGGTGGCATATGGCAATGTGGAGATGGGGGAAGGGTATATCACGGAGAAAGTTGAAAACTCAACTGAATTAGATGGCAAAGGAGCAATTATGTGAAGTCAGTGAGGTGCACACAGCATAGTAATTTGGAAATCTACCTGCTCCTTATGTATTTCCCAAGCCTTCAGTGTTGTTCTTTCTTGGGGCTCTGTATTTCATTTGACGTACGAATGGGAGGACGATAGCAATAGCTAAACAAAATATAGGTCGACACAAAATGAGAAGGAAAAAATTATTCTGGGTATCTTAAGGAAAAAAAAGAGAGAAAATTACAGATTGGGTATAAAATCATAAAGTCACAGAGGAAAAGCAAGCCCAGAGGTGAAAGCTTGAGAATACTGACTGGCTTTCCCTGTTCTGTGCTGTTGTCATTCCATACTTTGATACTGTACTGACCTCTGACCATAGGGGGGTCTTTCTCCATCCAGCCTAGACGGGCTGCATCAGATTAATGCTACATCTGATTCTGTTCACGCTGGGATTTTTTTTTTTAACTTTTGAGGGATAATGGCTATTTCTCCATCATTCCCATGCAGCTCTGGTACTGATGGGTGGTCCCTCGGTGATAGGACGGCCCGTTGAAGGTTCAGCTGAGTGGGATGCTGCAAGTCCCCATGTCTCGGTGCTCACAAGCTTTCCACCCATTCCAGGGGGCACGGTGTGAATTGGGGAAGTGCATCACATGTTCCCAGAGATGCAGGCTGCCTGCTGTTCCCCTGGGAACACCCAGCGTGTTTCTCTTGGAAAATCAAGTTCAATGTTTCAAATACGTTGTAGGCAAATTTGCCGCGGTTAAGTTCTCAGTGCTTCTTCCATTTCAGAGCTTATTTTTTTCCTGATTGAAAATATTTTCTGTACATAGGTGAAGTGTTCTCTTTAGGCCACCTTTCTGAGTGTAAGATGTGAGAAACAAGGACAGCAGCCAGGCTGTCGTGCAGGCTTCAGGTAGAAGAATTGTACGCTCCTTTCATTAGAAGAATTCTGCAGGTGAACCTTGGAAAACAGAGTTTTTTTAGGAAAGGAACTTCCACTGTATTATAGGAAAAACGATGTATCAAGCCTAGCCAACTAATAACCTCATACTTTAACTAAGCCGTGACACAGTTGCTTTTAACCTAAACATAGCTTTTCCTTGGGCGTATCAGCATTGGCAGTGATGATGTCAAAGCAGTGCTCTCATAGGCTGTGCTTGGCTTCCCCAGGGAAAACCTCCATCAGCCGAGCCCCACTGTCCTTGGCTTTGTGCCCTGAGTTTCGGCTTTCCAGGCGGATGCGTTTGCGCTTCGCAAAGGGTGTTCTTGAAGCCATCCAGGTGCAGAGACAGGCAGTACATACAGAGGCTTTGAGAACCTGCAGGAGTTGTTCCCGTTGCGTTCCGTCTTCTAACCTGTCCATTTTCAGGTCTTCCTTTTGCCTTCAGCCCCCCTCTTGCTGCTTTTACGGAACCCACTTGTCAGACTGCTTACGCCCCTTCGAGCACGTGATGAGCGAATTAAAAACAAATTGAAATCCGCTCAATAAGAAATCCCAGCAGAAATGCATTGACTAAATCTGTTAGCGTTATCTGAGGGAATTGAGACTGTGGCCGTGTTTCTCAGCGAGCGCCCCATTGAACCCTTTTTGTGATCCCAGATCCTTTTAAATCCCACTTCCTCTGCACTTTATCCACCGTGACTGAAACACTGGATGGAAGTGTTCGCTATTAACGTCAGCACTTTTCTTCTATTTACATTGGGCTAATTGCTGTTGAAGAGCAGAGGTGAGCCGAATGCGTTGAATCTGGCAACTGAACCTTCACCTACCAGGAGTTCAGTAGGGTTTTATTTATTCCTCACTATTTTGTTGGGAAAACATAGTCTTGCCAGTTCAGATATTTGGCCAAAGGCTCCTATTGCCAGATTTCTGGTTTCATTGCTAAAAGGGAGCAGAAGGAAAGCTGTTTCTGGAGAATCTTGGTATATCCCAAGCTGGGAAGACCAAAAGAGCTAGTTGAAAGGAAGAGAGGGTTTGTAAGCATTTCTACTTGGGTGTAGTGTATAATAACCGTGTAAACATGAATATTGTTTACTCTGCTGTCTTTCCCCATTTCCTTAAATTATGTGTGTTAGTGCACGGAGCTTTAGCTGCACTTGGAGATTTCCCCTGGCAAGAAGAAGCTGTGTAATGTAAAGAAGGGAATAGAGGTGTGAGTGCAGATACATTCTTAGCAATGATCTCCAGCACTGTAATGTAGTATAATTAGATGATACGGTTTTCAGATAGCTTCATCTTTTATATTTGTATGGAGATCGGGAAAAATGAAGTAATTTGTAGTTTCTAGTGTAAAGTAGTAATAGTGGAGACAAGCACAGATTTCACAGAGGGTTCCTTAGGGCCCTTCACAAATGTCTCGGGGAGCCGTGTTTGCACCTTAACAGGGAACGGGTGTTGGTTGTACTTGGAGGTACCCAAGGGGAAGAAGGAGAGTGCTGGGGACCAAACGTGGGGCACTTGGTCTGGATGCGTGAGGACTTGCCCATTCACATTTCATCATCAGGACTCTTTGTTTCCCCCTGCTACGGCTGTTAGCACACGGGAGATCTCTGTCTGTTCGTCTTGCATCCTTTGTTGAACATCTTCCATTTCAGCCGATTCGTGGGTAGAATTTCTAGTAGGACGTTTCTGGCAGTTCTTGTGTTTGCTGCATTGCAAACTCAATAGCACAGATTAAAAGGTTCTGCAAAGAATTTTGATTTCGAAGTTACCAAAACAAACAGTGGTTTAAATGATTTTATTAGAAGGACATCTCCTGTTTGAATAAGTATGGAATAGAGCAAACTATCCAAAGCTGTAGGTAGGTAAATCTGTTTCAGTTTTTGTTTGCTTTTTTTATCGTGGGCCAGTTTTTAAAGTGAATATTTGGTGATTTCATCTCATAATGGTTCCCTTGAGTTGGCTGAGTATGTCTCACATTTTAAACAGGGGGTAGGAGAGCTTTGACTGAGATTTTCAGAGCTGTCAGTAGGTCTCATTTTGAGGGAAGGGTTGCATGATCTCTGAAAATAAGATGGCTTTTCTTCAGTGCCACCCTCAGCCCCGAACCACTACTCATGCTTTTGGTGATCTTGGCCCCTATGTTTCATTTCAGGCTGAATAAACTCCCACAGTTTACTCTTGTTCCCTGAGTGCTTGGGGGATGTTTCTTGGGGGCAGGCAAAGGAAAAATCTTTTCGTCTTCATGCATTTCACCTCTCTCCAATTCCTGTAGCGTATTCAGGCAGTAGCGGTCGGTCCTGCTGATGTGCAATGCTTCAGCTTTCTCTTGGCCATGAACTTTGGGGCGTGTATTTGCTTCCAGTCCTAAAAGTTGCCTATTTTGCGATGCTTTGGAGCTAGTAATGTTTACCTGTGTGTTATGTACAAAGCGTGAAGGGGGCCGGGGGGGGGGCGGCTTATCAAGGTCTAATGGCATGCCTTTGGGATGACCGTGTTGCTTGCTGGCAGTTGAATGCACCATCCGCTCTTTTGTGTGTGCCACGTTCTACAGAACTGATCAGTGTGTTTTGCTTCTGAGAACTCATCCTTCTGTCCTTCCCACCTCCCTCTGCCTGTTGTTAGGGTAGCTAAATACTGTGAGGGCAACTGAGTGGGAACCTCAGAGCAGCCCCAGTGCCTCGTAGGAAGCTGGAAGAGCTTCCTTGGTCTCTGATTGCCAGATGGAGGGAGTGATGCTGTGCTGAAGGCAAGCCCCAAGCCCAGGCAGGACTGAGGAAGGTTCTGGGTGCAGTTTGTCAGGTCGTTCCCACATCTAGAAGCTCAGTGATTGAGCTGAGTTGGTCATCAAGTGCAGTGAAGTCCTAAGGTAAAGCAGTGTATTGCATGGATGTCACTAACCAGATTAACTAAAAGTGCTTTGCATTTGTGTGTGTGTGTATGTATACACGTATGTGCTCAACATACCTCTATCAGCCATCCTCTAAGCGTCCACGCACACATTTACACATCAGTCACAGCCCGAAGCTGGAGCCAGGTTTTCAGTTTGATGTTTATGAACGGGCACATTTCCCAGTCTGGCTCAGGCCAGCCATTTCCAGGAGTGCAGGACGGCTGCACGGTGCCACACAGGGCAGAGAGATGCAGGAGCTGGCTCTGGGAGGCTCGGGGTTCACAAAGATACCTGGCTCAGAGCAAAAATTGAACTCATTCAGATGGCAACAACTCGAATTCTGAAACTGGGACTGAACTGGCCGCTTTGCCTGGGATGGGAACTGCAGCCCAGCAGGCTGTGGGCACAGGGGGAGGAGACGTGGATGGGGATAAGGACAGAAGGCTTACTTCCCTGAGGCCCTATCTTTTTTATAAATTTGCTCAAATTTGTGGCTGAATTTAAGCATGGGCCCAGGGACTGCCCTCCTGCAGTCGATCCAATGGTGTTTTGGGTCCTCCCTGCACCTACAGCATTACTGTAGGGAGTAACATTACACCAGGGAGACGTGGTGAGATGTTGGTGAGGAGCAGAGCACCTCCTCATCCTTATCCAGGTGTCTGTGGCCATTGAACTCTAACATGGTGCTTTGAGGGAGACATAACCATCAGCTGACGTGTGCTAAGGCCTCGTGTGTGCCGACAGTGCAGGGAAGCCTGTGTGCTCACAACATCTCTACTCTTGCTTTCAGTTACGCTCATACTGGTGGGCAGCTTGGGCTGGGGTTCAGCACATCCTTACGGGCATTACCAAATCCAGGGCTGATTGGGAGAGGCAGAACTGGGCTCAGATGCACAAAGGTCATGGTTGGGGGTGTCAGCCCCACCGGCACCTCCGTGTCAGCCATCACCACCGGGACGTGTGCCCCATTTCTCCCTGTGTCCCCTTACACCCATGACTGATGCAAAGGCCGGACTTGGTGTTCAGGGGTGCTCAGCCCCGTGTCGTTGCGTTCTTTTTGCTTTGTGATGCTTGTGTTTCTGGTTAGGACAGGGAGGAAGGGCACCCAGGTGAGTAGGGTCACCTGAGAACTGTGTTTGGGGTAGAGACAGAGATACCTAGCACATGGCAGGCTTTAGAGCAAGGTTTGTTTGGGTTGGGTTTTTGTTTTTGTTTTTTTCTGTTTCTGTAAATAGTAATGTATAAATGATGACGAGACAGTGTGGAAATTATTAAAAAATACGTCTTTTGTTGTTGTTTTTATATTACCTCATTCAGCAAGTTTGTTTTACAATGACTCGATGCTTTATTTATATTGTTTGTACTGTAATTAAAACGATTGATAAACATTTCACTTCGCTTGTTGTTTCATATGATTTTGTTTTGATTACGTATGCCAGTTTGTATTATGTTTCCCTTTCCTCTCTCTTCGCATTGAGATTTTTGTGTCAGCTGTACAGTATTCCGAATTAAACAAACAAGAAAAGCAATTAAAAAAGGAAAAAAAAAAAACAAAAACCAAGTTGTAAAGTACCACGGAGGGAGACTGCTATACTGTATAGTCTCTTTCTAATAAAGACAAGAAAACTTGTTCGTCACAGCTCTGTTCTTTGCGGTGTTATTGAGGGACACCTGCCCCAGCCCTGCTCCACCAGTATTAATGATGAGATACTGTCACTCCTCGCCAGCAATAAAGATGAAGTATGATCCGAGACCTGGGATGTCAGAAGAGCTGGGAATGGTGCAAATTGATAAATTAAAAAGCAATAAGTCACCGGACTGTAATGGTGTATATCTAAGAGTTCTGAAAGCGCTTATGAACTAAGTGACAGATCTCCCAGCAAAAATACGTGGGCTTTCATTAAAAACAGCCCTTCTCCCCGAGGAGGGGAGAGCAGTAAACGTTGCACCTCGGCTTTAAGAGTCTCTGGAGGAGATCCAAGGAATTAGGCCAGTAACGGTTACATCTGTATCTGCTAAATTGGTTGAAATGATCATTTAAAATAAGAATAATAAAACATCTTTAAGGTCATGGTATGGTATGGTCTAATCACTTCTTTGAAGGAAAATCACGGCTCTCCATTACGATTCCGTGAGCGCCGAGCAAAGGGCAACCGGTTGACTTTTATTTACATTTGCAAAGATCTTTGCCCATGCACCCTGTGAGGAGATACAGGGAATCTCAGCAGGCCCGAAGGGGTGCGCTGTAAGAGCCCTTGTGCGAGAAGGCTGTGACCAGAGCTGCTCTGGGACAGAGGGAATAGCGGGTGACATTCAGTCTTCTGTTCTTCAGCCCATTAATGGGGTAACAGAGGTGGCTTCACGTGCAACGGGACTGAAGAAAAAATGGAAGCGTTGAAGATCCATGAGGGTGCCGTGAAGGAGTTAGGGATGTTCAGAAATGAGGTTGGAAGAGCGGGGAAATTCCTTCTAGTTGAGATGTAAAGAGGGGGATGTGGCAGCTATAGAATAAAGGAGAGGAGCAGATGGGGAACATTTCAGGTTGGATGTTAGGGGAAATCTCAGGAGGAGCAGTGATGCAGTGGCACAGCTGCCCGTGGAGCGGTGGAATCACCATTTCTGGAGGTGTTCCATAACAGTGGGGACGTGGCACTGTGGGATGTGGGCATGGTGGGGTGGGTTGGGGTTAGGCAAGGTGAATGGTTTTATGATTCTGTGATCTTTTCCTAGTCCAGTGACCAACACGTGGGGTCTGATTGGGGTTTGGTGAGGTTTCCTCTTTCCTGCTCTTTAATTCTCAGTGCTCGGAGGCTGCACCAGCAGTGACGGGATGAAAAACAGCAGGACGGCTTGTGGGGAGGTTTTTTTTTCTCTTTTTTCTGTGTATTTTGGATCTACATCACTGTTCTGTCACGCAGCAACTGTGCCGCTTTGTTCTTGCAAGGTTTTCCACCATGTTTAACCCCATCGTGTGTCAAACCATCACCCAAGCAGGAGGTGGGTGCTTTGTGTTCTACCTTTCAGTGGGGACTTGGAACGCGAGCACTCGTTTTGGATTCCTCAGTTTGTAAAGCTGTGGAAGCACTTCTTTCAGCCATCACCAGTCCTCCCCTTGTAAGGGGTGCAGTGTTTGATTTGGTGATGGGCACGGCTGCCTGCTCCTGCTAACCACCTCCTGGGACCCGGCTGCCCACGGGAGATGCAGGCACTGGGGGGGGAGCTGAGCAGCATTACAGCTCTTTCATTTCATTTCTCACCTACCCCAAACCCACCCCCACGCACCCCTGGAACACTCTCAGCTGGTGGCATTCACAGATGCCTGGGAAGAAAAGGAAACATTCTACTAGAAGGCAACAGAGGTCGGAAAGAGATTTTGAAGGAAAACTATTGCCTCCAATAATAGGAGCAGGGAGATCCCCTCCTTTTTTTTTTCTTTTTTTTTTTTTCTTTTTCTCTTTTTTTTTTTTTTTTAAAGAACAAAGCAGTAATTACTGTGGGGACCAGACTGCCATAAGGCCTTGCTGTGTGTTTCCACCCATGCCTACAAAGGCTTTGCTTTGATGGATCCTGGGAGCAATCGCTCAAGAAACCTGCTCCGGAGCCCAAAGACTCCTACACCGGAGGTACTGCATGCTGTGAGCTCTCATTTAAAACCATCCCCTTGTCTGTTGTGCTGTTTCTTACTCATTTTTGGCCACTCACTACCCACCGCCTCACCGTGTCAACATCCACTGTTTGGTCTCCATCGAGCATTGGTGGTCAGCGGGTGCCATTTTTGTCTGCATGGAGGAATCCAGTGACACACCTTTGCTTCCTGTGCATTTCCATGTCAGATGCCATTCTGTCAGCCTCTGCTGCCGCCTGTCACACAACAAAACATACCGGGATACAGCGGGGAGGTACAGCCTCTATGCTGTACGACCAGCGTCCGCCTCTGACGTTGTGGGCCGACATCATAAAACAGGAGGCATTACTTCCAGAGCACCCTTGTAGTCACATAAAATAAGGTAGAGGAGCCTCAAATCGATCAGAGATCCTCACCACGAGGTACTTTTCTTTAGCTGTTGCCCCCCGCCAGCTCAGGCTGCCCAGGGCCCTACCCATGGCCTTGGGCACCTCCAGGGTAACCCACAGCTCTCTGGGCGGCAGTGCTGGGGCCTCACCGCCCTCTGAGTGAAGAATTTCCCCCAGGACGTGGCTTTGCAGTGCACAGCTTGCACAAGTTACCAGGAAGGGACTGCACGGCGTCTGAGGGAAACGCAATTACTGCTGGGGGAAACCACCGAACGTGCCGTAGGAAAACCACAAACCACTTCGTAGCAGCAATAGGACTGGAAAACCCACCAGGCAGTAATTTATCTCGCCTAATGTCCAGTAAAGCCCTTAATTGGCCAATAAATGTGGTCGCAATAACTGCACTTGACATGCGATGCTGCTGCCAGCAATTAGCACTTATTTATTTGCATACTGCCCTGACCAATCTGCGCTCCTCCATTTCCGGATCTGTTTGTTTTTAAGCCAGGGAGACTCCTTGTGTTGGCCAAAGAGAGGATGAAGAGAGCCAAAGGGATCGGAGGAGCGGGCCCACTGCCCACATCCCTCAGTGCCACGTCCCCGTGGTTCCTGAGCACCCCCACGGATGGTGATCCCACCACCACTCCCTGGGCAGCTGTGTCACTGCATCACTGCTCTTTCTGAGAAGAAATTGTTCCTAATATCCAACCTGAACCTCCCTTGGCGCAAGCAGGGGTAGCTGTATCCCCATGGGGAGACAGAGGCTGTCAGCTGCCCCATCTGAGTGAGCTCCTCTGGGTGCTGTGAAAGCAGATTTTGGTGCAGCCCTTCCTCCACACCTCGCCTATCGCTCTGCACACCCACCTGGTAACGGGCAGGCTGATGGACTGCAGATTTCCCTGTAACAGAGCTTAATTAGCAAGCTAATCAGGTCTGGAGATGGTTCCAATTTATTTATTGGCTGCTGCGCCGAAGTTCATGCCAGGTGAACAAATATGATGGGATTTTCCCGATCTCCAGCACCCGGAGCATTCCCTTCTCAGCTCCCTCCGGCCGCACGAAGGTGTTACAAAGAGGGTATTTATTTTGCCGAAGTATGAGGCGAGATGAAAGGGAAGAAATGGCAAAGCAGCCGGAGAAGGCTCTGAGCGTGGCCAAACCCACACTTGACTACAGCATCCCTCCCTGCAGCCTCACAGGGGTGTGCAGCCCCAGGACCGAGCATCCCTCCCGTGGGGTCTGAGAGCTGAGCCATGCAGGGAGAAGGGGAACACGGGGCACGAGGGGCTGGAAACCCCAAATAAAGCAGCACCACGGGAGAGGGGTTTTTCTGCACCGTCCCTCGGAGACCGCTCACCGAATGGAGACAGTTATTAGAGGGAGTAATTGGGATCAGCTCGCTTTACAAATGTTACTTTGCAGAATGAGGCAGGAAGACAGATCGATCTCAACTATTATTCATTAAGGAAAGTCCTTTATAAATCCCAAATTAACAATTTCTCTTAGAGAGCCTTCCTATTACCCTTCTTTCGCAGGAACTTATTGCCGCTTTGGAAATGTTGAAATATGAAAATAATTGGGGAGGGGGAGAAAGAGCAGTTGTGGGCTTCAGAGCTCACCATCGGTGGGAAAAATAAAGAATATAGCTGAGTGCCTTAAAATCAGCCCTTATCCGGGGTGGTAACATCCTGATAGACGCTATTGGACCACAGCCGCAGCATCGCTCGGAAGAGCCCAAGCCCCGAGTTCTCCTTTCGCTCTGTTAATTGATGGGATGGGAGCATTACAAACTCTCCATCCCTCCGTCCTTTAGGAACGCAGCCCCTTGGTGCAGCTCCTGAGCCCGAGCGGGGCTGCTCGGAGCCGGAGGAAAGTTCTGTGAGCGGCTTTGCAGAGCCGGAGGGAGGGCGCGATGGGATCGGGTCAGTGTAATCCTGTTTTATCCATTGTAATTCAGGCAGGCAAGGAGACCTCAGACTATAGGGGAAGGGGCTTTGAGAACCTCAGCGGCCCTGCCACAAAGCCGGAGGCTGAGGCCGGGACAAAAGCTGGAGAGAGGATGAAGTGGCTCGAAATAAATAGATTAAGGCTCTCTATGGGCCGGGCGTAGCGGGAGGGAGAAAAGAGCAAGCGAGGGACGGCCGGGGGGCAGGAGGGGACACGGGGGCTCGGCTGCAGGACTCCAGCCTCTAGAGGGGAATTTGTCCTGGGCCCGGTGGGATTTCCCCATCTCTGCGCTGCTGCATCCCGTACACGCACCGTTCTGAGTGTTTTGGAGCCGCAATCGGGCTTTACGAGGCAATTTGTAATTCATACAGGTTGTCTTTCTGTACACGGTGTTGCTTTTGCACGTCGGGGTACCGGCTGCTTTACGAGGGAGACGGAGTGCTTTGCACCCGCTGCTGCTTGCTGGCCCGAAAGGGATGTGGGTGAGGATGGGACTGAGCCCCATTCATTGGAGCTGACCCCACAGCCGCATCCCCCATAGGGCACATTGCGTATCTCCTGAGGATGGGGGGGGTTGCTCAGCTCTGATGCCCTCACCAGCTTCTGCAGCCCCATGTGGGCACCCGGGGGCTCCTGCAGGATGGATAGCCCCCCCCCCCATCCTGCACACTGAGAGTGAAGGTGGCAGGCAGAAGGCGCAGAGCCCCAGCTGAAATAATGGCACCAATTAGGTCCATGCAAAGGAAAACAAGAGGGGAGGCAGCCGGGCACCCCAAAAGGGCTGAGGACCCCCTCCTGGTTTGGGAAGGGGGGGGGTAGCAGCAAAAAGCATTGACGGCTTCGTTAAGGGAGAGCAGCAAAGAGGGCATCCTCCTGCTGATGGATGCAGCATAAATACGATATAAAATCTATAATATTGCACATATGGGGGGGGTCCCACAGCCCTGCTCCCGGGGCAGCCGCTCTCCTTTCCTCTGTATTGGGGCCGTGGGGCAGCACTCCCTGCACGGCACAATTATTTGATCTGCAGATGCGAGAGGAATTTATTGGAACAACAAATAGAGTGATGTCAAAGCCCAACCTTGGATTAAAGCCGGCAGCCAAAGGGGAAGTGTATTAATTTCAAACAGCATCAGAGGCCAGCGCCTATTAGGACGAGCTATTCTTCAGACCCCCCCATCAGAATTAATCATTGGGAGTTAATTTGAAGCTCAGACAAGTTGCTGTTAATTTAGTGCGGGGAGGACGGGATGGAATAAAAAGCCGAGGTGCTGGCCGGGCCTCCTGGGTCTCATTAATCAGCGAGCTGAGACGGCCTGGCTTGATTACAATTTGCAAAAAAATTCATTAGAGCCCGGGCGATTGACAATTTTTCTCTCTGCCCGCGCTCTGACTCATTAGGCAGCCAAATGAAACCGCGATGATGGCGATGATGACAGCCATCAGCCCCGCGTTGTTTATCTCCTACCTCCCCCGGCCCGGCCCGGGGCTGCCCCTCCGCCCCCAGCTCCGCTCCCACGCGAAGGGACCCCACAGCCCCCCCACCGCTGCCCAAAGTGCCCCCACACCCGGGGTGGGGGGGGCCGCGATTCCCTTCCGTCCGTTCTCGGTAACAGCGACCGTACGGAATGAATCGCAAAGAAGAGCGGAGGGGACCCACGAGGGGATCTCACGCGTGTCCCGACCCCGCACGATCCCAAAATGAAGGGAAAGGAGCGGAGTGCTGCGGCCGCCCCGGCTGCCGGTGGACGTTAAAAACGGGAAAAAAGAGGAAAAAAAAAAAACCCAAACCAAACCACAACACAACAAAACACAACAAAATAAAACGAAGCGCGCGATGCCGCCGCAGAACCCCGTTTCTCTCCCGTTCCCCCCCCACCCCGCGCTGCTTTCTTATTTTTTTTTCCAGTTTTTTCCCGTTTTCTCACTTTTTTTTTTTCCCCCGGCAAATCCGCTCTCCCTTCCATCCCCCCAAAAAGGCGAAATGGGGAGAAAAGCGCATCCTCTCCCCCCCCCCCGGGGGTCGCAACGAACCCCGCAGGGAGTTGGGGGGGGAGGCGGCTCCACGCGGCGCTCGGGGAGGACCCGAAAAAAGGAAGGCGAAAAGCGGAAAAACGCGACAACCGCCGCACGCTGCGCCCGAGCCGGGGAGAAGGGTGAGATGGGGGGGGGCACGGGGGGCTGTGCGGGTGTTTTGTGTGTGTGTGTGCGTGTGTGCCCCTTTTTTGTTTCTTTCTCGGCTTTTATTCACAAGACGGGAGTTGGCTCCTTAAATTTCATAACTTAGAAGGAAACGGGCTACATCGAAATAAATTAAAC
>JAOWBP010003503.1:2170575-2189016 GCA_028571105.1 Tragopan temminckii
GCCCCCTGCGGGACGCGCGCAGCCGCGCAGCCGCCGCTTCCCACGCGTGTCCGCGGATCGCTCCGCGCACTTCCCGCTGTCTCCTAGCACAGCCCCGCTAGGGCACGGCTGCTCTCCTCCCAACAGCTTCCAATTCCCCACTTAACCCCCGAAATAAACGTGCAAAGCAACCGTGCCACCACCGGGACCGAGCAGCGGGTCCCACGTGCTTTGCGGTGGGGTAATTCCCGTGGCCCAGGAGGTGGAGACAAGAGGCACGAATGGCACATTTGTGCACATCTGGCAGGGATCACATCCAGAACTCCAGCGAGGAACTTCTTTCTCTTCCCCATCTCCACGCTCAGCACCGGCTGTGGGAACCAGGGCCCCCATCCTATACCCGTCACTGTACTGAATAGAGGAGGGCTGTGTGGGTGCAGAGCTCAGTGCTCTGTGCAGCATCCAGCCCAACGTGAAAAAAGGCCGATTCTTCCCCTCTCCTTTATTTTATTTGATAGCGAGTGTCACTGAGCAGTGAAACAATTGGGTGAGTGCTTCCAAGGGGTGTGCGTGCACACGTGCTTTGCTTCAGCAATCATGTCGGGATCCAAATGCTCCCTGCTGCTTTGTGCCAAGGCACCACAGGCAAAGACAGCCCAAAGGGCTGCACCATCTTCTGTGCCTGGTGACAATGACAGGCAGAATGGGCACAGGAGGTGGCACCGCGGCCAGAGGAATGGGTGAGAATCCTTGTGTGCTCCTTGGTCCTGAATGTCACCCACACCTGCAGCACACCCGTAGCAGCCACTCCTCATTCTATTACTCCTTATAATCCACGGAAAGCACAATTAGAAAAGAAAGAAACAAACAAATCGATACCAAATTACAGCTGAAAGCACATTTTGGTTACGTTAGAAGTCCCAGAAAAGCACCGATCTGTCACAATGGTGGTGGCTCCTCTGCTTGGCCAGCAGCAATAGATGCTGCCACGGGGAAGACGCAGAGGATGGCTGTGCATTCAGAGCAGGACACCCTCGGGTTCCAGCAGCAGGTAATCCAGCAGTGGTTTGGGGACGGGCAGCGATGGGATGAGGCAGTGGCACCGGCTGCCAAACTTCTTCCGAATGGTGGAACGGCACAGGTGCTGTAGGGACCGGACTGTGCCTGCCAGCCGGAACAAGGACTCATAGAACGGCTGGTGCTGCTGCAAAGAGAGGCAGGGAAAATAAATGAGCACCTTATTATTATTATTATGATTATTATTACTATTATTTAGATAAGCCAAGAAAGCCAGAGATGGAGATCTAAGGGGAGGAGGTAAGAAATCCGCCGTCAGTGTTTGGTGATGAAAAGCTGAGATGGTGTTCTCTGTTAAAATGGGCTTCAATGCTTACAGCTACACTTATTTCTGTTTTCTATTTTCATTCTATTTTTCTTCCTGTAGTGGCAATGCTAAGTCACGGCCTGAAGCAGTGACTGAGCAGCTGGTGGGAAGGCAGGGCCAACCCAGGGGAGCTCAGGTGCAAACAATGTACCCGAGTGACTGGAAGGGCTGGAGCCAGGATCCACCCCTTCCCAGACCTTATTTAAGAGTTGGCAGTGGAGGTGAGGGCATCTCTTGCTGGAGATCCTTGTCTAGCTGAGATCTTCTAAAGGATCCTTCCATCCGCTGCAGCCAAAGACTTTGGCACCCTGCTTTTGTGGCATACATTACAGCACTACACTTCTCAAGGGAAGCTTCAAGTGTTCTAATTTCTTTCTGGGATCCTGTTTGGTTTGTCTGGTCACCTGGAAGCCACCTGCTCGTGGCAGCATTTTGATTTATTTTCTTGGAGAAGGATTTGCTAGCATCAGCCCCTGTTTTGACGCAGTACGGGGGTGGGCTGTGCTGCACAGCTGGCCCCTTTGCTCCAGCCTTACCTGCAGGACCTCCTCTGGCACAGCCTCCACCCACTTCTCAGAGATGGGAATTTGCGAGTAGGAGTTGATGAGGATTTCGATGATCTCTGGCACAGCTGCACAGGACCTCAGCACCTAGTCATGGGTGAAGAGGGAACAGGTAATTAGGGGGTTAGATGGCATTTCCTGGAGTGGAATATTCTCTGTAAGCTGTGGATGAGGCTCATCCCTCCCTGCTGTGGTCTTAGAGGGTGACTGGGGTGGTCCCTTATGGATCTGAGTTGGTGTCTGCCTCTGCGTATGTTGGACGTGCATTTGAAGACCTACCTTGTTGTGGCAGTGCTTCATTTGGATGTGGCTCTTGCCTCCTGCTTACATTTTTGGCTTGCGAGTGTTAAGCCTGGGTAATATTTTCTTGATTGTTTGATGTAAAATCAATGAGACGCACAGCCATAACAAGACTGCACTGATGGCTGCTGTGCCAAGCAAGTGACATTAGGATGCCTGGAAATGGCCTCGAGTTGCAGCAGGGGAGGTTTAGATTGGTTGTGGGGAAGAATTAATGCTTGGACAGAGCGATCAAGCATTGGAAGAGGCTTCCCAGGGCAGTGATGGAGACCCTATTGCTGGAGATAATTAGGAGATGTGTGGATGTGGCACTGAAGAACACCAATTAGTGGTGCCAGGTGATGGTTGGACTTGATGGTCACAACAAAATCAAGCAGAGGGAATCCTGGTTTCAAACCCCACACACCACACTATGCCAGCCCACCCGCAGCCCAACCTACTTCCACACCACCTGCACCCACCAACACCAGTACCTTGGCAAAGGCATGGGGCCATATTTTTTGGGATCCGTAGTTGAGCAGCAGCTGCACGACCAGGTGAGGCCTCAGCTCCTGCTTGAAGGCGGCCGCCTGCAGCACACAGCCCAGTGGGGAGATGCCGTTGTAGTCGATGGCATTGACATCTGCCCCACGTCTCAGCAGGAACCTCACCAGCACGTTGTTGGCTGCCCCACAGGCCTCGTGCAGAGGGCTCCTCCGCAGCTCATCGCGTGCATCCAGCTTGGCTCCGTGCACAACAAGCAGCCTGCACAGCTGCAGGGCATCCTCAGCAGCGTCTGGAGCCTGCCTGCAGACTAAGCCCAAAGCTGTCTCACCCCGGGTGCTGCGGGCATCCACGTCTGCCCCGTGCCTCAGGTAGAGGTGGGCATGGTCATAGAGGCCATGCTTGGCTGCCACGTGCAGTGCTGTCTCCCCGCTGTCCTCGCTGGGCAGGTCAATGGTGGCTCCATGTTTCAGCAGCAGCTCAGCGCATCTGTAAAGTCATGGTGTGCGTTGGGGGGTCTGCAGAGAGGATGGGGAAGGGCTGGGATTCTATGGGGTCGTGGTGCTGAGGGGCAACCATTGATTTCAGGGTGCAGCAGAAGGCTGCTCTGCACTTTAGCGCCTTATTTCCACTCTGGTGGTGGTTTGGACAACATTTCCCTCTTGCCTTTGAGCAGTATCATTCATTTTTTGACTGCTATGACAACCAAGGTCATGCTGTCCCTACACCACCAGGGGATGGGGGTTCTCAGCCTGGCTGTGCCCATGCTCGTGCAGATGCCCTCAGTTGGCCATGGGCTGGGTTCTGTCTCAACTAAAGGGCCACAGTGAGGACACGTAGGGAGATGGGCTCTTTCATGCTGTCCATCTGTTGGCAGTTTCATCTCCTGGGGTACTTTGGAGAAGATCTACATAACCCAAAGCCTCAGCTGACATTCATGCCTTGGAGCCAAGTGGTCTCTGGGGCACCATTTGGGTCACCCTCCTCCACCTGAGGTCAGGAATCCTTCTGACGACAGATAGAGGCTGAGGGAGCTGGGTATGCTGCCACGGGTTTTGTGTGTCTATGTGTCTGAGTAAGCTGATGTGATCAGCCAGTCCTAATGAATCAGGATGGCTGCCATGTTTCCTGCTGGATGCTGTGGGGACAAGGAGGCACGGCAATGTCACCATCCAGCTGCAGGGGTTGAGCTTTGTGGCACCAAGCACTTGCTTTCTAGCTATTTCAGATGTTTTCTGGGGCCCTCTGTGGGGTCAGGCAGTGATGCAGAAGCAAAATGAGGGGAAGCTGAGTGGGAACAGAGAGGGATGGGGAAGAAGAGGAGCCCTGGGCAAGAAGCATGGTGCTAGGGCAGTGCTTGTTTTGTCTGGCCCAGATGAATGGTAACATACATGGGGATAATAACAGCAGAAGTATTAATAATAATAAATGAAATAGAGGTTACTTGAGGCTCTCTGGTTCTGCAGCAGCGCTCCTCCTTGAGGCTTGCTAAGAACTCACTGTCCTTGGCAGAGCAGGACCTGACAGCACCTCCCTGGGCTGCTCTCCTGTGCATGTCAAGTCCCAGTTTGCTGGGGAAACTGCTGCAGAACAGTGTGGCCAGGATATTTCTTCAGCCTTTGCAGGCGTAGTGCTTCCAGACGCTGCCAGACTGCACTGGATCTGCTGCCAGTGTTTCAACAAGACATTAAAAGAACTCCAAGGTCTGGCTTTTTAATTGGTCTTTTTAGTTCTGAGGCTGCAGAATGCACAGGAACCTTATACTGAATACTTTCTCTGTGCTCTGTGTCCACTGTTCCTTAACTGATGTTTGAGACTATTGACCTAAAATAGTCCTCTGAATTTAGGCTTTGCAAAAGACATAATCTGACAATGCAGGTGATAAGCTCCAGGCTGGTTGTCGTGCATACTTGTCCTTGCGTTTTGTTTTGGAAAGGAATCAACGTGCCCCAGAACTGTTGCATGTACTGTACAGTTCCCACTTTACTCTAAAACACACGTGACCCCTGTTTCAAGCAATGACTCGTGCCATTGTACCAGTGGAAAAAATATTTCTGCCGTAGGTGAAAGCATACAGCAGCCTAGTCCTTGCTAGAAGGTGTGGAGGGGGCCTGGGGGAGGAGGCCGTGCTGCAGTGGTCACATCCCATGGAGCAGGAATGTATTGCAGGACAGCTGACACTACAGGGAGTCAAACTCCTCTCAACATCCCAAATATTCCTCCAAACACACCGGTTTGGAAACCCCACCTTTCCCAGATGCTGTTTTTCTTGTTATTGAGTTTTATGTCTTCATCTCATCCAACTTGCTGGAGGAAGCCCAAGTTGTTTGGTGGTGAATTTTCCCTCTGGAATGTCAGTGAGGGGCTATAAATAAGGGGTGATCTCCTGTGGAAATCCTGGGCCCCTGGGAGGACACGTGCCTCCTGTTTCAATGTATGGGGCAAAAGCAGGTGCTGGTTAGCAGCCAGCCTGGGGCTGTAGATAGGGTAGATGCCATTCATGTTTGCAGGCTATATGCTCTTATTTTAGCATCTAATCTCTGTTGATGAACTCATACACTCTAACACTTTTCCAGCATGTCTGTCGTCTTGTTTTTCTATTCGTATCTTGTTGCTTACCATCAAGGTAGGCTGAAGTCCCATTGAACAAGGCTGGGTTAAACTTGCTGTTTTTTGAGTCTCCTCTGCTTTGGTTTTCCAGGAGTATTGCAGGAAGTCAAGGGCTTACTTCAACCAAACATAAGATGTGGCTTGGCAAAAGAAACCACCAGCCTGGTGCTGTCGTCTGGTGCATATGTTGGTGCCATGGACACTTTCTAAAGGGCAAAGTGCCCTCAGCTCTGTCTCCTTTGGCCTATTGCCCTGGCCACAGCTCCCAGTGCGTCGTGAAGATGCCATGGAGATGAATGGTGATCAGAGACTGGTATGAAACATCATAGCCAGGCTAGGAAAGCAAGCTTTGGTTTCAAACGGGATGCAATGAGCAGCCAGCAGGAGGAGCAGAAGGCTGGGGCAGATTCAGGGAAATTCCTGTCCCAAAACCAGAGTGAGCACTCCTCAGTATTTGTAATGAAAATCTGTTTGCTTTCCGCTGCTGCTGCTTTTCTCTTCTTTTTCCCTCCCTAGGGCTGAAGTGAGGCTTTCCTGTCCTTTACTTGCTTGTTTTTCATGGCAAGAGCTGCTCAGAGTGAACTGCTCTTGATCTTGTCTGTCATTTCCTGCAGCTTGGGAAACACTCACAAGCCTGAATGCAAGGATAACTTTTGTTAATATCACTAGAAAAGAGAAGAGGAAGATGCTTTTCTTTAAAATCAAATTTCAGCCATTGGGTAGGGAAAGCCCATTGGAGAATGACGGTGATGCTTGAGCTGTGGGCAGGTGACTAGATGTGGAGGGATGCTGCCCAGTGCCTGAGCGTGTCTTTGCCAAATCTTCATGAGCAGTGGGTGTTCAGCTGTCTTACACCTCATCTTGGCACATTCTTTAAAGTCCTTCTCTTTTCCAGAGAAGACTCCTGTTGGGTTGTGCTCCGTGTCTGCTCTGAGTGCGTTCCTTCCTGCCTGAGGTCCACCACAGAGGTGGCCTTCCTTGGATGGGGAATACATTTCCAAAGCAGCGGCTCTGAATGCTTTGAGTTTTGTATTCCAGCAAGCCAAATGGAGCAGAGGACTTGATTTAGCACTAGATGATGCTAAATGCTGGCTTTTAAAATCGATGCTCTCTCTGGCTGCACCTGGTGAGGGTGGGCTGATAGTTGGACTAGATGATCTTAGAGGTCTCTTCCAACCTTAATGATTCTATGATTCTACAATTCTGGGAGGGGGAGACCATTCTTGCTCCTATTTTCTGCTGGCTTCTCCCAGACTTGCCTTTTGCTTGAGCTACCCTCACCTAAAAGCACCTCCCTGAGCTGGCTGCTCCAGTGCTTGCCCCTTGCCTCATTTTATTTTGCTGGGAGCCTCAGGGACACGAAATCCCCTCTTCACTGATTCTTCTTGTGTTTTATCTCCTGTCCCTAAAGCTGGAGGGTCAGAGCTAGAAGACAACTTCTCTTCCAGCTCTCAGGGTGGAGAAAAGTAGAAAAGTGAACACGAAGATCCAAGCCAAGCATGATAAAATTCTTTCCAAAGGTGTCACGTACTCCAGAAACACAATTTTGAAGGGGTTTGGGTGGCATTAGCGCAACAAAGGAGAGAAAGAGCTGATGACCGAGGGCTTTTGTCGTGCCGGCAGGTGGCTCTGGCTGGAGGGACAGCCTAACAGATGCGTCTGATTGCTGGAAGCCCTCGGTATCAGTACTATTTTCCTAGTTGCATTGCTCGATGTGGCACAGGGCAATAGGGAGTCGTTAAGCCATGGGCAGTAGCAGTGCCATCTCTTCCCACCGTTAGCATGGCAAGCCCTCTACTGCAAGGGAGAGGCTGGGGATGGGGAGCTCTGGGGGCCTTCTCTCCAGAGAGGCTCTGCTGCCCATTGGGAAGCTCCGTGGGAATCCTGTGCTCTTTGGACAGCATTTCTAACCTGGCAGATCTGAAGGGGGACTGCAGAGCAGAGGCTCAGTTGGTGCCTGTTGTTGAGTTTTCCATCCCTTCTGCTGGGGGTACTGCTGTGTGATGGGGGGAGAATGCATCCTGCTCTCCATTGACACCACCCCGTGCCCGCTTGCCATCCTGCACTCACTGATGCAGAGAGCAGAGCCTCTTCCTCTCCCCCTCAATTATTTTTATTTTATTTTTTGGGGTGCCAATGAAGGCGCTCTCCTTTAATCATCCCGGCTTGAGAGGGAAACGAGAGAGAGCCAGGGAGAGAGTGCAGTGAATTTAGAGACTCATCTTACCCCACCATGTTAATTATCTCTGCTGTAAAAAAGAGGTCAAGGAGAGGAACTCTACTAAATAGGACGACGTTGGCATGAACAGCTCCTAAAGTGAAGAAGGTAAGACTGAACTTTACTGGAACTTTTTTTTTTTAAATCTCTTCAAAAAGCTCCTAGATTAAAGCTCTGATATCCTTTTTGTTGAAATCTCATGGATTCTGAAGCTCAAATGGCTGGAAGGAAGCCCAGATAATTTTTTTTATCCCAGTCACTGAGAGGCTCAAAGGTTTTAAGTCCTGCCCCCATGGTGAATTGCCGAGTATATGGGAATATAGAAGAACCCAGCACATTGGTGTTCTGGCCATTGTTATCAAGAGGGAGAAAAATAAAATAGCTCTCTATGTAGGTCAATGACCTGCTCTTTATTGTCAGTAAAAAATTAAGGATGACCTAAAATCTACTACTTAAAAAAAAAAAAAAAAAGACAGGGTAAAGTAGTCTCCCCCTAATCAAAGAGGAAATGTTTGTGTTACCTCAAGCTTGACCTCCTCAGTCTCTAACTTTAGCAAAGTCTTTGCAATTGAAAAGCAGTGGTCGAAACCTCAAAACCTGTCTGAAATGTCTATTAATTTTTGATCTTTCAAGGGAGTTGGCTTAGTTATTGTAGAAGCCCCCGTAGCGCCGGGTAGCGTAGTTAAGGGTCTCTCAGCATTTCCATTATAAAGCCCCAATATTCAAGGGCTTATCACTCAGCTGTTTCCACGTTGCACCTGCCTGGTCCCTGTGTTGTCTTTTTGCTGGCTCACCCGCCATCCCCCTCCACCTCTTTGGGGGGAATAGCGTGCAGATTGGTGATGGCTCTGATATTGGGATCTCTCTTATATTTTGCTCAGACCTCCGTGGGATGAGGGATGCACTGGTTGGTGGCCACATCCTGAGCCCCCTCCTCACTGTCTCTGGATTGAGGGGCTTAAAGCACACTTGAGGGGCTTTGGGAAACGCTGGTGCGATGGTCTGGGGGCTGATGGATCTGCAGTGTATCACCAGCAGGGCTGTCCAGGAGAGCCCAAGGGAAGGAAGGAGAAGCAGCTTGTTATTAATGACAAGGGCTGTTGGTGCCATCCTCCCTCACCCTTCCAGCCTGGGAAGTAATTTGTGTTGTGGGCGCTGACACAGCCCTCATCGCATCAAGGCTGCGTTTGATTAACACAGGGATTTTGGCTAAATGGTTTGTGTCTTCTGCTGTATTGCAGAGGCTCTTATTTATATGACGGGTTTGAGATATTTATGTCTGAAAACCTTTTCCTCTGCCTTTCTTTTGGCGAGCTCTTGCTTGAACAGATCTCTGACATCTGGCCCACAGTACATTGGATCTGTAGTGGGTACCTTGCCTTCAACACCTACTTCTATTTAAGCTCGCTGCCTGCCTTAAGGGGAGAGGTTTGAAGCCAGGGTGGCTTTTGACTGAAGCTGGCAGGCAATGAAATTCGCTGCAGCCCTAAGCGGTTTCATCAGGATATCAAGGGGCCGAGCTCTTTTTAAAATCCCGATTCCCCGGGCCTAATGATTCAGGCACTTAAAGTCCTACTGGGCTGAAACTAGACACACACACGCACACACAAAGCCCACGGAGAGGGCAAACACATGTATTTCTAAATGCAACATCCGTGTCTGTGTCTGAAGCACTGAGACCGATGCGGCTGAAAAGGGGAGCGGATGCACGTGGCTGAGCCTCATAAACCAGGATAAACTGAGATCATCCTAACTGGGATGGACCCACCCATGGGACAAGGGTGCAGGGTGCATCAGATTAGGAAGAGCAAGTGCGCTAAGTGGCACTGATATCTCATGTGGATGGGGCTGAGGGTCAGGAAAGAAAACCCCAGGCATCTTCCAGGAGGAAGCATGGCAGCTGTGCAACCCTGGGCATAGTGATTTTTGAGGCAATTCATTAAAGGAGGAAGAAAGAGCACATGGATGCTCCCACCCACAGGAAGGGGACCTGAGCAATGCAGTGTGCTTGGCAGAGACATCCTCTTCCAGGAGCACGGATGGCTCATGTGCTGCTTGGAAAGGGCTCTGCAAAGCTTCCTCCATCCTCCAATCCCCTGTCCAGCCTTATGGCATCGGCCCTTCTGACTGCTACCAAGGCAGGAGGGTGCAATCGGAGAGGATGCCCTAATGTGACAGCTACAATTTTGGCTATACCAATCCAGGAACAGCGATGGGAGCGGGCTGGGGATCTTTGCAAGGTCAGTGGTAGCATGGGTTTGGGGGAAGATCCTCTCCTTACCGCAGCGAGTTGCGGGTGGTGCAGAGGTGCAGCGGGGCCAGCCCCTCGTCGCTCTGGAGGTTGGGATCAGCCTGGTGCTCCAGCAGTAGCTCGACACAGGCAGCGTGCCCCCCATGGCAGGCTTCATGCAGAGGGGCCCAGCCCCCCGGTGCCAGATCGGGGTCAGCCTGACGATGCAGGAGGTGCCGCAGGCAGGCGGTGTGGCCCCGGCTGGCAGCGATGCACAGCGGTGTGCTCAGCTCCTGCTTGTATTCCAGCGACCACAGCCCTGCAGGAGTGAGGGAGATGCGTGAGGATGGCCTAGGGAAGAGGAGAAGCCCTCAAGCTTGCAGGTATTTAGGAGACGTGGTTGTGGCACCGAGGGGTATGGCTTGGTGATGGGAGTCAGTAAGTCCAGTTTAATGGCTGGGCTTGGTTATCCTGAAGTTTTTGTTCCAACCAAGGTAATGCTATGATTCTGTGACACGGTATGAGAAGACACTCGTGCCAGGTAGATAAATACCCTTGCTGTAGGTTCTGTTCCTTCCCCTGTCCTGTGGGCAGCTGTTGAAAGGCAGCCAATGGGCTCCTGCCTGCAGCAGGGCAGGAGTAGCTGTTCTTGCTGGTACAAAGCCAGCCCAGCATCTCATTACTGCCAGACAGGAGCGAGGTGACCTCTCCCAGCTGCCACCAAGGAATCTGGGCTGCAAGCCCTCTTGCAAGCATGCCTGACCCACAGGGTGCCTCATCCCAGCTTGGAAAATGATGTGAGCACACACTTCTTCCACTTTCCTGCCCCTCCATGTTAGTGTGTACAGAACAGAAGAATGCAACCAAAGTGCCGAGTGTTTCTGGCTAAGGCAGAAGGGTTCAACTCTTTAGCCAGAAAGGAGGCATCTCAGGAACAGGTTACAATGAAAGCAGCACCAGGCACTTGAGTGTGCTGTGCACCTCCCATTTGGTTAGGTTAGTAAATACCTGGGGCTGATCTGGGCTGGTTTTTAAAGAAAAAGTACCTGAGAGTCCATAAAACGCTTGGCTTTTCACCTGCCACTCCATCTCATTTTTACTGATCTCAAAAACCAGGTTGACATCTTCATAGTATCTGTCTGTCAGCACCTGCAGGCTCCTCAGGTTCCCTGTGACCAGGGCTTGGTAGTACTTCTCTGCAGGAGATGTCAGTGGATGCTGTGAATCCAGTTTGGGAGAAATCTTCAGCCTCTCTGTCACTGGTCCTGGTAACTTGTCCATGCCAGTGCTTCCCCTGCAGCCGGGAGGGCAGAGGGGCTTTTATAGGTCATTGTTTCCATTGTCCTGTCCTCATTGTCTAATTATAATCCAGTTAAGGCTCCATTGTTGTGGTATTTATAACCCCAGAGGGGTCAGATGATAACGGATACCCGATACAAAGAGGGTCAGGTGGTCACTGGGCTGTGTACCTTAGCACCTCTTTGATTCAATGGCTGTTCTAATTGCAGGTGGCAGATTGATCCAACCGCCCTTGTTTTAGGCTGGGAAATGTAACCAGCTCCCATCTGTCCAACCCTATATAAGCATTCATGAGCTCTGTATAAGATAGTACCCAAAGAGAAAGCATTTTACTCTATGACACTTTTCCATACCTGTTGGCGATCTCATCACAGCTGCACGGAGAGATCCATGCATTGCATCAGGGGACAGCACCGTGCAGCTGGCGTGTCAGCAAGTCTTCTCAAGGATGCAAAGCACTTGGCAAAGCCCACTGAGGTAAAAACCCTCCAGAGCCTTTGGCAGGGGGAACTGCTTCTCCTGCAATGCCTTGTATAGGAGAGAAAGGACCCAGCCTGTTCCAAGGAGGGGGCTTGCAGCCATCCGCTCCCTCAAGGTCACGGTGGGGCCGAGAATAGAGCTGGCATCTCGTGACTTGTGTCTCGTGGCTCTCAGTTACAAAAAGCCCCACGTCTTCGCCTGCCAGCCCTTCCTCTTGTGCTTGGGTCCTTCCTGCAGCCCTCTGCAAGGAGGGCTCTTTGGGGCTGCTGCTTAGAGAACCTGTGCATGCCCTGGCTCAGCACACCCACGCTGTTAGCTTTGCTTGGTGAGGCTGCAGTAACACCAGACTGTTTGGACCTGGAAGAGCGGGGTGCTGAGGAGGCTTGGCTGTGAGTGCCCTGTTATCACCACCTGCCCAACAGCAGCAGCCTTCCAGAGCATCCCCTTCCCCAGACCACCCTCTGTGTGTGCTGGGAAGCTCAGATATTCTCAGCCAGACATGGGCTAATTTTGCAAGGGGTGTCTGTGTATGTTTGCATCTCAGGCATTAAATGCTGCCAACGCACTGAAATGCTCCGTGACCCCTTCTTGTGAGCCTTGTAATCAGCATCTATTTGCACGTAGCACTCACTTCTTGGGTCATGCTAATGACAGGTTCAACAGCAGCCCTTGCAGGGAGTTAAAAATAGTCAGGAGTGGTGAGAGCAGAAGAAAAAATCCTTTTGTATCTGAGTGACACGAGCCTCTCCCAGTTCCCTCATACAGGAGCCAGCTAAGCCCAGTGCTTTTTCCACTGATGCTGGTAGAGAAAGCTGTCAGGGTGAAATGCTATTTTCACATTCTTAAGGGTAATGTTATCATAGAAACAAGAATAATTTACTGGAGGGAGGATTTGGCAGGCAGAACACCTGCAGAGCATCTTGAGGCTGACTGGAAGTGGGAAAGTCATCCCTGGTTGGGTGTCTAAGATAAATCATAAAACCATGATGTGGTTTGGGTTGTCAAGGACCCCAGAGCCCATCCAGCTCCAACCCCTTCCATGGGCAGGGACATCTCCCAGGCTAGGCTGCCCAGAGCCCCATCCAGTCTGGCTTGGGCATTGCCAGGAATAGAGCATCCACAGCTTCTCTGGGCAGCTGTGCCTGGCTTCGCCCCCTCCAGGGTGAGGAATTTTTTCCTAGTGTCTAATCAAAATCTGCCACCCGTGACCCACGCTTTGCAGGGATGTGTTAGAAGTCATGGGCAAACCTCCATTGGGCAAGCCTCCATTTTTGGTGGTAGAAGGCTGAGACCCCAGAGTCTGCATGGTGTGCTTCAGGTTGTGCCATCCATTCACCCTGCTATCAAGGCCTCTGTGCAACGCAGCTCTGAAGGTCTGGGCCTGCCCCAAATTTAACCTAGGATCACCTTATGTGTCCAAAATTCCAAATGCTGGTGAGGAAAGGGTGATCACCCCATTAGCAATAGGCTCGCAACCATTAATCTCTAACGTGGGGCAGCATCTTCGCCATCTCCTCGAATACGAGCGTTTGCAGAGTACACCTCATTTAACAAAACATTAAGCATTTTACTTTCCCAGATCAAGCATATCTATTAATAATGACTTAAATTGTCTGCACCAGCTTCGCGTTACAAGGAAAACTCATCGCTGTCACACGAAAGAGCACAACATGCAAAATCAAAACGACTAAAGCCAGAGCTTGTTTCCTAAGCCATTGCCATGAGCTGCCTCATAGCAACCTAGTCATAGCACTGGGGAGACTTCAGACCACAGTTGCTTGTTCTGCCAACCCCAAAGCTTCAACACACAGTCTCCGGTCGGGGTAAAAATCATCAGGGTCCAGATGTGCACGTGTGATTTAAAGCTGCCCTCCGGGAGCGGAAAAACAAGTTGTTATATGTTTTTTTTTTCCAATGAAATTTCAGCTGTGTGTGCACACAGGAGCCTCTGACGCGAGGGTGGATGGCCAGCTGCTCCTGGCTTCACGCTGAACCCATGATGGATTTAAGGTTTGCACCCTCCCAGCACCAAAAAAACAGAGATAATTAAGCCAGGTGGGGCTGTCCCATGGCTTTCTGTGATAACCCACCTGCTGTCCCACCTACCTTGGGAAGCTGGTTGTGCAAGGCTGGCTCTGCCAGGCTGGGCTCTATGGATCCCTGTGAGGCTGGCATGGGCATCCCCAGCTCCTGCTGCAGGGCTGGAGCTCCCGGTGTGGGGACAGCCTGCCGGGCACATGTCACCACATTTATATTGCCTGCGCTGCTCAGCCCCATGTGACAGCACCGTGCCCCCAGCCGAGCCTCTATGGCTGAGCCGCTGGGCAGGAGGACAAAGCACAGCGGGGATGCAGCAGGGAGGTGGGCGTCACGCCAGCAGCCCCCATAAAAGTCCTGTGGGTGGGAGCCCTGCGGGACTGGCCTCCTGCTGAAACACGCGCCCGTCAGGAGGCTGCACCAATTTTCTCAGGGTTTTATTGGGAATTAACCTTTTTTTTTTTTTTCAGGACTGTCAGTGAAGGTGTAGACAGGAATAAAACCCTACAGCCATTAGCTGCACTAAAAATACAATGTGCAGGCTTCCCTCGTCCCCTCCCTGCCGAAGCAGCGCACGGTGTTAATTACCGTGTGTGAATTCAGCCCGGGTGTGCATCCTGTTTTAGGGGGAATCACATTTCCACCGGCTGGGGGCTGGCTGGCACAGCGCTACCAATTATTGAACCCCTCAGCAATGTTGTGGTGAGATGTCACGTGGAGTGATAAGAGGGAAAGCTGTCTCCAACTGACCTTGCGTCACGTGGCCGCGGATCAGTGCGGAGCTGCTAATGGCATTTGCTAATTAGCAGTCACGCAGCGGTCCCGTCTCTCTCCCCGGCAGTGTGGTCTCCTGCTTGCCTTGCGTGCCTGCCAGCACACACTGGCTTGCTCATGTCCACCAGGTCTCCTTAGTCCTTCTCTGCAGAGCTGTTCCCGATGGGCCCTTCTCCCACTCTGCACGAGTATCTGGGATTGCCTCAACCCAACTGCAACACCTTGCACCTTGCTGAACCCCATCAGCTTCACATGGGCCCACTTTTCAAGCCTGTCCAGTTCTCTCCGGATGGCATCCCATTCTTGCGTTGTATCAAAACAAGAAGCCAGAAGGAAGGCATTGAGGATCAGCACTAGATGAGTTCCTGGGCCACAGCATCACCAGGGAGCAGGAGAGGTGCTGGTTTTTCTCCGAGGCTAGGTTAGCTTTCAGCACCCGGAAGCATCATGAATTTGGGAAGGGTAGGTATTTACAGGATGGAAAGGGAGTTTCCCAAGCGCACCGTAATGAGAAAGTGAAGGGAATAATTACTTGCCCTCTGGGATGCAGAGGAACAAACTCAACTATCCCTTTCTGTACATATGCATTTCTGAGGGATTGATTTATTCCTTAGCAGTGGGCGCCTCTGAACTTCACCTGACAGCATTAATTAGTGAGGACCAGGCCCAGTTCATTACCGGTATGACCTCTCCTTAGCACAGCTGTGGCTTACCAGGGTGGCCATCTGGTTTGTGTGCTGGTTCACACCCATCAGGTTGTGTTCTTGCAGTGGGTGAGGAGCTCCCTTCCATCCCTCACCCACTTGGGAAATTACAGGTTGGGGAAGCATCAGGATGGCGTGGCTGATCCTTGGGGCTGGCCGGCACCTGGTCCATCCATCATGTTGGGTGAGCTGTCAGCAGGTGCCAGTGCAGAGGTATGTGAGTCCATTGGAGTGCCTCTGGCCTCAGCTGGGGGCTGATTTGGGTTAAAAGCAGCAGTTTTACTTGCAGGATTGAGTTAGTCTGGGTAAAGGAGATAAGGAGATGGTTATCCTTCTACTCAGGCGTCAGCAGGGTTTGCTTGGGGGACCAACGTGCCATGCAGAAGTGCATTGATATGCTGGCACACCTGTGCAGGGGGTGGAGAAAGGAGAAACTACTGGTTGCAGCAGGGCTGAGCCTGGGGCAGTGGGAACCCAGAGGATGGCTGCTTCGGGGTGGCAGGGAGGGGCCTGTCCTGTCAGTGACTGATAGGAATGTGCTCAGCATCCTGCCCGCCTGATTGAGGGGCAGGAGGAATTTTCCCCAGGCAAAGTGTTGTCAGAGCAGGAGGCATGTTGCTCTTGCTTCTCCTCCGGAGTTAATTATACCTAATTAAGCCCTCGTCTTCCCCAATACATTGGCCCCCAGCACCATGGTGTGGTTTCAGCTAGGCTGTGCAGCAGAATAGGACAACAGCCCCTTGCCTCCTGCTTTTGGGACACTCCAGCCTGTGGTACAGGGCCAGCTGTGGTCTTGTGGGCTTGGATCGGTCTTTCTGCCAATCAGATGTCTACTTCCAGCCCACGTGGATGTATTTTGGCTGAGAGCTGAATGAACAGTGGTATTTTTGATGGAAAGGACAGGATTGTACTCAGCCCTCAAGCCCTCTTCTGCTTTTAACAGGGTTGGGCTGATCCCACCAGCTGAATAACAAATACTCAGATTCTCTTGTGCTCTCCAGTCTCTCTTGGTGTTTTTCATAGAATCTTAGACTCATAGGATGGGTTGGAAGGGACCTTAAAGATCATCCAACCTGGCCTTGAATGCCTCCAGGGATGGAAGCATTCTCTTTCTTCATTCCATTCTCCTTCCCTCCAACCTTCTTCTTCCTAGAATTTAATTATGATTAACTGTTTACTTAGGAAACAGTTGTCCCACTCCATTAAATGGCCCCTAGGTGGTTTCTCCTCATTTCCCAGTGTGAATCAGGACACAGGGAGCTGGGACAAATGATGATTTAGCTGGGACTGAAAAACCAGTCCCAGTTACTCCTGGGACCTGGATTCTCTTGTTAATGATGCTTTTCTGCAATTTATAGGATCAGTATTTTTAAGGAGAAATGTCCCACCTGTGGGAAGCCACACAGCGCTGGCATTGCAGGAAGCCTTGCAGAGATCAGAAACGCTTTGAGCCTCTTTTGAGACAAGGAAGATGTAAAAAGGCGGGTGTTGCTCTTCTTCCAAGGTGAGGGGGTGTCTGCAGGTGGGTGAATGTGGGTGCCCCATCCCTGCAGGCACTCAAGGCCAGGTTGGATGGGGCCCTGGGCAGCGCCCCTGGTGGGGGGCAACCAGCCCACGTTTGGTTGGGGCTGTATGATCTTTAAGGTCCCTTTCTACCCAAGCCATTCTGTGTTTTATGCTTCCCCCTTGCCCTATCACTATTACTGCCCATGTAAAAAGTCAGTAGATGCAATGGGTTGTCCAGCCAGCGTAAGCCCTGTGCTTGGAGGAGCATGGATGCTGAGAGCGTGCAAAGCTCAACAAGAGCCCTAAATGATTTGGGGATCTTGTGCAGCTTGTTATCTTCAGTGTTTTATTATTTTTTTTTTTTTCAAATCCCAGCAAGAAGTAATACTCTTTCTGTTCAGAATAGAAATGGCTTGATGCCATGAGGAAAAATAAAAGGAAGCTCTACCCGGTGCTGTGATGATTTGCAAGGCTAGTGAGAGACTACATAAGGCGTTTTCAAATAGACTCTGATATTTTCAGTGCTTAAAGAGGACCAACTACGTGACACCCTTTTTGAAGTCCTGATTTACAATGGGCCCAGGCTGAGTGCATTATAATTTGCTGCCAGAAGTTCCAAAGTCGCAGTACTTTCAATAATGAGGAGAGAAACCCTAATATGATGAGACTTTTTGTATTGTGTTTAATGAAAAGCTAAAAATGTGCTAATTTGTAAGTCCTGTTGTGGTAGTGGCATCAGAAGCTTTTGAAATGCATTACTGACTTAGGAAGTATTAAGAAAAAATGACATTTTGCTACTAGCAGAAAAGTCAATTATAACGTTTCCACACTTTAGAAAATTGCTGATGCAGGATGGGAGTTAATAGAACAGTCAGTTTCACTTTGTATTACAGGATTTGGGGGGTTTTGCTGAGAAATGTCTTTAAAAAAAAAAAAATCGAACATTATCTTAAACAATAAACTCTCACTATACTGGTGGGTTGCTGGTGGATGATGCATTCCCCTATGATGGGCCCCAAAATGTCGTGCTGCTCCCCTTGGAGTGGGTCAATCACCACCAATACGGCCCTGCTTTGTGCTTGGGCTGATTTCTTCCTGATGGTGGAGGACCATGTGCCAAAGCACCAAGCTCTCTGCAAGGCTGCACTTCCCATCTCCTTGTGGGGAAAGCAGCAGTAAGTATTTCCTAAGCTGCTGGGAGCGGATGCTCACGGAGACTCACTGCCATTGACTGCAAGGTTCAGTGCAAGGGTGCAACAACCCCCATGCTAGGGGGATGGTGCTCCCCATAACTCTGCCTCTGGATCACTTCATGCAGGCTAGCAGGGAAGAACAGCTCCCGTGAAATTGGCAGGGATCACCAACAAGTGTTGGCACTGCTTTTAACAGGCCCTGTAGTGCCTGATTAAAGGGCTTTGGCCACAGAGACATAACCTGAGCTCTCAACATAAGCCAGGGGGGCTAATAATACCCGAGCACATTGTGAAAGCATGACCTCATGGTGCTGGCAGCCTCTGTTCCCAGCAAGGGCCGTCTGGGAGATTTATGGGGCAGGGATAGTGCCTAGGGTCTATAACCTGCACCTGGGTACTCCCAGGTGCTTAGGGGTTTGCCCAGGGTGGTGGTGGGCTCCCATCCCTGGAGGTGTTTAAGGGACGTGGCCCTTGGTGGACATGGTGCCCAGTTGGCCAGTTTGATGACTAGTGGTCTGTTCCAACCTAGATGATGTTGTGATTCTCTGCCTGTTGACAGTTTCTTTCTTTAACTGCACATTGGCTTTCATGAGGTCTTTGACGAGAACAAGGATTTCTTAGGAACATCCCTTCCTTAGAACCAGAGTGGTGTTTTTTTTTTTTTTTTTTGGGGGGGGGGGG
>JAOWBP010003503.1:2189116-2204664 GCA_028571105.1 Tragopan temminckii
CCCCCCCCCCCCCCCCGACTTGCTGTAGTTACAACAGAAAGGCAGGGAGTGAGCACGAGCACTTTTTAAAAGTCATGTCATATGTAGTCTTCCCGGGTTTGGAGGAAGCAATTAAGCCAATTAATTTATTGGTAAATTATCTGATGATGAAGTACAAAATAACTGCAATGAAACGCTGACATTCACATTAATACCAAATTAGTTACTGTATTATGACTGTTCATACAATGAATGCCCAGTAATTTAATAGTAATGGGACATTTAAATAATTCAGTTGATAATTCTCTAGATCACTTACATATATAAATGGGCATGACAGATTCGTTGCTCAACTTTGCTGTGGATTGCCTCCCACAAAGCAGCCCAATGCCATGCCTGCTTGAGGTGCTGGCCCCAAATCAACCTGGCCTCTTGCTGGGGGCTGTGCTGAGGTTGGGGTGTGCTTCACCAGTCAGTGAATGGTGGGGTCACCGTCCAATTCAAGAGCTGTGGAGATGTGGCACTGAGGGATGCGGTCAGTGGGCATGGTGGGGTGGGCTGAGGTTGGACTTGGGGATCTGAGAGGTCTTACCCAACTGGAATGATTGTTTGATTCTGTGGAAGGGGATTTTTCTTCCTCACCAGGTGTTAGGGCTGCCATGCAAGGAGGCTGCACCTGCAAAGCGCTGGGCAATGCCTGCAGTGGGCTTTGCTCTGCCTTTCTCTGCAGCACCTTGGCATGGCAGCACAGTGTGTGGGAACACGGTTAGCCTCACGGCGTGGTTAGCCTTTGCAGCAGATCCAGCCAGGGCCACTTAATTCAGTAGTTCAGCCACTGACACTGAAATTACTGTGGGCTGGCTCTGCTTGATGCGACAGCTTCATTTCCAAGTAGCTGCACTTTCTGTAATAATAATTATAAACAGCATTACAATTGCTCCTCAGCCCCCCAGGAGGACTAAAGGAGGGCTCAAGCTTGACTAAAGGCAGCTAAACATGGCAGAGTTTCCTGTTCTCTGCTGGCTTTGCCCTGGGAGCCAACCTCCTGCCTGCTTTGTCCCTTCTTCATCACGCCATGCACACATCAGCCTGCTGCAAACCACCAAGAAGAAGGTTGCAAAGACAGAGTCTGCAAAGGAGGAGTAAAGAAAGGAAAGCCAAATGTTGAGGCTGCTCTGTTGGAAATGATTAAATCAGGGCCTGGAAATTTGTACTCGGCGGTCCCTTGTGTAGGTCATGATGAGGCTCCTGCAGCTGGATTGCTGCTGGATGGCTGGAGGCTGCTGGAAGACTCACACAGCCTCACAAAACCCTGGGGCTTTGCACAGGGATCTGGCAAACATTTCCTCTCTTGTAATGTGGGTCCCCCAGGGGATGCAAGGCTGGAGGGCTGAAATCCAGGGGAGCCCAGTGCCAGGTGGCCAAAGGGGCTGGCCAATGAGGGCCACAAGAAAAGGGAGTTTGCTGTGTTAGTACAGCAGCCTGCTCCTCCCTCGAGGAGAAAACTGGCTTTATTAACCAGAGCCAGCCAGACCCCTCTGCTGTGCTCAATGACATGAGTACCTGAATTGTTTTCTGTACCTACAGGAATCTTTCCAGGCTTATGTTCTGCCTGCCTCTTCCAGGAGCATCTTTTTCCAGCTGATTTCTCACCACGAGCAGGAAAGGCTCAGTTCCATCCCCCCCTCCTCCACCAACCTGAACATCGCCCTTTGCTTTGGCTCTGCTTTTAGTGTTGTTTTCTGTGAATGCATACATTAATCTACCCACGCTGATGCATCAAAAGGTGAAGAAGTGCTGGTCCTCACATGGCTATGTAAATATATGGCATTAAGTGTCTTATAATCCATCCCAATTAAAAAGCAGTCTTTACGGCCGTAATACTTTTATTGAGAACTGTAACACATTAGACTTACAGATATATAAAGCAGTTAGTTTTATAAAGCATATAGGATATTAAAGTAATGAAAGACATTAACGTGACATCAATTTTTAAGGAGAGTTACTTGCTGAAATAAATGAGGGTAGCCTAAAAGTTGATGGCATGTTACAGTTCTGAGTAATGAACCCCTCTGCCCCCTAAAACCTCTTGGAATAAATAATGCTTGAGCAAGTCGATGGTCATTAACTCTTTATCCTCTGAGAGCTACTTGTCACTCTGATGTCTCATCCTATTCTTTAACATTTAAAAATACATTCAGAAATGAGTTCTCTTTCCCGAGACAGCCGTAACTTGTGATGCTTTATTCCAGAATGCCTGCTTTCCTAACATCTCCCCCTCGTCCAGCGATGGCCGTTGCAAGTCACAGAATTTTGGAGGAAGTTGGTGTTGTGTCTTTTCCTTCATCTTCTTATTTCTTTTTCCCTTTTCCTTTTCCTCCTTTCTCGCTCTTTGCCACTGCTTTGCTTCGTGCTCGGCCCAGCGGTGTCTTGGCATACCAAGCCTGGAGAACCAGAAAGCATAGGTATGTTTTAATAATATTAAAAAAAAATGAACAGTTAAGAGACCTTTTACTGCTACACTGGAGCACTCCTTACAAAATTCTTGAAACCCTGGCCAGTGTGTGGAGCAGCAGAAATAAAACCCTTAGATCTCTTGAGGACATTATTATAACAAGGAGTATGGCGATTGCCTGCTTGAAGTGTGTCTCATTAACAGGAATACTTAGCCGGGCCATTTGTGTTGCTATAGTTATGGAAATGTTAGAACTTCTCCGATCAACCCTATTTCCAAGGCGTATAGCTCTTGTCAAAACCCTTTCTGGTCTGAAACTTGGCAGCAGACAAAGCATATGCTTCTCATGGTTCTGCAAATCGACCCAGACAGTTTTTATTTCAATGAGAGAGCTTAAGAAACCAAACAAACCCCGAACATTAAAAACCTGTTTATTGCTTTCAGATGCCTGTTCACAGTCCTGTGACTTGTAAATGGTTTTGGTACGGTCGCTCCGCACACTTGCCAAGCTCCTGGGCTGTAATGTCAACAAGGCCATGTTAAAATAATGTAAAATGAAAGAGGGCAGTGCTTTAAAACTAGTAGTGTGTGGGAATTAGTCAATCCTCATATGTATACGCAGAACTTTATCAGCAAGGCCTGCCCACACCAGAGATTAACGTGCCACTAGGTGTTGATATGATTGATAAAACACATTTGTTCTCTTCTGGCCGTACTCATCCATCTGAAATTAAAGTCTTTCCTCTGGCCACAAACCACTGTTTAATGCCACCACTCTGTCTCGTCTGGTGCACGTTGGCTATTAGGAACAATTTCTTCTCAGAAAGAGCAGTGATGCAGTGGCACAGCTGCCCATGGAGAGGTCTTGGGGTCACCGTCCCTGGAGGTGTTCTGTAACCATGGGGATGTGGCACTGAGGGATGAGGGCAGTGGGCATGGTGGGGTGGGCTGGGGTTGGACCCCAGGGGATCCGAGAGGGGATCTGAGAGGACTTTTCCCAACTGAATGAATCTGTGTTTTCAACTGTAGCAAACTACCTGCTAATGGGCATGCAACGCTGTCTGCTTTTGACTCTTTGGTTAGCAGGGCAGCTACCTGGTTACCAGGACAGCTATGTGCTTTAGGGAAACTCTTGGGAAGGATCCAATGGAACAGGTTGCCCAAGGAGGCTGTGGATGCCCCATCCCTGCAGGCATTCAAGCCCAGGCTGGATGTGGCTCTGGGCAGCCGGGTCTGGTGGTTGGTGACCCTGCACATGGCAGGGGGTTGGAACTAGATGATCATTGTGGTCCTTTTCAACCCAGGCCATTCTGTGATTCTACCTGGGCTTAATGAAGCCAGCTCCTCAGATATGGCTAAAGGAAAAGATTTATCACTATAACCCACCAGCACCTGAGCTGGGGATGTAAGTGATGGACAGTACGTGACAGATCAGAGTTAAAAACCTTCAGGAATGACATCCGCAGCTCTTTGGTATGGGTTTTCCAACATCTTACATGCGTTTCGTATCAGCTACTGCCAGGCAGAGCTGGAGTGCTGGCTGAGCACCCGTTGCCCTGTAGGACTCCCGTTATTTCTGTGCGAGGATTTGTATCAATCCCACTGGTGCGATAATTTTTAATTTCAGAAACGTGGCGGATGGATAATTGGGCCAGAAATTGAAGTAAATTGGACAAAGAAATCACGTTATCACAAAATTTTTGCATTATTTATATTCATTTCGGAACACTGGCGGAATATAAATGTCAAACAGGGAGATTCATGTTTCCAGTGAATAGAAATCAAAGATTCATCACAGCGCTAATCTTCACTTTGAATGCTGCTTTAAGTTTTAGCCACCCTGCTTCAAAAGGGACAAAGCAAAGCAACAGAAGAGGTCCAGCAATGGCAATGATTAGAGGCTCGGGAAAAGGTCCTTCTGTGTGCGGAGAGATGAGGATACTGAGTTAATTGATGCACGAGGCCATTTTGACAGTCCTCTTCCCCTGTGCCATATTACAGGTGCCAGGTTCCGTGACATTTAAAGGGAAACAAATTTAACACAGATAAAAGGAAACACTTTCTTAAGGGCTGTAATTAGCGCAAGGAAATGATGGCCGTGGGATGCTGAAGGTGATAGTAGCAGCGTTCAAAATGAAGTGCTGCCTGCATGCTCCTTGCTGCACAAAACAGGCACGGTTCTGGGAAGTGGAACAGCATTTGTGAGTTAAACTTGTGCTAAATGCTAGCTCTTGTGATACAGAGCACAAATGGATTACGACTCGGAGCTGGGAATGGTAGGAGGTTTTTTTCTGTGCTGCAATACTGAACCATTAGCCTCTCCCTGAGGAAAGATATTGGTTTAGATAGGAAGCATGAGGAAAACAAGAGTAATTTGCCAAATATCACAAATGCTGCCTGTGCTGAGTGAGCCAAATGGCTCAAAGTGGAAATTGGAGAGCATTCAGCAGGGCTGGGAGAAACATCCACTATCATTAGGCTAGCAGTGGAAGGTGGTTTGGACCAGGCTGCTAGGGACTGCATCCTATTTGTTTGCAAGGTGCTATGGGGATGCAGAGCCAAGGGACGTGCAAAGAGCAGAACGGAAAGGAAACCTCTTGGTGGGAGACCTCCATGGTTTGCAAGCATGTCCATGGAATCATTGAACCACAGAGTAATTAAGCTTGGAAAAGACCTTTTAGATCATCTGTAGCTCAACGCCAGCACACCATGCCCGCTGACCACCTCTTTGCAGCATGATCCATGTGTATTTGAGGTGCGTGCAGCATGCCAGTGTTTGCCTTAAGTATTTTGTGGCCCTGGGGGTGGAAACTCACTTTTTGAATCCCACAGACAAAAACTTGTGTGAGAAGATTCTCATTTGAGAAAATGTTAAGAAAAGGCCTTAGAATTTGATCCAGAAACCTCCTGAAGAAAATACAGCCAGGCTTACACTTGGCAGCTCCCACCCAGCAAAGGATGGATGCACTAATGGCACACGCATCGTTTATCCATGCATGCAAGGGCATCAGCAGAATGAGCAGACCCCCAGGTCAAATGTGCCCAGACAACGGGGGATGAGAAGAGACAGCCAGTTAGCACAGCTCCTAACATCACCTTAAATGTTTCCTCCTCCTCATTGTACACGGGGTCCTGGCTGGCCAGCGGGGCGAGGAACTCAGCAGTGCACAAGGGCTTCCTGGCCATCTGTAGGAGGCGCAGCTCGCTCAGCACTGCCTGCACTGCCCTCACGATGCAGCCCTGGGTGAAGCCATCCGACAGCTTGGCCAGGCAGCTGATGCTCAACAGCTTGGTGATCTCTCCACCACGCTGTGTGATGGCGTGTTTCCATAACACTGCTCAGCAGAGTCCAAAATAAAAAGAGAGAGAATGCCAAAGGCACGTGTTAAGGAAAGCAGGAGAAACAGTTCTGTATTACGGGCACACAACATAAAAATGGAAAGGGCTACTTAAATAAGCCTGTGAGTATACACGAAAAGGAAGCTTGTCCAGTATTTTCCCATTTGGGTGTGCAGAGTTAAGCTCCTCCATTAACAGCCTGGCTTTATTTGGGTTAGAGTTAGGGTTAGGGTACCTCCATGAGCATAGGGCTGCCATGGGGACTTGAAGTCTGGCTTTGAAGCCCAGTGCCTCCAGCTATGCAGGCACATGTTGTATGCAGGTGTAAATGTCTCTGTGACTGGCATTCTGCTTCTTGAATAATGGCGGACCTGCTTGTTTCTTGTAGCTGCAAACTGCTCAGACCAGTGATACCCGAATTGCCTGAGATTTTGCTTGATGAAGTAAATCAGAGCAGTAATTTGTTGTTGATGATTTGCAATTTGTAATCAAATGGACTATCTCAGAGAGATATAAAAAGGCTGGGTGAAAAGCTGGTGTTACCAGCCTAATGGTTTCCACTGCATGTTTGCCACCATGCACAGATTGGAGTTTTCTGGTCTGTAGCAAAAGGAAGATTGTAGTGAATGGGTAAAGTCTGTGCACTGTGGCTATGCACGGTTGTTATGCCATGGCCAAAAATGGTTTCTTCAGTTCTCAGATTGGCTGTCAGGCACTGGAATTTGCCATGATGGGAAGATGAGCGCTCTGTGCTGTAATGACCTTGTTTCCATTGAAAGCCAGGGCAGGCACTGCCTTAAATGGGACAACATCAAAGAACTAAAACTAGAGGTTTAATCTCCTTCAATATGACAAGAGTTAACTTTTTTGGGCATTCTGAGGTTTGCAAGCTGAAATCCCTTTGGCTGGCCCTTCTGACTCCAAATTAGTGGTGAGAATCCCAGAATGTGACAGGTTCAGTCCCCAGGAGTGAACGTAGCTAAATTCAGCTGCTATCACCTCCTTTCTCTAGGTCTTATTCAAGTCCCTTATCTGTTAGCAATTAATCAGAGCCGTAACCTAACATGAAACACATGTTAGCCTGCTTAAGGACCATTTCCCATCCACACTGAAAATTATTGAATGTGGGAGAGATTTACAACGTGCTAGACAGTCAAAATCTGTCTTGAGCTTGCCCAAACATGCATCATCTCAGTACCTTGGCTGCCTCCTTGAAAGGCAGCACAGAAATGGACTTCAAAACACAGTTGCATCATTTTGTAACGAGTTGAAGATGTGGAGCAATATTTTCTGGTTTACTCAGAGCACAATTGTGTAGCGAGGTCTCCGGACTGAATGTGGTTTCTTTTCATTCTGTATTCTTTTGGGATATGATCCACCAGAGATCAGTGGCATGAAAGGAGTCTGTTCTCCTTGATGTGGTGATCAATGGGGATATTCATGCTAGGAGCTTCTGGTGGGAGAAATGTACCATTGAGAGCCCTGGCTCAGAAGCGTTTGGTATCACTGTGAACAGTCCTAAATCTTTCTTCCACATCATCTTTAGACTGAACCTCAACAGCCCTCCTGCTTATGAGTCACCGCATCCAGACTACATGGTACCCAGAAAAGTGTATTAAACCACATGATACAATCAGGAGAAAATGATACCTCTGGGAACAAAAGCCCATCTACCAGCCACTTCTGAAGGACGTGAACAAACCACCATTTTTCTTGCAGTAATTCTCATTATAAAGTGCATTGGTAGTTGTCAGAAAGACTTGAGATACTTGCCAAATCTTGATGCATAGTCAGGCCGAGGGATCAGGATGATTTTTTGGTAAACTTTGCAGAAAGGTTTGATCTTAGCATCAAAGGGCCGGCTGGTGGTCCCCACCAGCAGCACTCTGTCCTCTGCTTTCAAAGCCTTCAGGAATTTGGGGAGAATCTTTTCCAGACGTTTCGGATTCATCTTCAGAGAGCACATGTGAATACAAGGAGGAAAGAGTTCTTATCAGTACTGACAATTTAGAGTTACTGAGGTGAAGTAACAACTGTAGATATGAATAATGTAGGTATGTGTGTTATACACAGACATGCTATCTGCAGTGGGATTGGGGTTTTTTTTCACTAGTTTCTTTGCAATTTAGTACAAACAGGCTAGATGCTCAACCTAAGTAGAAAGCCTTTATCTTCTGCAAACTGATTTCCGCCCAGGGATTTGTGGGCTTGAGTGCTAGCGTCTTTTATTCGTGCATTTGCTGGCTCTCTCCTGGAAAGCAGGAAGGAAGCAACAACTCGTTTAAAGTAGGAAATCCTCATTTTTCAGTTCAAGAAATATTGCTTGGACCTGTGCACTTGGTGATCCCTAATGGATAGAAAGAACACGTGGGTATGTAACCTGGCCTGGGATTCTCATAGTTCATGAAGATTCTCATCTAGCAACCCCTACTGGTATTTTCAATAAGAAAAACACACTCCCTGATTTCTTCTTTGATTTCACCTTGCTGAGAATCTCAGCTCTTCGAACTCAGGACTCAGATCTTTGTGACAATTGCTGTTTGACCTCATTATAAATATTCAACTCTTATCTGCAGAACAGATGACCGTTGAGCAAAACTTTTCACTGGCTACTTAAGTTTGATGAGGATCGAGTGAAAATCGGTTGGAAGAAGCTTCATCAAATTGCTGAGGTGTTACTCTACAAATGAATAACTGGGTTAGGGATCCAGTATTAGATGTGAAGGTTGGTGGCCCTGCACGTGGCAGGGGGGTTGGAGCTTGATGATCCTTGAGGCCCCTTCCAACCCAAGCCGTTCTACGATTCTACATATTCAGAAAAGTCTGATGACTTAGAAGCCTCTCCAGAAATAACTGAGGCTTAACACCCCAGTCAATCACACTCAATGGAGAGCCTTACTCTAGGTGTGTGTTTCTTTGCTATGCAGTTGGCAGCTGCCTCAATTTCAGACCAGCCTTCCTTATATTAATAAAGTGTCTTCTGCTGGGAAAACATGCTCTGTCAGAAGATGCAGAGAATTTTTAAAGCAATTGACTCCTGTCTCACAAAAATAAGTCCCAATTTATCCCCTGCATTTAGAGCACCAGTTTTTTTTGGGTGATGTGATATTCATGGATACCCATTAATCCCTCTTTTGTTACGGATGCTCACTGCTTAGCCTGTAGGAATCTTTAGTTTCAAATTATAAATGCCTGTACTGGTGCTAGAGACAAGGGAGAGATTCCACTCTTGTGTTAAGCCTACTGACTGGCATTTGTGTGTCAGCAGCTCCTGCTACACTTTTGAAGGTAATGTGTGTCCAGAGTGCATGCAGTTAATGGATATGTACTGAAAGCTAACATTACCTCCTCCACTTTGAAAGAAATATATCAGTAGCAAGAGAACCTGTCACAGAGGCAAGCTAGGATCTCAGCCATCATGTGCACCTGAGCTGGAGAAAAGTGGGGTGAATGGTGAAGGTGACCCCTATTTGTTTGAGTGGCTTAACTGCTTGCACATCATCTGTGGCAGCTGGGTTACCATAACGTATTTGATATCTGACTGCTCTGCACCCTTTACCGAGAATTGGACAGAGACTACTTCTTTATTTTTCCTTTCAAAACAGATAAAGCTCACGAGTACTCCAGGCAACCTTTGGCCTCCAGTCTTCATTTTAATCCCCATTTGCACTTGAACGTTCGCTCCCAGTGTAAGAACCACTAGAGGGCATCAAGCCCTGCACACCCACGAGCTCACGCAGCGCTCAATGGCCTCATCCAATGTGATACGGTCTTCCAAATCACCAGGCTCGTGTCCATCGCACAGCCTAAACACAGAGCATTTGCCTTAGGGAAAAAGAAAAGTTTGATTTTGTGAACTATTTTGCAAGCAGCATGAATCTAATCAGGACTTCAGGTGAGCGGCTCTCTGCTGAGTGGCTGAGTTGCTGTGCCTATTGGGCAGTGTTTTAATTTTCTTTCTGGTGGGGATGCTACACAAGACAGGAAGGAATGGAAGCTAACAGGACTCCGGGGAGCCCAAAGAAAATAATCTGTAAACATAAGTGTTTTAATATATGCTCTTCGCTTTCACAGTGGAAATCCATCCTCGTTACTTTATTGTTCACTTTGGCTCCATCCAATTTCTCAAATTAATAGACCCGAACAGTTTAAGCTCATCTTAACTTTTAGCTCCTTGCCTCGCGTTTTGAAATTCTCCATTATTCCTTCCTGCTTTTCAGTGCACTGATGAGCAGTGACTGGACTATTTTTAAATACAGCAAGTACGGCTGGATAGGAGAGAAATGTGACTTCTTAAGAGCCCCCGAGAGGTCACAAGACTCTCTTAAAAGAAAAAAACCCACTAGTGAGACAAGCGATGATCAAGCAAGCTTCGGCAGGTCCGGTCATACGGGTACGTGCTGAGCTGAGAAATACACCTGCTCCTTTGTGTTGGAAATTATCAGCACCAAAATAAGAAGGGAGCACCTCACCTGTTCTTCAGCCCTCGGCACTGCTTTGTAGAACGTTTTCTCCGTGTCTCCGATCCACACGACTGAAGGCTGCAGCTGCTTGGCCACCTAAGAGAAAATGGGAGAGGGGATGCGAGAAGTTGATTAAAATGGCTACAATTTCATACCTGGGTGCCTATAATTATGCTTCTGAATTCATATTTCAGCAATTACAATTAGCTGGGTTTATTTTTTTCCCCCAGAAATGAGCAGCACTCGTGAGCAGCGTTGGCTCTGCTCGGTAGTGTTGGCACATCAAACGGATTCTGTTTAGGAAGCTAAAGGTGAGAACTCATCCCAAATTGGATCATTCTGACTGCTGTGCTTATGCTGCGCTTCCCAACCCGAATTCGGCTGTGGTTCTGCAAAAAGGAACCCTTAAACAAAATAGCTGATAGGCAATCTGGCTTACAACATAGCATTTAATCCGCAGTCAGCCTGAGAATTAAAATGGAGCCTGTTAAATTGGGAGGGGGGGGTCAATAGAAATGGGCTTTCCGGCTCCAAAGTCAGAGCACTATACCTCTGGTTCACAGCAGGATGGCAGCAATGCTACAGGCTTCTTCACATCTTGCACTCTCCCTATTGCTATAGAAACGCCAGTGGTTTAGACATTCTGCTGCCAAATTTTAATCACTTTCCAGTGGCTCTCAGAGCTGTGCTGGTTTGCTCAGCAACAAAAGTGATGGCTTGAGGAATCAACGGGTAACGAGAAAGCATTCTGTCCTGCTTATTTTTTTTTCCTTCCCCCAGTTGAAGCTGCTGCTTCCAGGAAGGAAGCTTACAAAACCACTAAGTTGTATACATCATAAGCTCAGCGCCTGACTGACAGCTGGAGCAGGAAGAATTAAGATGTGAACATCTTCCTTCAAAGCACCACAGTTCATTTTTACGGCCAAGAGCACGGCTGCATCCGTGCAGTAAAAATGCATCGAAGAGAGGGGAAAAGAATGGCAGATGAAAGCTGTGAGGCTTGTTTGCTCCATTGTGCTGCTGATGGGTAAAGTGGAAACAATGCCATCTTTGGCACATGGCACATTATTTGCAGGAACGTGCCAGCCCTAGAATATGTCAAGTGGTACCTCCAAGTTCACTGAGGAAAACAGAGCTTTCTCCTTTGTTGGAAGGCAGAGCTATTCAGCATTAATAATGAAACCCATAGATGGTGTCGTGACGAGCATTATGAAAATCTTGCAGAAATGGATATGTGGGCCTTAGCAGTAATGTGAACATTTATGCATACAACCTAAGGGGTAACTACTCAGCCCAACAGAGTAGTGAGCAAGCAAGCTGGAGCGAAATGACAGACTGAAATAGCACAGCTGCCCATCTAAGGTCAGACACTTCTTATCTACCTTCTATTTATCTATTTTCAGAGGTGTGTTTTACATATTCCTACACCATACTCACCCTGCAAGGCACATCAGAGGGAACACGTTTGTGGTTACACTGAGCAGAGCTGTGCAGCAGCACTCCTAGGCTCTTTTTACTGAGCACCCTGTTAGTGCAGAGCTCATACACCTGCAGGAAATGCAAGCAGCCCTGCTGATTTGCACTTGCAGGTGAATTCAATTAGCTCCTAGCTGCTTATAGGCAGTCTCGGAGGCAGGTGAAAGAGTGTTATGGCAGTGATCCTGTGCTGGAGCTGAAATGAGAGGATTCTTTGGATAACTCAAACTCACAAAGATCAGACAGGTAGGTTGTTGCATTTGTTAAAAGCAATGTATGCCTTCTTGAAGGATGATATTTGTATTTTATGTGCTGTGCAGTCTGTTTTGATATGTGGGAACTCTGAGTCAGAGACCCTCCCCAAACTCAGCACTGCTAAGGGGAGCCTTTTAACAGTGGCTGACCTGCATGCTGATGTGGGCTGCTTTTCTGCTAAAGCTGATGCAAAGCAATGCTGCATATTTTCTTTCTTTAGAGAACAGCCCTATCCTAGTGGTTTTGCTCTGTACGGTGCTATAGCTGCACTGTAAGTGAAGATAAAGAGCAATGCAGCTCTCCTGCAGCATTTCCTCTATACCTGTATGTCTGATGCTGCAACGCAATCTGACACAGGGAATGAGGCTGGGGGAGGTTATTAAGCTGTTGGCAGCAGCTGAGCTCTGCTTATGAGCTTCAAAGGGAGTTGTGATGTCTCCTCAGCAGGGCTACTGCAGCCTGGAGGGATCTTCCCCATTTGGCTCAGAGGTGGTTCTGTGGTTAGCAGCTCTCTCAAACAGCCTGAAGGCTTTAACCAGCCTAGAGTTTCATTTTAACTTGTAAGGAAGAGCTCTTACTATCTTCATACCTGTGTTCTTTTTTTTTTTTTATCACTAGTTAAGAACATATTCAGTGCCAGCTGCCTCTTAAATAGATGCTTCCTTGTGTGTTCTGTGCTGGGGCAATGACTTGGTTCAGGCTGGATGTGGCTCTGGGCAGCCTGGTCTGCTGGTTGGTGACCCTGCACACAGCAGGGGGTTGAAACTAGATGAGCACTGTGGTCCTTTTCAACCCAGGCCATTTTATGATCATATGGATGCTGGCTGCTTCATACCTTTATCTTTCTAGTATTGGTCGGTAGTGATCTAGCAGCCCAAACACAGTGCATTGAGTTCATCTGTCTTCTCCAGATGACAGATCAGGCTGCCAGGAGCATCTCACTTACACTGTTGGCAGATATGCTGTACGTCCCCATGGAAGTGCTTAATCTGAATTATCCACAGACAGTTTGAATCCATGGATAATTAAATGTGCTGTACATAATTAATTTGTAACTGAAGTGTTGTTAGCTTTGCTGCATTCTCCCTGGTTTGGAGGAGCTGCCAGCAGATGGCTCCTTCACCCTTCTAATCCTGCCCAGTGTCAGCAGCTGGTGATATTTATCACCTTAAGGTTTGGGTTTCTAGCAGGCTATGCTGCAGAGAGATAAGAATTGCTCCTGGACAGCTAGAGGGAAGGCCGATGGTGCTGTTCCCACATCTCAGCTGTAATGGGAGTCCCTTTTGGTGGTGAAATACTCGGTGCCCTAAGGTAAACTATACCTGGTTCTTCAGATTGTCTTAAAAATGACTTCTGCAGAGGGACAGTGCAGCAGTGGTTACAAATGAATGAACTTGATTCAGTGGGGAAAAAGAAACAAAACACCACTGACAAAATTATGTTGCCACTCAATGCAAGGATTATATCACTTAATCTTAAATCGACTCAACCACTTTTCTTTTTTTTGTGTAAGATATTTGCCTCCGATGTGCTATATAGCATAACCAAAGGGCCTGACAATGCAGTCTCCTGACAGTGATGGTGATGAAATACCTGCAGCCTGCTTGCACTGCAGAACTGGTCAGTGGAACTTTTGCATAGAGCTGCTATTTCCCACACTTCTGTGCTGCATTTCCTCCTGACCAGCTTTCCCAACCTTTTCACCTGGTCAGTGCTGTGTCATTCTGGTAGTGATTAACCTGATGGCTGCTAGTGGGGGATCAGTTTGTGCCTTGATGGGAGAGTGGACCCTTGGCTGGTACAAGCTGGCCGAGAACTCCATTTGAGTTCAAGCTGTCTCAACGCATTGGAAATGTGGCTTAGCTGAAATGTTCCAGGATGCTCTGGTTTGAGTTTTGTCTCTGTTTGAGACAGATCCTTTCTTCCCAGAAGCAGAGCTGACCTGGTAGGCTTTGTGTCTTTATGGAGAATGCAATTGCTGGAGCTTGGTGTTCCCAGCTTTTTTTTAATAGCTTTCCCATTCAGTATTAACCTTCCTTCTGTTTCTTTTGAATAGGCAGATTGAAATGTCGGGGTTTTCCTGCTCTGGCATGAGAAGTCATTACCCTCATGTGACATCTAAAATGCATGCTTTGAGCAACACACACGTCTCTCTTTTGGATCAGGGCTGGTATGTCTCTTGTTGTCTCCTCCCAGAAATAACAGGAGGAAAAAAGAAACAGATTTGCCTCTTGAATCTGAAATGAATGAGCTCTTCATTTTTTCCAGTGCTATTCACTGGTTTAGGGCGTCTCCATGAAACAACTGCCAGCAGCCAGCACACAGTTGCAGAACTTGAAGGAAGGGGTAGGATTCCAAGCTGCCAAGGACAGCTTACTCAGCTCTGAGCGATGGCAGCTGGTAATGTAGATCAGAACAAAGGTGGGAGCTGACCTGGTAGTACTGAGCAAGCTGGTTTCCATTCTGGCTCTGAGAACCTGTGCAATCCAAATCAAAACAGTGAGGGGATTAGACAAATTAGCAACCCAGCCACAGGGGTGGAGGTGGCAGGGAGAGGTCAAGCGACCAGTGGAATTGGGAATAGAAATTAAATGTAGCTGACTTGAATGATGCAAGACAGGTGTTATGTCATTATGAATTGGTAGGGGAATTAACATGTAGATAAAGTATCCTTTGGGAAGAGAGAGTGTGCTGTGCTATTTGCTGTTATTAGAGGAGTGAAGTTTGGGGCAGTGCTGCTGTGGTTGGAACAAGTCACCTTTTGGGAAGCAAGTGCCTGGATGCTTATTCCAAGTGACTGACTGTGAGCAACTTCCATCATGGTGCTCTGTGGAGGAGTCCCAAAGTATCGTCCCTACTTCTGTAGGGCCTGCAGTAGAGAAGTAAATTTGGGTTGTTTCTCCATGATTCTGGGGAAGATGTTGGATAATGCTGCCATTTGATTTTTGTATAATTTGAAAAACTAAGGGTTTTTTTAATAGACAAACATGGACGCAAACTTGTGTGTGCGTATGTATATAATGTGCCTACATATGTGTATACATAATATATACACTGATTGAAACATATATATTAAAAAAAACCCTCCTTAATTCATTCTGCTGGAACCTTCCATAGGATGCTGCCTTCCTTTCTCCTGTGTTTAACAGCCCTGTACTCCAGCAGGGACTGGATGGTGTGTGTGCTATGCCTGCAGTCAGACGTGTGCTTCCCTACAGATAAGGGCACAGAAAGTTAGCAGAGAAGGGTGAAATGTGGAGAGGAGAGAGCATGCCAGCTCAGTCTGGTGGCGCAGGGAATGCTGGACCCAGTGCTGGTATTATAGCCTCAAATGGCAGCTTTTCCCTAGGCACTGCTGTGGCCAGCAAGAAATGGGCTCCTTGGGGATTGCATTACTTTTAATTGTGAAAACTGTCTCTTGTGGGAGTGGAGGCACCTGCCACGAAGCCTGCTGTGTAATACTGGCTTTATTAAAGTACATCTGGTTGAATCCCAAGGAAAGCCAATTCAGTCTTTTAGCAGGCCTTTGGTGGGGGAGAAATACTGCATTGGGCTATTCCTAGTGTATGTGCTGTGTTTTT
>JAOWBP010003503.1:2219717-2243980 GCA_028571105.1 Tragopan temminckii
GGCTGGCGACCCTGCACATAGCAGGGGGTTGGAACTGGATGAGCATTGTGGTCCTTTTCAACCCAGGCCATTCTATGGTTCAATGAATTTCAGAGCAGCTTGCAACTATTAATTAAAACCCTTCTATTTGAAGCATGGTGCTTTTCTTCTTAACATGACTGCTCACTGGCAAAAGGGTTCAAAGCTTTTGACAGGAGGCAAAACCACACAGTGTCACCCCACATTAAAATGGGTGTTTGGGTGAAACTCCAGTTCCAACAGCAAGCAAGTTAAGGACTGACTGGCTGCTGTAAAATGGGGGAAATAGTGCTCTGTTGCCTTACAGCACAAGGGGTTGCAAAAATGAAACCTAAGAATGCTGAGGAGGTGATTCAGGCTGCTTACATTTGCTCCACGTATGCTTTTGCTATTCCACTGTAAAAGCAGACGTTGCTTGCACAGAAATTGGCTGTTTCCAGCAACACTATGTAAAGTAAGTGTTTGAGATAGGGCTTGGCAAATGTAGCTTAGCAACTAGTAAAACTGACAAGTACAGTTTTGGGAGAACAGAAGTGTTCCTGAGTTCCACTGAGGTTTGTTTAATGGTTTTAGCTTGATAGAGAGAAGGGGGGAAATGGAATGGAGACGCCTGTAAATGAAATGCTTAGAACTTTGAGCAAACTGTTCTGCCTCTTCTTAAATGCTTAAGCAACCTAAGAACACATTGGCCAGTCTCAAAGGATGGGAAGACTTTCTTAATTCTAAGAGCTGGGGGAGAGGTGACAGAACAAAAACATTCACTGTTTGGACAGCTATCATTTCAGCAGGCTGCAGCCACATCCAGAAGGGTCTTGAAATAAATTGATTGCAGGCACCTGGTATAAATCTTACTTAACTCAGATGCCTTACTTCAGTGATGCTTTCAAGATTTATGCAGTAATAAACTTGAACTTCTGTGAAGATTGCGACAGTAACTGAGCTATTTTGATTAACAATAGAGAAAAGCCCCATTGTGGAAAGACCAAACTCAAGCTGCTTTTTCAAAAGAATTCTGCTGCGGAAATGAAAGCAGGCTGAAATTAAAAATACAAGAAATGGCTTGCACTGCCCTTGTCAGACGTTGCAACAGATTTCCTTCTGGGAGCCTTGAAAACCTGAACCTCACCCATGACATTGTGTTGAACAGCCAGCAGGTAGCATTGCAATGAAGGGTGTGATAGCTGTGTGATCAGGCACAACGTGAGCATCAAGTGCTGGTGAATGAGGCAGGAGATGGCTGTGTGGAGGAATTAATAGCTGTTAACTGAGAATAAATATGGTGTTGAATAGCTTAACTGGATGGCTATGGGCTCTTACTGTGTGTAGGACAAAACTGCAGCTATTCTTCGAAGCTTGTATGAGGAGCTCATTCTGTCAGCCCCCAAAGGATGCTGCCTGTGCCTGAGCACAAGACTGTGGTGTGCCTGCAAGTGCTGTCAGTACCTAATGGGGTGGCAGAGGTATTCACACACTGGCTCTAGGGACTCAATCCAGGTGCCTGAATAGGAATGTAAGCTCCCCAGATAGCTAATATGCTGCTGTATAGTCCTTGGGAGGCTTTGTGAGATGCAACACCCTCAGAACAGCCCTCCTGCTTGTACAAAAAGTTAGTGTGAGTAACCTCACCATGTGTTATATCTCCACAGTGCTCAAAGGATGTATCTTGATAGAGATGACAGCACATGAACTAGGATTCAGTTACAGTTTGAGTGACAAACACATTTCTCTTCCCCTCATAAGCCCCCTGGCTTGTTACTTGAGACAGCTGTGGGGTATCAATCCTATCACAGGAACTTATCAGCCTCTGTGGTGCTTCTGTTGCTAACACTCACACCCAGTGCCATGTCACTGTGTAAAGCCCCTGTGAGGTTTTCCATAACCTGCAGGAGCATGATCTGGACAAACACAAGGATTTTGTGAGTTCACAGCTCAGCACTGCATTGAGAAGCACTAGATGCTGCAGGGACTCCACAGAAGAAGCACTGTGGAGCGCTGGGAAGCTGAGCTGCTATAGAATCATTAAGGTCGGAAAAGACATCTAAGATCACTTAGTCCTCTCTGACAGTGCTTTTAAATGACTTGCTATTGAAAGGTCCCTTCTGTTGCCCTCAGAAAATCAAAGAGAGCCTCCGTATGTGCAGTGAAGCTCTTCGGTTCCAGTTTGGCCACTTTTGTTCGGAAATGTACCATCTTGCATGATTAGCACAATGATTCTGAAAGACCTCTAGGAAGACTTGAAGTATTGAGGGGCTCTCTTCCTAAATACTATTTAAATTAATGTCTCCATTTCTATAATGTTTCACAGTTCAGGCAGCTGCAGTTTGACCTTATAGGAATGACATTCAGATCGAGCTGAATTAGAAGAGCATTGCAGCTGTAATAGTTATCTTTTTGTACTGACCTTTGTATTGACTGTTTCCTTCCTCCAGTATTGGAAGGAAATTACTCGGAGCCATTTTCCAGCCCTCATCCTCTTCCTAGATTTGTGGAAGGTGAAACAAAAAACAGAATGTTAATATGTGCAAACGTTATATATAAAAAATTCATAATCTTCATTGTCTTTTAAAGAATTGATGCAATTTGAAGGAATAAGACCCATTTTATCACACCATCGTGAAGCTTTTCAACTATGGTTCTCCAAGCAGGCTCTTAAGGAATCCTCTTCAAAAGAAGAAGAGGGCAGAGTTTTAGTTTATCAGCTGATCTACTGAGGTTTCAAGAATTAAATTTAGGTTTGTTGGTTGCTTGCAACATGTAAATTAAATTACCTTGCTATTTTTGCAGTTACTCTTGGGTTGCCTCCCTTCTTTCCCCGAGGAATTCCCAACTTGGCGTTAACTCTGAATGGTTGAAACCTCATTTTAATCCATAATTAGAAAAATATTGAACTTGGTGTAGTTTGAAAAACAAAATATTTTGTTTCAACTCCAGCAAAACATATGGACGTTTTCCAGTCTAAAGTAAATGATGTTGACATGTTCCTCAAATAGCTTATTTTCATTGAATCGATATTTCAAGTTGATAACTTTCTGACAGGATTTTCCAAGTTTCTTCATACTGAATCAGTCATGAGTCCTCAAAATGTGAGTAAGGAGATAGATATATGGGAAATGGTATGGGAAATGGAGGAAGAGCCAAATGTGGATTCACCCAAGATAACGTAGGTTGTATGTGGCTTTGCTAAACGATTTGTAGTGTGTTAATTCCTGGAATAACTAAAAGAAACCAAGAAAGCAAGAACTTTACATGTGCCTCTAGCTAGGTGCCATTACATCAGCAGATACAGTTGCAGACAGGTCGTGTTAATTATTAAATATGTTTTTAATTAAAGTATTACAGTAATTTAAGTCTGGGCCAATGAGGACATGCAAAACATTCACCATTTCTATCCTGTGGTCCATAGGTATACTTGAAAGAGATTCAGGAGTTTCTTAATAACAATTTGAGTTAAATATAAGCAAGTATTTGAGGATTTGACACTTGGAGCTCAAATTCCCAGTTGCTCTGGTGTACTCCCCGCTTCTGCAGGGTGGCATTTTCAGATTCCTTCTTGGATCTGCAGTAGGCATGCTCCAACTCTGCTGCCTTCTTTCAACATTTTTTGTTATGTCTTTTAGAAAATCATTTAAATGCGCTGGTGTAAAAGAGATACTTAACTGCTAACTATTAAAAATAATAATAATAAAAAAAACCCCAAAGAGACAGCCTTAAAATTGGACTTATTTTTAACCTCAATAAGAAAGGATGCACATTAACATACCTTTTATTGCTAAAAATGTGACAAGTCATTTTAACTACTAGTTTAACTGATTTTATACACTAACGTAAATAATACTGTTGTGTTGGTTTCAATGACTTTAATCAAAACCACTGTATGTCCAACAACACTTGAAAAATGCTGCTCTGAATTCCCTCTTCCTATACCTAACACAAAGGAATTCTTTTTCTTCGAAGTCAGTTGATGTATTTTTCTGTGTTTGGTGGTGGTGGGTGGATGGTTGGATGACGTGATCTTGGAGGTCTTTCCCAACCTTGGTGATTCTGTGACGGAATCCATGCTTATTCTGTGTTATGTGCTAAAGCACCTCGAACCAGAAACACACACTCTGATTTAAGCACGAACATGGAAATAAGCATTCGTGTTTTTGAAGCTTTCTTAAGTTTAGCCCAAGTCAGATGGCTTTGCGGCTTTATATTCTCATTCAGGATGGGGAACTGACTTCGTGCTGAGCTTCTGCTATGGAGATTTTGCCAATAGATTTCACTAAGGACAAACTGTCTCGCTGTTTTACACTTGAGGATGAAATCTAGGGATTGCTCAGCTGCGCTCACATTTGGTGAGAGAGACAAAGTGCAGTGCATTACTGGGTGAAGCATCTCAGGCTGGTCTAGCATGTGTTCCCCTATTGGAAAGAGGGATCATACGGTGCAGCAGTTGCTTTTGTTCTTAGGTGCCCCACGGGAAATCAGATCAACACCTTCCAGAGAAGAAAATGAAGTTGCTCTGATATTGAATATGCTTCTTTAGAGATTGCTATCAGGCTTCAGAAATATTTAAATTTCCTTCTGGGATCAAACTTTTGTTTTCTTAAAGAACTGAAGTTACGAGCAAGGCTTTTTTCTGACTGCCCCACTATGACTTATAGCCTATACTTATTTTAATAAGAGTCCTGCTGTTAGAACTTTTCCATGTACTTCCCAACTGCTCTTAATATCTACTTTTCCCTGTCAGTATTATAACCTTGGAGAGAATGTTCCCTTTGTTCTTTCTCAATGAACCATAGAGAACCTGATATAATGGCTCGGAATTTTACTTGACAGGACTTGTGATGGCTGAAGAGATGAGAAAGACATTGAGTTGTAAAGCCTCAGAGCTCTACGCTGTTATTTCACCCAGTTTCAAAACAACCTTGCAGAGGCTACGAGAAGAAAAGAGATTCATTTCTGGCACCGTGTTGATTCTTATCTAATAAGAGGTGAAAGAAACACAACAAAGAATCAAATGTATCCTGTGAAAGTGCTGGTTTTAAGCAGATGAGTTAGCTGACATCCAGGAACTCAGGGTGGTTTTGGCATTTTTAGCACGTACGCCTCACTGACTTGGACTGTAAGTGTCTGGAACAGCCTTCTCCATTGCCTTTGCAAGACCAGATGCTTTGTTCTGGGCCAGCAAAGCTGGGAGGACATAGGACAAGGACAAAGCCATTGGAGAACACCCTTGTGAAAGCATCTCCTTTCTGTGTAGCTGTGAATAGCAATGCTCTTGCAAGTCTGTAATTTCAAAAGCTTTTCGAAGCAATAGCTTTCATTGCACATACTTTTATTTGATCTTCCCCAGAGATCTGCAATGCCTGTGCTGATTTAAGGGGTCACAGTAGGAAGTGACCCAGCAGAACCAAACTTGGCACTAGCGTAAGTGTCTTGAAATCTTATGGGTAACTTGGTTATCAGAATTATTTGGCTTAGGTCTGAAGGTGTTATGCTCCTCTTCCTTCCCTCCTTCCACTTGGGCTGGCTCAGGTCTGCCAGCTAAGATATCACTATTGCACTTCCCACTCCTTGGAGTTTGGTGCCTTCACTATTGCTGTCACCCTGATGGAAAACGAATGTCTGCAGATGTGTGACCAGAACTTGGAAAGCTTCCAGTTCTCCACATTCTGTACTGGACCGACCACTGCCTCTTCTAGCTGGCAAAGCAACCTCAGGCTCAGAGCTTGGAAAACACATTTATGCATGCTTCTCCTTCAGCCTGCTGTACGTCTTCATTTATGAAGGAAAAAAATCCCATATTCTGTTTGGAATGACTCAATCAGCATCTTTACAAGTTGAAAACAGCTAACTAAGCTGCAAGTTAAGACTTTTGATATCCTCATCCAAATTAGTTTGGTTCTTTCTAAGTTCATGTCGTTTAGTTTCCTGGCTAGCTGTTACAAGATCTGTCTAGACTGATGGTTGATGATCTTTTTTTTTTTTTGTCGTGGCTTTTCCAGGGTTAAGACTTAAAATCAAATTGTGTAAAATTTGCAGAGAGGAGTAAGCTTTGCGCCAGAACAATCTGACATCTCCATATACTCAATGAGAGATTAATTACCCATATTAAAATAATACATACTTATCACTTCAATTTTGTTTATACTATAATAAGCAAAAGTAGTTGCTTGAGTGAAAACCTACAATTTTTGTTGTGTAGCTTGCTTATGAAGATGCCCCTAGTCACCACACTGTTGTTTCATGGGTTCCTTCCTCAGTAAAGCTGCTCCTGAAATAACTTGGAAGCACACCTTCAGGGTAACCAGAGCCTGAGTGTAACAAAGACTTCAGGGAACTTCTCATACATTAAGTGGTGTCCACTGTGACTTGAAGCAGAAAAGAATTCATACCCTAAGAATGTAAACTGAAAATGCATGACTGCAATTTACAGGCGTACGAAATATTGGCTTGCAGTACAAAAGGCACAGCTGGCCATTAGCAAACTGTACTTAAATTTAAGCTAGATGTCCAAGCAAACTTGGAAATGGGTATCTGAAAGAGATTAAGGTTCTTGTTTCCTTAGTTCCTATGTAAAGGGGTAGCGATAACCAACTTTTCCATACTCTGCACTGAAAGTGTAGATGCTTGGTTATGAAACTGGCCACCATTTTGTCTGCACAAAAGGAAACAATGCCAAAGCCATAAAGTGTACTGTTCCTCTCATCTGTGTTTCTGGCAGTCTGTTCACCTACGTCAGCTCTCCCCACTGAGCTGAACTGTGGCCATGCAAACTCCTTTCCTAAAACAGGAGAGGTAAACTAGAGTTCCCCGGGACGATGGTAGTGGTTGAAAGTTTAAGGGGGACTGGCCTCAAACATTCCCTGGATCTTCAGAACCTAAAGCTGAAACCCCAGTGATCATCAGTATTTGTATCAGTGTGATACAAATTCATATCCTCTGTCCGCATACAGCTGAGTAGACTCTACTATACCTTATTTTCACAAAGGAATTTTCCTATGTGAAGCCTTACTTTCTTTCCAGCTTTCTGTGTCGTCTTTCCTTTTGCTTTTTCCTTTCCTTTTTCTTCTTTTTCCTTTTCTTCCTTCTGGGATTTTTTCTGCAAAGCCATCTCCCTTTGGTCAGCCAGCTCTGCAGCAACCTGAAAGAGAAGGAAAGGAACGTCAGAATGTTCTCATGCAAGGTGTGTTAGGCATGCTATAAGAGTTATGAACCAGCATAAGTTTTTTTTCCCTTGGTTTTGCCTTTCCAACACCAAGGAAATCCAGTATCCAGTACATTGCTTGGTAGTCCTCTATTGTGATGTACTTACTGCTTTTTTTCCCCCCTCGTAATTCAGATGGTGATGGCAACTCCAAATAGCCTCTCTGTATTATGAGGGGTAGAGGAGTGGACCTGTGTAGCTCTGTGCCATTTTAGAGGTGAAAAAGGGAGGAAGGCAGGCCCTGAATTGTGCTCGTGAGTCTACAAATCTGCATTTCAGCAGATCCTGGGCATGGTATGAAGAATTGTAGAGCTGATCCACTACAGAGAGACCCCTTTCATTTGTGCTGACAGGCAAACCTCAGCACGACTATCCTAATACATCTTTCAGGAAGTGGTGATTTTCATGTCCCAAACCACCAGGGCTTTTATGCAGTATGAACGGTTCCCAAAACCACCCAGAAGCACAATATCCTAATGATATACAACTGAAAGTTCCCTCTGGGTTTAGGGCTGGATTATGGATTTGTCTTAGCGTTTTTAAAGCAGATTGATTTTATAGAGGGAGATTTTGAGAGATGGCCTCAAGGCATGTCTAATTTCAATATTTGGCTGAGGACTGAAATTGTTCTTGTGGATGAGATTGGATAGAGATATTGTGATGAGCTCTGACAGATATGCAGATAGCCCAGCATCTTTATCCCAGCAAGCTATCAGCAGCTGATAACTGGGCAGGGCTGTATCAGCTCACTTCCTGGCCATTTACACATTACTCCTATTTGCTTTTTCTACTATTTCCTTCTTCTCAGATGCCTCTGATTCTCTCGTGCCAGAGATGAAACGTAAGATCATGTACTGATGAATGTAAAACCGAAGATCTGTGGTCAATGCAACTTATTAATATATCATTAATATTGGCGGTACTGTGAAAGCATAGAAGATAGATTTCCAAGTTTAAGACAAATGTTTCCTCTAACAGTAGAAATATTTGTTTTCCATGAAATGCATTTTAATGCATTAAAGATTGGACAGTGGAAGTGGGAGGCAACATGGGCTATACTTTGCAGTCAGTGAAATTTCATTACTGGATCTCCCGAAGCATTTCAGTGTTGTACATTTAATTAAATATGGTAATTTAAACCCCAAGCATCGTTCCGATATATCTTGCGGTGATGAGCAGTGAAGCATTTCATCCTCTTGGATAGATTAATAGATTGACTAGAGTTCAAAATAGGTTTTTAGTGTCCCAGCAGGCCTGCTGTATCCAAAACCAACAGAGCTACCCAGAGTGTATCCTATACTGTAGTGCTGATACCCAGCCAGAAATCCAGCCTGGTCCCTTCTGCATCCAACCTCTGCTCTGCATGCCTACCAAAGGGCAGCCATAACCACTTCCAGCATCTCAGTGGTGGGCTGATCCAGCAGGATTCCTGTAAGCACGCATGTGATCAGCAAATGGTTTTCATTTTAGGCAGCGCTACCAAGTTTTACTGGCAGTGCTTTATGTGTATGCAGAGTCTGACTGCAACAATTTGTTTTCGTGTTTTTATACAGATGAATAGGGTTAGACCAAGCTTCTGTGCTTATTAACCCACTATAATGGGATGGAACTGTTGAACTGCCCTTATCCTTTTGTCTTGCAGTGCATGTGCAGGTCTGAGATGCAGAGGAACCATGTAGCTGGCAGCGTGGCCAGCATGCGAAGCCTAACTTCTCTGAAGTCTCTGCTTCCCAAAAGAGCATGACAGGGCAAATATAATTTTTCCTTTTCTGCATCAGATACACCTTCTCCTCTATGTTCCTTTAGTGCAGATTTTCCAGCTCTGCTTGTGCCTCTGCTCTAAGCAGCTTTGTAATTGCAGAGGACTGGGAGCTGGGGTGAAACCAGCTGTGTATCTAACCTTGAATGGTTCATACTCTTCTATACAGAACAATTTCCCTTCTAGCTACAAGAAGAAGCCTGAAGAATCTGACAATAGAAGAGGAATGAAAGGAAAGGACAAGCAAAGGTTAGTTTGAGATACTAAGCAATTCACCTGCATTATAATACCTTTTCTTTTTTTCTCACTGAAGAAAACTTCATGGTGGAAATAAAAGCAGGTGTCTTCCTAAATTATTTTAGACTTCCCTTTCTTTGCTAGGTTGCCTCTTTTTGAAATGAGGCTGAAAGTGCTTTGAGAACTCTTAATGTTGGGGAAGAGAATGCACATCAGTAAGGGTGGATGAATTTTCTCCTCCGTTTTTCCTAGTTTTGCTGTAGGAGCCCTGCAGACCAGGTGATTACTTCTATCCTGTAACATTTTCTTTTGAGGATGAAAAGGCATTTTTCTCTAAACTGATCTTCCACAAAAGCCAAATCAACTTTTCAACTCATACATCAGCTTAAGTGTTCCCAAACTTTCTTTAATGCAAATTCTCTTTATTGGGAAAGAAAGAGGCAGCGAAACTGAGTGCCACCTATGGATGGAAATGCATTATGTTGGAGTTATGAACCAAGTATCTGAAACTCCCTAGCCGCCAGCAGGACTTGCTTGTGTTCTCTGTTCCTCAATCACAGATACTTGGAGTATCAAGAATTAGCCCTTCCTTCATCCCTTGAAAGAATTCCTTTGTTGAGCTTTTTGCCTTTATTAGTGTTGTAGACATAAGTAAATAGAGCTTGGGAATTTCAGATCCGCAGCTATAGTGGGTGTGAGACAGCCTCGGAGCTTTGCAGTTCTGGCTCTAAGACCGTTTTGAACAGAAACACTTAATTAGCACGTAGCTTGTGGTCTCTGGAGAGAAAATTTGCTCTCTTTGAGAACTGTGTAGAGGAAGAAGCTATTTTGATGTCTAAGACAAAAACAAAACAAATGTTTCTTCTCTCAAGAAACAAGACCATCTGAGATGGGAAGAAATGCCATCCCCGTGTTCCAGAGTAGTATACCAAAAAGCAATCTGTACACTTACATTGCCTGTACGTCTCTCTTTCCCCCAACTTGAGGACACTCAAGGGGTTGTTGATGCTGCCTGGCTTTAGGCACACAACCTAGACTGTTTTCTAGCCAGCAGAGACAAGTTCATCACACCCAAGAGGCAGTGAAGAACCTGCTTGGATCTGGCACTTCGGTTCACAATCCCACTGATTACTGGGATTCGTGAGGACCTTTAGCTGTCGGCAGTAATGAATAGTAATTAGTGCCACTAATAGCTCGCAGGCTGCCAAATGAGGCTCAGGATCAGCAGCTAATGCCTACTTTTTCTCACCCCTTCTCTAGATGCTACCGGATTAAATAGCGAGATTACAGTAATATAGAAATGACTTTGAGCTCCAAGCAGCAATTTGAACGTGTAACCAAAATCTCAGTCTTATTTTGATAAGCTACTTAATGTTGGTAATGAAGGGGGTTTGGGAGCGAGGGAATGACTGCTAAATGACAGCTCTCTTGGCTTACTTTCACGGTGATGAGGCTTAATGAACTACAGGAAGAGATTATCGTTTTGTTGGCAGCAGCGTGGGGGCAAAGCCAAAAATTGTCACATCTGATGATTATCTCTGGAGCAAAACATAAAAAACCATTAGGGATAGACGTCTGGAACAGATGCAGGGAGATTACACTCCTTCAGGAGATTCTGCTCCTGAGAAGTGCATAGGAAGTAGAGAAAAACTCATGTTCAGTTGAGACAGTACATTTTTCTGACTAAATGGCTGAGTATCTTGCATTGGGATCTCTCTGGCTTATCTTTTTGAAAAGCATTTATAAAATGTCTTGAAAGCAGATTGTGCAGGAGGCATTACAAAGTCGAGTAAGGTCAGAGTTGTCAAAAGATAAAGAAATATAGAATGTATAATAATGCAGCAATGGTTCGTGAAGTGATTAATTTGTATTTTATTTTCCCCAACGTGTCTTTACCTAAGCCTTATAAAATGCTCACTTGTTAAATACAGTTCTGCCCTGATTTTCCATGGAGTTTAACTTGGGAGCAACCAACCCATCCTGGGAAGGTAATACATATAAGAGGTGAAACCTTCTGTCTCCCCTGAATTCAAGGACAAAAATCCTATTAACTTCAATGGGGCCAGGATTTCATTTATAATGCTACACAGTAGACCAAAGTGAAACAAAGCCAGTTAGCCTTGGGATTTTTAAAATGCAGGCTGGCTCAGATGAACGCAAAATATTTTACTTTTCTGACATTCAGGTAAAAGCATGAAACTTCCTTTCGCCAACTGCATTCTGGATGCCTGTAAAGGGCATGTGAAGCACCTCCTGCTCTCAGCTGTGCTGGATAAAAAGGGAGGAAAAAATGGCTCTGGGGCTTTCTTCAAAATCAGATAATTGCTAGTGAAAATTTGCAAGAAAACTGCTTTTTTTTTCTTTTTTTTTCTTCTTTTTTTTTTTTTTTCTTACAAGTATTCTTCCTTTTATGCAGGGAAAGCAGGCAGCAGAACAATCTCTGCAGGCTTTTGGCTTCCTTTATATTTTATGCAAAGAGAAAGCAGATGCACAGGAACCACAGCAAAATTGCTGAAGGTGGGAGTTCAAAGCTGGGAGTAGGACGGGGAAAATATTTCTCCAGTGCATACTACCATCCCCAGTTTTGCTCAGTGTAATTCTTTGCAATGTTTTTTTCTTTTTTCTTTCTGAATTGTGCCTACCCTTGTTGCTCGCACCTCTAATTAGCATCATGGCCCCAAAGCTTTCTCCAGCAACAAGCCATGCTTGCTGGGTGGCTTCCCTGCTGCTCAGGGCAGCCAACAATGCCTTCTTGACTGTGGCATGTGTTTCTACTTTAGAAGCTGAAAACTTAATGGACTGGTCTCCTTCACTCTGGGACTGAACAACAGAGCGACTGAGATGCAGAGGCCCGCGGGGTTGACCTTATTGTACTCTGAACTTGATGAAAACAGGAGCGTACTCTGAGCTTGGTTTCAGCGAGGCACAGAGAGCTGTTTGTTGCAGTGTTCTTGTGTATTTTTGTAAGCAAAGTAACTAATGGTTAGAGTACTGTGCTTTATGCTGGGTTAACGTGTATTTACATCTCCCCGCGCCACGCGGATGCTGCTAGCATGCCCCAGGCTTTTCCCAATGATTCCAAGGACTGAATCCAAAATATTGTTTTACCATAGCTGTATAAGATCATTGGTGGCAGGCGGCTAATGAATACAACAGCCTTTCTCAACAGGGGAACTTTTAAGGACCGCAGAGGTCAATCTGTGGCTGTTTGGTTTTCCTAGTCTGTTGGTAGCCACCACGACTGGTTCACTCAGGGGCCAAATCCTGCTCCCGTGTGCAGGGTTTCCTGTTTATAAATTCCCTCAGCAGACCTATTGTCCTGCAAAGATCGTTCTGGAGAGTGGAAGAGGTTCAGAATGCCAACTGCTGCCTCCATTTCTTTAGCTGCCCTTAATCACCTTCCCTGCGTGACAGATTATCAGCCACTTCCATTAGCAGAGAAACCAGAAGAGTTTTCTGTTTGTTTGTTTCTAACTGGGAAAAAGAACTGAGATCATTACAAGGAGGCATAAGATGAGCCAAGATAAGTCCTTCACTTGAACATGTCCCTTCTTCAAATTCAAACTCGGCAGCAAATCAAGGCCTAGGCCTACCTGCATAAGAAACCCTTCTCTGCTTAAACTCATTAATGGTAGATTATGCTGACACGGAATGCAGACACAGTAGAACCGATTTCAAAATGTATTTTCTAAACATGGCAGCCCCGGATGCCAATTTAAATAAAAACTTTTTAGATGAGGATTAAGCTCTTTGATATATACTTCCATTAGCACCAGTGTGGGTACCATACAAATCCCAGCTAGCACCAATTGAACCGTGTGGATTTTGCTATAGGAGAGTGACTCTGTAGCTGAGCCCATTGCTCCTGGCTCCCTCAGACATCTATCTGTGTAATTTGCATGGCTGGGTGCCTTCCACCATGACTAAGTGGGTACATAGTCTAAAAGGGAACTAATTTTGGTAGTCAAGCTTTCTGGTTTACCTTGGAAGAAAACAACTGTTTTGTTTTCATTGTGAAGCCCTTTGACCACAAGATTCCTGAAGAACTAGAGGACTTTGTTCAGAAAAATTGCAACTTAAAACGTGTTTTATAGAGATTCCTTCCCCCATCCCATTAGCCTTTTGCATTAGAGTGACAGTACCTGCTCTGGAGTTTTTTGAGAAAAAATAGCCATTGAACCTCCTGCTTCTTTTGCTGGATAATCAGGAAACCTGCCTATGATATGCCTGTAAGAGAAACAAAAGATGGAAAAAGAATTAAAATCCATATTTCTTCACCTGTTATTGCCTCCTGTGATGGTGATCCCATTATGTGGCCCATCAAGCATCAAAACTTCTTAAGGAATTTCTTTGGATTTACTTCATAGCCAAGAGATGCAGCTTAGAGTGCTTACATTTCTAGCTCTGCACTATGCTTTCAACATCCAGCTTTATAAAAAGGATCATTTTGTTTAAATCAGTTTTTGATGTGTAAATTCCAGATTGTACATCTACACGATTTCCACCCCCAAAAGTTTCCAATGGACAGGCACAGTTGGGCAGTGAAGGAAGTAATTGAGAGGCTTTGTCTTTGGGTGATAGTAAGGAGAGCATTGGTGTGCCCAGATCTTTTGTAAAGATTAAAATATGTAATTACAGTCCAAAGGCCATTTGCACTGATAAGAATCTGTTACTTTTTTTTACATCAATAGCTTTTTGGATTACATCAGTAAGATTTTCTGTTTGGTAATATCAGGACAATTTTCTGTTCCAAATTCTGACGTTTCAGAAAAGTACCTGCGCTGCTTTCAAATCAGATAGTAATGTTTTCTCTAAATGAAACTTCCCTTGAAGAAAGTAACTCAGAAAGGTCGACGTGATTCATAAAAATTGTTTCATTCTTCTAAAACAACTGGTATCTTAAGGGACTTCCCTAGCCTACTGTTAAGCAGTAGACTCAATTTTGAACTGAGACCAGTGTGCATGGTTTGGATCTCTAGCTATTATTAATGTAATACCAATTAGAGAAGAATAAACATACATTCATCTGTGATTGTGAGCTTTGACTTGCATGTTCTACAATTACTAGTTCTATAGGCAAGCAGATTTAGAACTTTGTTTATTGTATTCCTAGAAACCACTCTGCATCAATGAAAGGGTGCCCTTGTTAGTGTGGGTCTGTGTTTTTTTTTTTTTTTTTTCCCCTTAATGATGAGCTTTTGGCCTCAAAAAACTGCATCATCAAGTTTACTGGATGGTAGCTCGTGTTTTGTTTTTATTCTAAGCCGCCAGAAAATAGCCCAATTTTGTATTAAATGTGACATTATTTTAAACCTTGCTACAAATCTGGCTTACAGCAGCAAGAAATCTCAAAATCTGATATTAAGGCTGTTGCTACTTTACTGATGCCAGCTGGGAGGAAGGAAAGGCAATATGCACTGTGGGTGAAGAATCATTCTGGAGTCCACCACCCACTGGATGTAGTATCAGTGCCAGCTTTCAATATTTATTAGTGCTACATTTAGTATTTGCACTAGCTCTTCATTTTAAAAAATATTTACAATCTATGTAGGCAGAAATATTTACCTTTTGAATACATGTGATGAGTGTATATCTGAGTGCTGATGGAATTCTATCAAGTTCTTCCAATTTGGAAGCAGGATCAGGTTTGTTTATAACCTATATTCTTGTGCGATCTTTCTGCTCATAGTTGGTGCAGCTCTTTGGGATGGCATGACTCATCTTCTTGCAGCAGCTACTTTGCAAGAGCTTACATTGCAAAATAAGTTGATGTTAATAGAAACTAATGCCAATCTTTTGAAGTTATAGGAAAAAAACCTGTCAGCCATTTGCTATCCTGTCAGCTGTTTGGGGGTTGGGTCTTTAGTTGAGGATCGTCCAGAATGTAAGTTCCCATGGTCATCTATGACCTGAGAGCAGGCAGCCACTGTACATTTCAGTCATGCTGATTCTTTTGGGACATCTGTTCTTTCTGAACTTCATCTTTTCATACGTATCAACTGCTGGCCAACAGACATGGAGCGTTATTCTCATCTCGCTTCCCTGTCTGACCTCCTGTGGGTTTTACTTTTTCTTCTCTAGGCTTAAATGCCTACGGCTTCAATGTTGTAATGCCTGGAAATTGTGCACATGCACGACCCTTATAACCAAATTCCTTTCATTATGAAACCCTCTGAGTTCAGAGGTTAAACCAGGGATTCACTTGACCTGTAAATCTGTACAGAAAAATTCACCCACCTATTTTCCTCGTCTGAAGTCCATTTTAAATGTAATAAATCACAATTTTCTTCCCCATTTTCTTTTTGGCAGCAGCCTACTCAAAATGCCACCACAATGGTTTGTCTCATGCGTTTCGTGTAAGATGCTGTTTTGGATTCAATTGGACCTGAAGCCGTATTTCGTGTAAGCTTGTTTTATGGTTGCTGATGACAAAGCATCAGGCTGAATTAAGTGACCAGTAGGCACTCTGCAAATAGCAAGGCTGTTCCCTATATCCTTGTTCCATTAGATGTGCTACCTGTTGCCCAGGAAGATTCCACCAGTCATGTTCCACATCAAAGAGGGAACACTCCTTGAACAAAGAGGATCTTCCAAACATCTGGACTGATTTTGAGGTTGCTTTAGAGTGACAATTGTTCAAATACTTTTAAACTGCACTCCCTTTTAGAAACGTCCTACAACCAGTGAAGCTCTCATGATCAGAGCCAGTTCTCAGACAAGAAAGAAAACAAAACCAGATGATGTAGGAACTTCTCCAAACTAGAGAATGCCGTTTTGTTTTATGGAGCCAGGAGGGTGAGGTGCAGGAGGAAGGCTCGACAGTTGAAACCCTTCTCGGTTCCAATTCTGCTAATGGAACAACCATACAGAAAACCCAAACTTGCAGAAGATGGAGCTGCGTATGTTCCCATAGCTAGCAACAAGCCTGAAAATCAAAGTGGAATGAGGAGCATTATATGTGCACCTGCATTGTTCGTTAATTCTGAGAGGTGAGGTGTAAGAACACTCACTGTAAAGCCTTAGACTATTAGGGATCAGGAGGTGAGAATTTCAGACTGGTTATTTAGGTTGCTCCCTTGATTGAGTGAAAAAGGAGACCACTTGGGCTGCATTTCCTCAATCTGCTCAGTGTTGATTTTTGGTATTCAGAGTACCTTGACGCTTCCTTTGTGTAGGTCGCTATACCTAGCTGACAGATAACCCGCAAAGGTTGTTGGCCCTGATGCTTTTTCTGCATGTCATTGTAAAGAGAATAGTATACAAAAACTAAACTGTCGATCAAAGAAGTCTGAAAGTCTGGTTGCACACTGACAAGCAGTGGAGAATACAGAGAATTTAAGCTCTGGGTGAGAAGACTATTGGAGCATGTAATGTATGAGAGACACAGCACATGTCAGAAACACCTGGTTCCAAGGCAAGTCAAAACTCAGTGGATCTGTTATTTATTATTGTCTCAAGACTTGCAGGAAAATAATCTAATTGTGCTTTTCCAGTGTCGCATAAAAATGTGCAAATGCCAGAACTAAAAGACGCAAATCTTATTTTCAACATGTTTGCTTCAGTGGGAGTGCTGACAACATGTTTAGGACAAGAAGCAAAAGCAGGAACAAATTCTCCTGTAACCATCAGACTTCATATGGAAGGTACAGTTCTTAAAGAACAGATGAAATATGCAAAGAGTCTGGTTGCTCAGTCAGACTCAAGTGGCTGCAAAGATGCAAACAAGGCGAGACTAAAGGCTAAGGGCTGGGAAGAAACTTCCACTTTGGGAGGCAAATTTCAGCAGTAGCATAGGGAAGCCTGCAGGCAAGGAGGTAAGGATGGCTCCTGTAGGTGACCTGCTCCCTGTTGTGCATTCACAGGCCACTGAACAGAAACTTGTTTGGGAACCTTGCCTGCACTGCTGCAAAGCAGACCAGTAAGTGCCAAACAGAGTTCGTGGCAGGCAAAATATCTTTCTTTGGGTCAGAGCCACCAGCTTACCAGAACTACTCAACGTGTGTCTGCTGCAGAGAACATTGCTGGAAAACTGTGGAGAACGTTTTGAAACTGTGGAATGTGAGAAATCCATTACCTCTCAGGAAAGCAGTGCAATCCTTTCAAAGGGAGCATAGTATGGGTTTGGTAAGCAGCTTTACAGAAAAGCCATCTAATTGGAGTGAATGGAAGCCTTAAATCTAAATCAAAACAGCTCAACTGGAAGAATAGGGGGAAGAACAAAGATGGAGGAGTGAAAAGAGACGCTCTTCTATGTCCAGCTAAGTAAGAAAGGGTCTAATGAGATTCTTGTGTTGCTACTCTAGCTACATCCTGCTCTCTTCTCTGGTTCAGTTACTGCCCTCCCCATTTCCAGAGTTATTCCTCTTATGATAACTTAGATCTGTCAACTGTAATTGAAAAAGAATGATCTTTTATGGTCTGCAATGTAAACCCTTTTGTATCTGATCATAGCACAGAGTTCTGGCACTTCTGGGCTCAATTTTGTTTAAGCGCACAGCCCAGGTTTTAATGAGGTCTGAATGGTTCTCCAGCATCTCCAAATCACCCCCAGATTTGGTATGAGTCAGTGCGATCGGCAGTCTCCTGCTGAAGTCTCTGCTAGACACTGAATGCCACGGTACCCCAGTTCCAACCTGGAAAATAAATTCCTTGTCTGGACAACGGCCATGCATTGTGCTCATCACATCTGGTGCTTCTACCCCTGCTCGTTTCAGGAACATCACTGTTTTTCCTTGAGTCTTTTCTCTCTATTCCACATTGCTCAGGAATGGTTGTAGTTAAGGCTAAATATGGCTGTTGATTTATGAGAACATACTGTTGATTTAAACAATTTGTCTGGTAATAGACTCAACAAGTTACTACCTACTCTATTCTCTGGCGTGATTTTACGTGTGTTATTCTTTCTTTTTGGCCACCACTTCTCTAGCTAATTGCATGAAAGGCCTTGTCACGAAAATAAAAAATGGTTCTTTGGAGAAAAGAAGAGCATTTAACTCTTTTCAGGTTAAGAAAGGATGTGGGCCGTGCACAGAAGAGAAGGCATGAATGATGGTTGTCCTTTCTAGACGGAGTAACACCAGAGTGTTCTGCACAGAAAAGGAACAAAAACAAAGGGTGAGAGTCCTGTAAAGAAATAAACCCCTCTTTAGTTTGTAATTCTTGCCTGTTCCTGTAATCCAACACGATATGGGTTCTCTTGATTTATTTTAGGTATCTTTGCTGCAGTATTTTCTTTCCTTTTGTGTGTGCGCTTCTGTTAGTTCTTCAAGAAAAATAACCTACACAAATATAGAATTACTTATATAGCAAGATTGATTTCCACAGGCTCCTTGTCATCTTTAATGGGTTTGGACAGACATATTACAATTGATGTTTTATCTATGGTTTCGATCCTCCTAGCAGTTGCTTGCGGATTATGCAGAGAAGTAATTCAGTGAGGTGACCTGCAGGGAGAAGTGTTTGGAGGATTGGAACCCTTATTGTTCTGGCTAAATATTTGGCTTTAAGTTTAAGATCAAGTGTTGTGAGGCCAGCAATGTGCGAGAAGAATCATTCCCATGGAGGGGTAAGCGTGGGAAAGGTGATATCCTCTATACAGTAACTATCATAATGAGAAACAATAGATGGTCTTTGGGGTACCCAGTCACTTTCTTAGATCTGAAATGGCAGAACCGAGCTTCAAAGACAAGTAAGGGTTGGGAACAGTTGTTGGGGGATACAGCTCTAAATGTGGAATGTGGTAATTCTTTGTGATAGTTTTATTACACGTAGTTTTTATTGGCCAGGAAAGGTAGACCTTTGGCTGACCCAGTACAGCTGTTCTCAAGCTTCTTGAGTTCCCAAAGAGCAGTTCTTACATTGAAATAAATAGGCTCTTCTGCTTTGCCACAAAGTTATTTTACGTCTTCCAGAATCCTCCTGGTCTTTTAAGGATAGCAGTAGGTAATTAGTGTACTGGGAAAAAAGGGAATTTCTGTTCCCGTTCAGAAGGGCCTCATCATAAGTCTTCTGTGCCATGACTTCTGTCTATCCTGCCTCCTGCCTTAAAAGGATTTTTTGACCTATTGGTTACTTCAGAATTCTGACCAAGTATCCCTGGCTCAAGTTTTCTCTTTGAAATTTATCAGAAACATGGGAAGGTAGCTCTGTGAGTACCGCTGGGATTTTAGAATGAGAATAAAAGGCACAACATGGGCATGAATATTACTAAGGGGAAACAAGAAGTTTTATTTAACACCTGCAATAATTCAGCTTAAATTAAAAAAAAAAAATCAGATTAAAAAAGTTGGCAATACCAACGCTAACAGAATGTCTTGATGCCGGTGATTTTGCATGCCCCTGCCTGCACCCCCAAAAAAGATTGCCAGTAATTTTCTTGGAGCTCAGATCTGAATTAATTCAGGACTGGGAGTCAGTCAGACCCTGCCCTAAGTAAATGAACTTGCTTGCAAGGGTTAGTAATAACATCCAACCCATACCGAAAGCTTGGACAAGCCTAGAGAAGCTGGATATTAAATTTACCCACCATGGCACAGAAATGGAAATAAAATTAAAGCGACTGGAAAGTAGATTCTTATGATTCAATATACTTTCCTTGACTTGACGGCAAGGCAAAACAGTCTCGGGTAGGGAAGTGAAAGCATCTCCCGATGGACCAGGGACATCTGGATCCCATCACTGCCCTTGGAGGGAATGGTTTCTGAAAGAGGAGCAGGGCACATCATGGTTGTCACATGGTAGTCTAGTCTGCAGTATTTCTACTGCTGTTGGCCCTACCAGGCCTGTCAGTAGCTGCCTTATTAGTGAGGAATTCATCAAATTGACTATATGCAATTGGGGTAGAATTTTGATTATCAGAAGCAGGCCCTAGAGAACCAGAACTCCTCTGGTTTTACTTCTCTGAAAACTACAGAGGAAAGTATTAGGAATCTATTAGTGCTGAGATACCAAGAACGTACAAGGCTGATCTAAAAGCAAAATACAAACTCGATCAATCTGACTGATAACTCTAGAAACATCACAGCTGCTGGAATGACCTGCAGGTATAGACATCCAACACTGTTTTGTTTCCAAAGTTTACACTTTTCTTTGGTTCCTCACTCTATTTTGGACGTTTCCATGCCCCAATATTTACTGGAGCCAGGAAGCAGGCTATGTTCCTCAGTGGTTTGTCTCATTAGGTGAAGGGCTACTCATCACCTTCCACAGATAGGTGTCCCTAGGCTTATTTCCAGTGTCATCTTCCTGATGACAGCCTACAGCCTTCCGAAGAATGCAATTCTGTCAGCTATGCTGTAACGGGACTGCACTGTGCAATCCTTATGTGGATAAGAGAGAAGCCCCTCAGGGCCTAGCACCACATTTGGGGAACTTGGCCACTGGAGTAATGGGTACACTGGAGAGCTCAAAAGTCTCATTAAACTCCCATCTGTTTTGATTTTTGTACATCTTCCTGCTCCTTCCAGAGTGAGGTCAAAAATACAGAAGCTGACTCAAAGAAAGGCCAGGTCAAATTCCCCATGCGTTTACTGAATTCCTTACCTTTGGTCAGCTTATCCTGCCTTCAGAGAATGTCAAATCCTGACTCAAATTGGCAATATTTCCCGTGCTTAGTATTAAACTTAAGAGACTGAAACAATTATGGCCTGTTTTAAGCAAGATTACTTTAACTCAGACTAGAAGCTTTGCAAGAATAGCTTTCCTGCAGAGTCAGCCAGAGGGAGTCAACAGTACTTTATTAACACAATATGAAATCTGCAAAGAGGGAAGTAAAGCATGCAATTTTGTAATAAGGCCAGCCAAAAGAAATAACCTGCCCTCCAACATCACCAAATCACTTGGGAAGTGGAGTGAAACGGAGTGCACTGAACATTTTGTCTTATCGGATTTGCTGGTGAAATATTTGAGCCATCACTTTTGCTTCTAGAAGCCATGGTGCCAGGGAAGCAAAATGCATCTCTTTTGGAGAAGAATGGAGGTGCAGACTGGGCAACTTTGAGTTGTTTTGCTGTGGCCCATCATTAGCCTGTGCTTTAAGCTGAAGATAATGCTTAGCTGAGGGCTGGCTGCTGCAAAGATGCTGCTCATGTATGAGCGTTGCGTTGCCTCTCTATGGACTTTGCAATGCTTTTGCATGTGCTCTGTGTCTTCTGCCACCACTTGACTATGAAAGGCAGTTGAAGTATTTGAAGGGTATTAGAAGTATTAGCTGACTAAAAACTCTCTGAGATGACTGTGTTCTCCATGACGCTATTGTTCACATACTGGGTGGATAGTTGTATGCTTGAATAATAAATGCAACACACCTGGGGCACATCACGCACTGTGCAGCGTGTGCAACCTGGGAAACTGAGGATGAATAGCTTGGAAACAGAGAATCTTTGTGCTTTGATCTACCCTGTTTTAAACACTTGAAGGAATACAGCATGTAAGAGTAATAGTTATCCTCGTGTGTCAGTGGTTAAAACGAGCAAGGCTGCCTGAGGCAATGTCTAAAACCATGTGATTTCTGTCTGATTTATAACTGATTGCATCATTTTGCAGTATGGGGAAGATGGGTAAATCTGAAGGTAGTGCCTGGCATGTTTCAGAGGTTCATTTCCCTCTCCTGAGTCTGCCTTATGTGCACGGCACCAGTGTAGAAATACAACTCAGTCTGATTTCACTGACGTGGTTTTTGCCTCCTTGTACTGAAATGATCTGCATGTGCATATTGTCCTGTTCACCCCTGCACCGCAGCCATCCCATTCGTGGATCACTGTGCTGCTGACCTGCTGTGTAGCCACGACTTGTCTTTAAGCATCTGTAAAGGGCAATGTGCAATCAGCATCTGCTAGGTGTCGCGTTACTGCTTGGGAAAGTGGCTTGCTGCTTCATTTCAGACAAGAGCGTAGTGTTGTGTGAGTGGGGCTGCTCGTAACTAAGATGGTGCTTTCTTTAAAAGTGCTTCTGATGTGGAAGTCCTTCAGTGGGGAGTGAGAAGCTGAGAATGTGGCAAGGTATATTCCCAAGCTAAGAAAGCAACCAAATATGATGATGCCTGATCTGCTAGCACTGTTGTCCACCTCAAACACTCCTCCTGGTCCGTAATGCTTGTGGTCAATGCTAATAACTAAATGGCTCAATAGCATCAAAAATAATTTAGAACCTCTGCTTTGGCAATTTAAAAGCTGGTGAAAAAAGACAAGGAGAAACATAGGACCATAGGATGGCTTGGGTTGGAAGGGACCTCAAAGATCATCTAGTTCCAACCCTCCTGCCTTGGGCAGGGTTGCCAACCAGCAGATCAGGTATGTTGATGTTGGAAGTGCAATCTGAGAAGAAAAGTTGAGACTTAAAGGCCAAACTGCTTACTCGCTTATTAACCCTAGAGGGTTTTTTTCTTCTCTCTTTCTCTCCCTGTTTTTTAATACTGGAAATCAAACTGCATTGCTTTACGGGCCTATAGCCTGTATGAGTTCTTTGGAATGGCCTTGTTATAGGAAAGCAGAGCTCCCCAGGGGGAGGAATGTAAAGATTAGTTTAGGACAGGAAAGAAATATAGGCATTACGTGGGAGAGGCTACAGTCAGCTTCTCCCACCTTGGCTCCCATGAGTTCCCAGGCCTCCCACAACTGCAGACTCTGCAATCCATAAAGAATAAAGCCTGTGTTATATAGAATTTCCCAGTGGAGGATGAAGGTGAAATGATACGTTGGGCACAGTGCTGCCCCGTCTGCGGCAGCTCTCAGGGCTGAGCCAATGATGGGAAGCACATGGATTCAACGTGAAAGATGGCAGAGCTCCGGCTCTGGAATTTGCTCCCTTGGAGCAATTGTATTTTGACTTGGAATACTTTGAGGACTCCTGCAGCTACACAGACTGCAGGCTTTAACTTACAGCCACTCTTTAAACCAATATCTTCAAAATTACTTGCTGGATTACATGCTTTCCAGAAAAAAATCTGCAGGAAAGACCCGGTCTCCCTGTGCGATGGGCAGTACAAAACAAGAAAGTAAATTTCCTTTCCAAGCTACCTAAGGATTAATGCATCAGTAAGGCACTCTGAGAGGACAGAGGGGAGTATGTGAGCAGATTTTATTTAGGAGTGATGCAGTTTCCTGATATTATATAAATATCTCAGCACTGAATCCTTTTGTGTAATACTGAGCACATTTTTATGCAAGTATTAAGCTCTTCTATGATTCTACACTTTTTTTCCCAAGTGAACCAATGTTGTATTTCTAAGGTATCATACTAAATTGGACTGTGTTGAAATTATTCATTTGTACAAGCCTAGCAAGAGCAAGCAAACCCCGTGTAAGCACCATAAAATCTCCCTCACTCAGCCTGGGATGGTGACTCTTACTACTGCAGTTGCATAAGCCCTAAGGATGCCTGACACAGCAGACAAAACATAATTGGTGATGCTAATAGCTGGGCACGTTTAGAGAAAATGACTGTAAATAATTAGATTTTCTGTTGTAAATGCACTGGGCTGAAACGCAGCCTGACTTTAAAGCCCTGGGCCCTGACCTGGATAATAAAAACAACCTGCTTGGTGAGGTCTGACCAATCACCCCCACATTGAAATGCTCAGTAAAACTGAAACATATTGATTCTGGAAGGAATGGGTGAGACTCAGGTTTCAGGCAAGTTCTCATCCCGCCCACAGAAATACTACCTCAAAACCTTTTCAGTGTTGAGGTTCAAAAGGAATATAGGTTTGGATGGCCCAGCTTTCATGCTGACTTTGCATAGGGAAGAGTCTACCTGCATGCTTGGCCCGCTTACACAAGCAGTGGGTTTGCTACGTGCTCATGTAGCAGATGTGCTGCTTGCTGCTCTGAAGGGAAATAGCCAGAATAGAACCATAGAATAGAGACATAGAATAGAGACATAGAGTCATGGAATCATGAAGGTTGGAAAAGACCTAAAAGCTGAATACAGAGGGAAGGGGAAAGAATTGAGACAGGGGAGGTTTAGGTTGGATATTAGGAGAAAGTTTTTCACACAGAGGGTGGTGAGACACTGGAACAGGTTGCCCAAGGAGGCTGTGGATGCCCCATCCCTGCAGGC
>JAOWBP010003503.1:2249474-2263426 GCA_028571105.1 Tragopan temminckii
TTTGTGGCTCGTTACACAAAACCTAGTTATGAAGCAATTTTCCAATCAGCTGCTTGTGAACTGCTGCCATATTGTGTTGGGACTGCATTCTGTACTCCTTGGTTACTTGGAAAGCACTGCTGGCAGGCCAAAGGCATGCACGTACCATAAGGCAGATAGGACTGATGGATGCAACGTCAGCTCCTGCAACCCAGAGCTGAGGGAGCGTGGCAGTGAGGCCAGTGCTTGGCACAGCCGAGGTGGGATCTGTCTCTGTCCTGTTGGCAGGACCTCAGCACTGATGAATTGCCAGGCAACTTTCACACACGTCAGGATTGACTTCATGAGGAGCAGTGCGTGCAGAGTGTGAAATGCGATACAAGCAGGGCCTGACACAAATACTTTCTCCATTATGTGGGGTTTCAGAGCAAAACCTTTCTCTCCATTCATCTTCCTCCTGTCTCCTCACTGCTCACCTCTGCTGCCTGGGGAGTCCCGTGAACGGACCCATTGGCAGTACATTCAGCTCAACAAAACAGCCTTGTGAAAAAGGGAAATATAACACGATCGCTTCCTATTTCTTTCTCCTTTCCTCCGCATCAAAGGCTGGGCTGGCTGTCAGGAATGTTCAAAATGAATAAATAAAGCACAGGAACCCCCTGCTTCAGACGGAGTCTCATTCACTCACCGTGAAGCCCGGCCAATTCCTTCGCTGACAGTGCTCGAGTCAGCAGGCAGAGCAAGAAGATCATTCAAAGCTAATCAGTAAAGTGTAAACCTATTATGAAAGCGCATTTACCCCTCGCCTCCTCCTTCCTCTAGAAAACCAATCCCCAAATCTGTGGGAATAACACACCACGTACATAAAAGTTGCTATTACTTAGATCCCCTGTTATTAGGTCAGTGATGCCACTGATGAAATGCTCCCCAGAGCCCCGAGCAGAGGCACATAAATCCTGCAAGAAATTCACGGCGTAATTTGTTACAGCTAGAGGGCATAAGATGCATTACAGCAAAGCCTGCGTGTTAGGCTCTCCCCTGTGATTCTCGAGGCTATCTCTGGTAATAAAAACCTCATCTTGATTTCTGATCCTTCATATTGATTTCTGTCAAAGGCTTTTCTTGGAGATAGACACTACGGCATTTTTCCGTGTAATCAAGGGATCCTTCTGTGCTCTTCTCTCCGCCCCCTGTTTTTAGTATAGAGATGAATCCAAGAAAGATTCGTTAGCTGGGGACTGTGGGTATATGCAGTGGAGAGGACAGTGAGGACGGCTTTTGCATATGCAGTGCAACACCCCGAATGTGAAAGTAGAGAGAAATGTTTCTGGTCTGCAATACTGCAGGAAATTGAAACTAAAGCCCCAGCTATGCAATTGCTGTATTTTAATATAAAACCCTGTTTTTAATATAACGAGTAGAGTCTGTGGGAGTCCTTTGATTAAAATCCAGGCTCAGAGGTGTATAATCACAGCAACTATTAATTTTTGGAGCATTTGCACTCCGTCTTGGGTTGTGAAACGACTGACTCCACTCCTTTTCCCTGGTGCAAAGCAAGTGGTAAATATTTATAGCAGTCATCCTTACAAGAGGAGAAATTTTATACGTGCTCATTGCTTTTGTAACTTGATAGCAGTTGTGCTGAAAGACAACACCTGCTAATTGTATTTCCCATCACATCCTTTTCCTCTTGAAGGATAAAATATGGAAGTTTGGGTTTATTTTTCTAGCACATACAGCAAAATTCACTCAAAAGAATCTTTGTTCCCTTTTAGCTATCTGTTTATTTAACAGACTATGGAAAATGTTAAGCTCTGTCAAAAAGCCTCATTAAAGAATAATTTATAAGCTACATTTAGATGTTCATCTTGTAGGCTCGCTTAATGGAGAGCCAAAATACATCCTGGCAGGTAATAATTAATGTAAACCTTGACACTTCAGAGCTGCTCTGCCATTCATTGGGCCAGGCAGGAGCAAGTCACAGCCAGTCCTGTTCGTTCTGCAGTGTCTCTGGCATTCACCATGCTGAAAGCTTGGCTGCGTGTGACACACGTGCTTCCCATGTGCTGATCTTTTACCTATTTTGGATGCAAGCAAATGTGTCTGCTGGGAGAACTATTTTGATCACCTAGATGGAGGCCTCCCATGAAGAGGAGCTTCATAGCAGGCAGTTCTCTGACTTCTCTCTGTGCCAGAAAGTCCTCATCACTCAGCCAGACTCAAATGAACTGAAATATTGGGCGATGTCCAGCCTTTGCTGAAGCTGATGGCAGCTCTCCCACTGGCTTCAATAGGGGCAGGATTCTATCTGCCACGTTGTTAAGTCATCAGAGTAGGTTTTATCAGTGAGATCTGTCTAGTCTTGGCTGAAAAATGCCTTACTGATTTTTAGAGAAGATGAGGGACAGTTCATTTAAAAGAAGAGGGTAACAGGGATTATGATCAAACACGCCATGCTGACTGCCACAGGTCTGTCACCGTCCCTGTGCCGTCAGAGATGACCCCACATGTGGGCACACCACATAATTGCCATAACTGGATACACAGCTTCTCTTTAACTCTGCTCCATTAAAATGATCTGATTTGGATTAATTTTTACAATCAGACTGCTTTGGGTAGGTGGGTGGAGGAACAGTTCTGACCGTGGTCATAATGCAGGACTGAAGGGGAGTTGTTTTCTCAGCCTTTCCCAGTTGCAGTAGAACAACTTGCCTGTCTAAAGGCTTGTGTACAAGCAGCATTGTAACTGATTAACTCTGCATGCCTGTGTATCTTAATCCCATTTAATAGGATCACTTGCTCTGGAAAAGCATAACCATAAAGCTATCCAAGAACAGTTAATGTGGTGCTTATATTTAAACACCAGCTTTAATCTTTGTTAATTTTCAAGTCTAGATGAGATTCAGGACTACTGAACCTGACTAGATCAGACCAGACAACCTACAGGGTAGTTAAAGAACTCCTTTAATCACACATTTATGTGCTGGGATACTGACTATGTCTGCCTACAGTCTTGAAGCCTCATCTGAAGTTGAGCCCCTGGGTGCATCTGGGATATAAATTTAACAACAGGGTCCCATTTTGTCTGTAAGGCTTATTGAATAAGAAGGATCAGCATGCAAACTCCATCTTACATCTTGGGAGTATTTCACAGATACACCTATGAATTAGGCAGCGAGGGTTTTGATGAACAGCTCTTTCAGTCATTCCTCACGTTCTCCCTCCATCTAGCATTCGCTTCAGCTTCCTCCAAATGACTGTCTGGATTGGTTAGGCTCTCTGGCATCGTTTGCTGTTACTGTCTTGGTAGGGAGGATTTTACTTTTAATATCTTTTAATTGTCTTTAAAAAGGTTTATCCTGGAACTTTGGGGCCCCGCTTCTCAATTTGTACGTACATAGTGACCCACTGGATGGTATAAATCCTAGAGAAAATTACTTGCATCATAAAAACAGTCTATATTCCTTAGCACAAGGCCTTACAGTACTGCCCTATTAAAGCTGCCCATCTTCAACTTCAGCTAAAGTAAACTTCCTGAGAAACCGTAGGTGTCAGCACTTGGTTTAGAAAGGTGTAAGTATGTGCTTAACTCTGCTGAGACATGAAGTTTCACTGAGATCAGCAGCACTGCTAAATAAAGCTTCGTTTGGGGGAGCGTCTTCAAGGTCAGGCCTCAATTACAAAGGTCCTTCAGGTTGGCACAGGCTGCTTGATAACGCTGACAGCAGGCACCTGGGCTGCAGCACTGGATATGTGATTTGCTATAGAAAGAATTGTGTTTCTGTGTCATGGCAGATTGCATTGTCTGTTAAACCTTATGCATTCAGACATGTAAAAAGCCAGTGTGCCTAAACTGTACACATGCTTCATATAATTACAAGGCTAGACTGTATGAGGAGTTACACACTGGTCTGGTTTCCCCACTTATGAGCCCTGCTGTCCAGGATCTCAGTTCTGCAGGTGCTGCTTGCAGCAGAACAAAGATCACTGCCGTAGAATGGATTTGTGCAGTCTGTAAGAAGGATACAACCGTGCTCCCTGCAGCAAATGGTCTCCTTAAGGGGTGAGTGTTTATCTCTGCTCACCGACACTCCATAAAGCACTGGCCGATCTGATCCTGGAGAGTTTCCCTGATGTCGAGCCCCTCTGCTTCTCGCAGCTTGTCCTTGATGAATTCCTCCTCATGTCTCCCCTGGACCTCACCTTGCAGGGCATCTTCTTGCTTGGTGTGCATCTGTGGGGTACTGTGAAGGGCCCTCAAGTGAGGAGGGAAGTTCTGAAAACAAGAGGAGAAAAGAAAAGGTATGGTGAGAAGAAACTTAATACACACCAGAATGCCAGGTTGACAGTGATTCTGAGCTTAGGACTGAATTTATTTGCGGGAAGGCAGGAAAAAGCCCTGCTCTCATAAGAAGTGCCTGGATGCACACAATGGCCTATTGTTAGCGTTTCAGCATTAATTAACAACGTTGCAATGTACAAAAACAACCCTTTCAGCTGTGGGATCCCGGTATCTCAATGAGACAGGTGAGAAAGCTGCTGTTCCGCAAATGCCAGCTTTATCCGTGTCAGAAGGGTGCCAGAGGTTTTTAATTGAGTTTTCAAATGTTTGGACTTCCCAGTGGTACTTTTTAATTAGCCAGTATTGTTTTTAATTTGTTCACTTAAAGTTTTATATGCTTGGTCATCGGTTTCCTGGTATTTTGTTGCAGCTGATAATATTCCTTTAGGAAATCAACTTCCTTTGAGGAACAAACAAACAACACAAAAAGAATAAACAGCCTCCCAAACGCTGCAATAAAAATCATGGCTCCCCAAGTTTCCCATGATTTGATAACCTTGGCAAGAAGGACTTCTAAACCAGCCTTACAATAATAATTTCTGCTCCATGATTGATTTTACATGTGTGCTTTAAGAGAGATAAAAATGAAAGTCTCTCTGGTATGCAAATACAGAAGCATGAAAAATACCATCTGCGTGGGTGGCCCGAAACTTTGCATTTTTCAGTTTGCGATGGTTGATAAAGTTAATGTGTTCCCAGTGTGTTATGAGCCATTCTCACCTCGGAAGGTAAAGAAAAGTGGATATTTTTTAACAGTGTAAATCAGCTTTGAGTTTTTCAGTAATTCCAGAACAAAATAATTCCCACGTACCTGGGATGGACTGATGTTATATGACAGTGCGTGTCAAACTGAAGAATGGGGAAGAGGAGAAAATGCGATAAGCTGTTTTGGTGATGCTGTGTTTTCCCCTCTTCAAAGGCAGTGGCTCACGTATAGGTGGCAGCAGATGTAAACAAAAGCCCAGGACTGCATTTCTGCCCTGGCTTCCCACCTTCAGAACGTGTCTTTAACTCAACAGATCTCAGACTAACTCAGTAACACGTTCTCCTCACTCTGACTCTGGAAATGTGTTTTCTACTGTGCTGCAAGTCCTAATTCCAGAGGACTCCCGCAAAGACAAGAAAGATTCTATCAAAGGTTTGGCCAGCTTACATTTAAGATCGGTTATTCGGTGTTTTTCCATGCTTCAACCAGCTTCCAAAAATCACTAACGAGTGCCAAGCAAATTTGGTTTCAGAAAGTATACAGCGTGTTTGCACACTGTCCAAAGAAAGCGTTAGAGGCCCCGTTCAGGAAAGCAATTTACTGCCTTCCCTGCATCTGCTATGTGTGGAAAAGGAATTGGTCAAGGCCACCAATGAGAAAATATTCAGACGGAAACAAGAAGAGCAGCATGCTTCAGAACGGCAGCTGCACTTGCTCTCTGTCTGAATATATGACCCGAAGATGTTTGCCTCTCACCCTGAGATGTTATCTTCACTCATTTGTCACTTTCTGTAGTCATCAAGTGTTTCCAATTCTTCACTTTCAACAGCAGCTCTTTTAAAGGACAGCAGAGCTACTGTGAGCACTACTTAGTTGTATTTTACTTGCAACGTTAAATGAACTTCTGAACAGCCAGCTCTAGCAAAGGGGACCCATGGGGGTCCCCCTTTCCAGATTGCTATCTAGAAGCAGGATTCACTTCCCTTCCATAGTTCCCCACTCAACTTTTAGCTTCACTGGTGTAATGCTGAAGGGACTGTGCATTCCCAGCAGAGTGCTATGGCCCAGAGGTACTGGTCCCTGTGCTGCTAATGAAGAGATGAGCCAGCTAGAGCCAACACAGCTATTCTGTGTCTTTCTACACTGCTATGGCACAGACACTGTGTTATGCTCGGGCAACCTGCTAGTTTTTCTAACTAGCTGCTCACCGGGGAAAGTAGAGGGAAGGGCTGTTTATTTAGAAGTATGTTTTCCAGCATTTCCTGCTGAAGATATGTGAGAAGAATGTGGATAAGGAAAAGAAATCTGGGATTGGAAGAAAGGGACTCAGTATTTCCATGAGCAAAGGTAGCTGTGGTGAATGCTGGAAGTGTCCTGCTCGGTGATCCTATCCTGTCCTATCTCCTTTGGGAGGCTGGAAGAAACAGAACCAGTGATCAGGCTGAGACAACTCGGTGCAAGAGGCACAAGGGTATCCTCAGCTTTAGGCTGACTTGCAGGTGGTGAAGAAAGACAGGCTTCTCTGCATGAGTTATGTGAACTCTTAAGGGTGAATTTTCATGAGATGGCTCATTGAATGAACAGCTGATTGGCACTGGAAAGGGCCAGTTCCCCCTCCTCCCTATCTGCTGGCTGTGTGGCCCCTGCCTTCTCCTTTTTGGGCTCTGGCACTCAGCTGACCTTGCAGTGAACCAGACCAGCTCTCTAAGAAATGGGAAATAATCTCCTTTATCTTTTCTCTCCCCCAGGTTAATTCTCTCTCATTATAATGAGGTGAATCAGTCAACCAAGGAGGCAGCTGAGAGCCAGAGCCATTGCAAGGGAAGCGGTGGGCAAGCATGGAACAATTGCTGAGCAAGACGGTCATGCAGCAGCACAGACAGGAGAGCATCCATTTTCATCCACCTCTGAGCCTCTCCTTCACTCAGCTTCTCTTCTCAGCTGCTCTCCAGTCAGCCCAGAGGGAGCCTTTGATGGCTAGCTGCTCATCACTGCAAGTTTACTGCCCACATGTCTTTCATCAGTGCCAAAGTCAGATGAGGTAAGAGCTATTTGAACTGGCAAGAACATGCCCATGTGAGCAAGACCAGAAGCAGGGGATTCTTATCTCCCAGTGAACTAATACAGACCACACCTACACTTGAGTCCAAAGTCACGAAGCTGGTGTGGACACAGTCCAGCTAACTCTAAACTAGCTGACTCAGATGCTGATGGCAACAACGCTACAGAACATGCTCTAGTCTCCAAAATCCATGCGAGGCCTCTACCTGTCTTGTCTCCATGCAGCTATCAGTGTATCAGCTGCAGTCAAAGCTCTGAGGCTGAAGGACAGACATATCTTTCCAAAATGGCTTATGAAGAGATGCTCTGTTGTATTTGCCCTTCATCTTTTTCTTTTCTTTGTTTTGTTTTGCTATTATAAGACAAAATAAACCACTTCTATCAACGAAAGTCCAGCTAACCATCTTCAGTAACTCATTAAAGAACGGGAAGATTGATAAGGCCTCATTCTCATTCAACTGTCTTTTCTTCCAGCCCTATTCCTTTCTTGCTGTTAGTATTTTCTAAATTAGGGTATGCTCACTGCTCATGTGGACAAGAGTTTATTTACATGGACGAAAAGGCTGCTGCTGATGTGAAATGTGCTGCTGCTTGACTGCTTCCATAGCTGGGAGAGCGGAGCCGGCTCAGACCCAGGCAGGCAGATAAGCTGCGTTCATGGGAAGGAGGCTATAGGCTTGTTGGCTATGGGAAAGGAGCCAACAAGATAGTATGACATGGCAGGTACAAAAAGACACTTGATCTGAGCGAGTGGGAGTCAGTTCTGGCAGGCAAGCCGTTGGAGGAGTGATAGAGAGAGACGTTGATAACAAATGGCACCCTTTGAAGTAGGCCTAGCGATGGACATCCAGTTGCGCAATGGGGGTCCTCCCGTAGTGCAAAGCTCTGGAAATAGCATGCACTGAATCAGATGGATGAGGGAGAGCATGGAAAGAAGAGCAGATCTGGTCATGACAAATGAGTCCTGAAGGATTCGTGGCAGTCTAATGGAGAACATACGCAATGCACTGTGTTTATGAGTGGAGACTGGGAGGCCTGCACATGTAAAAAACAAAGAGCTGGCTTCTGTTCTAAGGGAGGAGGAGGAAAGCGCTGAATAGCTGTGAGGAAATCATGCCACAGCTATCTGATTTTAAGGGCAATTTTACAGGTGAACATACAACTGCCCTGACTCTTCCTTCAGTTCCTTTGAAATCAATGCAGTTATGTCAACAAAAGCTGAACTGAACTTGGTGTCTCTCCGGATCTTCCCAAGCAAACTCCAGCTGGTGGGATATGAAAACGGACTAAGAACTGACAGAAAAATGGGAACAGGAAAAGTATCAATTTCATTTAGTAACAGGAGGAGAAAGGCGTTCATGAGGAAACATCAAAAGAACTTACGTACATGTGGGCTAAGAAATAAAATGGATAATATCTTAAAAACTGCTTCCATGACCTGTAAGAACTGATCCAAGATTACATCAGGGTGTGGAAGACCAAGAAACTGAATCAATGTTAGAGTAGTACCTGCACTCTAACCAGAAGATGAAATAGATAAAACTGGAGTGAATTTAATGATATCACCTAAAAATAGAGACTCCAGCTGCAGGAGCTGCTGAAGAGATATAACGAGATGTCCAGATGATATCAGTTTAAAAATGATGTAATTGTACCATTGTTTTAGCTGTCAGTTCTCTGCCATCTGTTGTGCATTTGCAGTGCATTTTCGTAGAAAAGCTTTTTTTCTTTCGTCAGATAGACTCAAACCAAGGAAAGAAAACCAAGTCCATCCGGGAGCCTATGTATGAGAAAACACGGTTTCCATTTTCTTGCTTTGCAATTAAAGAAAGAAAATGTGCTAAGCTTGCTTTCTTTTGACCACAGTTCTTGTGCTGATCACAAAAGTATACGTTGCCCTAAACCTCTCCAGTTTCAGAGTTCAAGCCATCCCTGCTCCCCAGTTGCGAAGAGGCAACTGCAAAAGGTGGGAACTGTGTTCTCTCATCAAGAAGCAGACTTCAGAAGGAAGTATGTCTGGAAAATATTTGTCCATCCAATAATGGAAGAAAAAGGTACTGAAAGGGCAGAAACTGTGCCAAGACAGATGGTCAGTGCAAAAGGATGGCTTCAAAGAGCTCCAGCAGGAGTGTTTTCCTGCTGACCAGTCTCTGACCTGTGCCTTGCAGCATTGCAGACCCACTTTCCACGTGCCCATATACTTGATCTGGAATTCTAAAGTGTTGTAATGAGACAATTTGATGAGGGCAACTTTGCAGCTCTCTACACTTAATGTGAACGTTAAGGAAGACAAAAGGCAATTTATTTCCAACATCACTTCTCTCAGCGCCTCTAATGTTTCTGCTTCTGAATCAAAGGGAGGCATTCTATAGTAAGACACTAATAAATAGCTTTTCCTTAGGGGAAGAAGTATTTTCCCATCTTTAAGAAATTTCTTTGGCCATGTGAAATTCAAATTTGTTAACTTGCCCTGCAAACAGCGACTCATTTAGAAACAAATTACAAATATTAGATGGAGACAGTGAACTTGATAATGCGGTGCTGCCACATCAGTTGTAGAATAATGCATCTTAATGAAGGCTTCCCATGTGAATAAACCATTATATTTACAAGCTTTTCACAGTTAATGACCCAGAACTGGATAACGAAACTCACATTTTTAGTGTGGTCCTCTGTCAGCAAAAGTATACATATTAATAATTGATGTTGCTGTGAAAATAGGGCATAATAGGAAGATTCTTGAGTTTCTGGGAAAATAGGACTACATGGTCCATTAACTTAAAATGCTTATCTAATGTTTGATGGGCTTTGTCTTTAAAATCCTTGTTCAAATTAATAAGGCAAAATGGACATTTGTCTAACAGAGAATTTTATTTCCAACTCATCAGTCACAAGTACACTGATGAGAGAGCTGTTTGATCTGCTCTTTATTCCTTCTCCCCTTCTCCTCTACAAAGAGAATGTAGGTTTTACCAAAGTGAAAGACCCCACCAGCAGAGGGAAGGAGCAGTTCCCTACGCATTCCAGGTAAGCCTATGTGATGAAAGCCTCTGTGCATACTCTCCTTCACACTTAGGAGCCCAATTGCGTAGATCATTCTTTCCTAGCTTGAAATGTCTGCCTTTCTGCTTAGTCAGCTCAACAACTTTTCCCAACACAGACTGCTTTATTGTTCATTATAAAACACTTAGAGGTGTGCAGGCTGGCTGAACATGCTTAAGGCTAGAGTTCTACATCTAGGAGGCCCCATACTGTGGAACTAACTGCTCTTCAATTGTTCCATTACAGCTGCACTTACAAGGAAAGATAGTCTTCGTTCCAGTGAAATAAATACATTTCATTCCATTTCACGTTTCAAGGCTAACACTCATATAATGCCTGAAAGGTGGATTTACTGCAGCTTTTATTACTGGGTACTTAATTTAGAACGGTTTCTTTTCTTAGATCTGAAACAGCACAGCTGAAAGATGCACTGCATGGTTTTAAAGGACTTTTTCACTAATTGTTTTGCTACAGACAGCATTGTCCAAGACTGTAATCCTTCAATAGATGTAGTGATTGAGTAGCATTTTGTTGCTTCAGAAGTAGCAGAGTTTGTTTCTCCAGAGGACCTTATTTTCCAAGTAAAGCAAGTATTTTTAATGGCCATTTATATTCATGAGCAGCGAAAGCGAGATTTTTACATTTGAACTACACAGACAAGCAACTCCTTAGTAGCAGATGAAAGGAATATTCTACCTAAGCAGCTGGGGTCTTGCTCTTTACTAATTTATCCTGCTGAATTTGTGATCCAAATTCTCTGTGGAAGTTTAATAGATGAGTTAGCTGTGCTCTTCCTTTCTTGTTTTCTTGTTTTGTCTGGCTGCAGGAAGGATGTGTTTCAAAGAGGTCTCTTGTCTGATGAAGATTGTGTTCATATAGGTTCCATGCTACACAAATAGTGATAGCCACATGAATTATATGGCTGAATTCCTAAATTAGGCGCAAAAGAGGAACAACTAAACAAAATATATTGCATTCATTAAAGCTTCCCTACTATACGATTCACTTCAATGGCTTTCCCAATTAAAGTAATTGTCATATGCATTCAAACAAAGCATTTGTAGTAAGAGGTCTTGTTAGAAAAATATTGAAAAAGGCTGCTTCGTAGATTTATACAATCCATAAATAAATATTGACATGTGACAAGTTTCCATAAGCTCAAAGAGAATTGGAAGTGGAAAAAGCCATTTATATTCATGGCCATATATGTTTATGTAATTATGGTTATGTTTATTTAGATCATATACTTGGGCATGCTGTCAAACTTTTACTAAAACAGGCAAGTACATTTTGGACTCTGAAAGGCAGTGTGACTCCAATCAATGAAAGCCAAATTATTCAGTGGGATTCTTGCTTGCCTGCACCGTTAGACAGACTAGTTATCACTCTTTAGATGTATCTGCATGCCTGGCTAAATAACAAAAGCTTTTGCTGACATCTAAGCATCCTCTAGGCTGCAAGTATAACAAAAATCATTGTAATCTTAAGCCTGATAAAAACAGGCCTGGTGTGTAATGCTACTGTGTTTGCCTACTTCCAGGAACTGAAGAAATATTTCAAATGTTATATATTTATGGAGCTTGCAGTTTGTCCAGTCCCATATAATATTTATTTAGCCATAGGCTTGAATGTTTACACTGAAGGCTATTCCAGGAAACACTGAGTTGTTTCTAACTGGATGAAATGGATTATATTTATCAGGAATTCAAAGAACAAGCAATGTTTGGCAGACATTTTTTCCTCAGATATAAATAAAAGCATTAGCCAAGAAAACATGCCTAAATTAGGGTATGCTTAAAAGAGGTAAGCAGGAGAAAACAGTTATTTAAGACCACACTGGTCCATTCATATATGGAGGATACGGAAGGAGGAAGAGCAGTGGAAATGTTTTGTGAGAAAACCACAGATAAGCAAACATTGTGCCACTAATTCCTTGGTAAGGGCTGAAATGATGGAATAGAACAGTGTGAGAGCTGTGTACAGCAGTAGGTATGTGTCTGAGATGACAAGGAGCTTGTGTGTGCGCACATCCAAAGCATCCAGGGCTCAGTCCTATAATCTGCCTAAGAATGTGGAGCACTTGGATCTAGTGGGATTGATTACTTGTGCTCCTTCCATGAAAACATGAGCACAGGGGATTTACAGCCCAAAAACAGACAAGTGGAAGTCTGCCAGTTTAAAAACCACAACAATGGCACACTGAATTGGCCTGCAATGGTAAAATAGAGCAAGAAAATACAGGTTGGTTTGTAGAACATATGAATGTTTTCAAGACAATGTGTCTTGCAGCATCCTTAAGCAGTGTGGCTTAAGGACTTGGTTTGCAGCATTGGTTATGGTGGTGGTGCTGGGGGTAAACAGCAGTATGGCAGCAATGTCAGGAAGATCAGGAAATAGGTCAGGATACAGTTATCAAGATATATGTGCTCTTAGTGAGGCTTGCTTCTCTTTCCAAATTAAACTAGTATTGCAAATTGTGATTTATCGGAGATTTAGAAAAACATGTGCTGAGGGAATCATGCTGTTTCTGCAATTAAGCTTTAATAAATAATAATAATAATGAGGCCTTACTTGTGAGCCAAGAAAAATCTCTGGAACACAGACTTCTACTCTGTCATCGAGCAAAAGAAATAGAATCAAATTCCAGAAAACAAACATAAATTTTTCTGAAGTGAGGAGACAGTAAAGAAAATAATACTGAGTTAAGCAAAAGATTGAACTATCCTTGTTGCACGTATTTCCAGACTTTTGAGATGAACGTGACTGAATTTTTCCACAAATCATTATTCAGAACTTCAAATGGTCTAGCCGTTTTTGTAAAGCACTCTTTACACGAAAGCAGCACCCACATTTTAAAAATAACTATAATTACAAGAGAAATTATATTTATTGTAGTAAAATTCAGGTCTCCTTTGGGATGGACTTGGAGTAATGGATGGCTAGATCTTCTAATTTATCTGTGTCGTGCAGCATTAGAAAAGCAAATTCAACATATTTACACATGAAGATCTGTGGTCATTTTTTAGAGGGCTGACATGATCATACATCAAAGAGACTTGACCTTTGGAGCTCGCTGCCTATCTATCAGTGTGAACCCATGCTTTCTTGCCATTCATTTCCTTTGGAGAGCATGGATGGGAATGTGGCATGAAAAGTAAAAGTGAAACACAACGGGGAATATAAAAATACCAGAAATATGGACAGATTATTTTTATTTAGAGGTATTCTTCCCCCCTCTCCCGCTTACTTTGATTATATACTTGATAAAGAGTAATGAGTCTGAGTGCAGAACTGAAAACATCAATTCTCTCGCTCCTAACTGGAGGTCAGGAAATGAATTCAGTCCATGTGTTTTCTTTGAATTCCCTTCATCCCTATGATAAAATAGATCTTCCTTCCCATAAAATACAGTAGGTGGCTATTTATACCCTAGTGATCTGTTACTCCTTCCATTGGCCACTGCGAGAGGAGTGCTTGGCTGTGAAGACTTGCAAGAAACTGTTATGGGATTTGATAGGAAATGATCCCTTGTTTTGCAGAAGGTATATTGTCTAATTTATTTTCAGTACATTCCAAACATTCCTCATTTTAGTCTATGCCACTTAAAATCTTTGTCTTAAAGAGAGGCAGAATCAGCAGACAAGCTCTGGTTACCTATGCTGGCCACGCTTACTGTTAATGACTAGCAGATATGAAAGGCAATAATCCATAACATTTTCTCTGTATTTAACTCGGTAAAACTTAGATAAATGCACATGCTACTTCCTACAGATAAGATTTCACAGTCATTCTTAGCTGATGACATATGTTTGGCAGATGTCT
>JAOWBP010003503.1:2277875-2296563 GCA_028571105.1 Tragopan temminckii
TGGTGGCTGGGTCCCTTCCCAGTCACCCAGCACACACCTACTGGTGCTCATTTGGTGGCTGGATCCCTCCCAGTCACCCAGCACACACCTACTGGTGCTCACTCCATGTCTGGATCCCTCCCAGTCACACAGCACACACCTACTGGTGCTCATTTGGTGGCTGGGTCCCTTCCCAGTCACCCAGCACACACCTACTGGTGCTCATTTGGTGGCTGGATCCCTCCCAGTCACTCAGCACACACCTACTGGTGCTCACTCCATGTCTGGATCCCTCCCAGTCACCCAGCACACACCTACTGGTGCTCTCTCAATGGCTGGACAGGGCTCTGAGCACCTAATGGAGCTGTAGGCGTCTCTGCTCATCACAGATAACCTTTAAGGTCTCCTTCCAGCCCCAGCAATTCCAGTAGTAAGGAGCAGTGGCACGTTGCAATGCTGTAACATCACAGCCATCATTTGGGAGCCATGGTGTTGTAAGAAGCTGGTGGTGAGGGCTGCACATGTGTTTTATTTCCTTGCAAACAATGGCTCAAGCTGCTTGCACGGTGGTGAAGCTGGAGTCTTTGGAAAAAAAAATTAATTCTGTTTTAATTTATTGCATGTATACAGAACGAGGAGCATCCATTACAGAACATTAAAGGCTGCCTCCTTTAAAAGGGGGAAAAATAAAAGCTAGAAAGAGAGGATTACAGCACATCATTCTGGGGGAAAAATGCACTCCTCCGCAGAGCGGGTGGGGAATGAAAAAAGAAAGAAGCTTGGGACAATGAGCATTTGGCAGCGAGCACATTTTTGGCCATAAATCTCTGCATGTCTGTGTTCCTTCTTTTTTTTTTTTTTCTTTTTTCTTTCCTCTTGAAGCCCTTGCTCATATAATTAGGTGACAATCTTGGCGATGGGGTTTTTTGAAATAAACCTAGCTCCTCTGGTTTTGGAGAAAAGCTTGAAAATGTAAGCCTTGAAGAACCGAGATCATAATAAAAAGCCTCTACGATGTATTGGTTTTCAGGCAGCATGATGGCTGCGCCTATCTCATGAGTTTGGTGGTTTGGTTCCTGTTTCTTTCTTCTTTTCCTTTTTTTTTCTTTTTTTTGCCAGGGTTTGTGTAAAATCAGTTTGTAATTAGCAGCATTCATTTGAAAGTAATTCTTCACGCTGGTGTGATTTCCATTAGAAATCTGTCTGCTTCCTTTCACTGTCTTTGATTCTCACCCACTTGCAGGTTGGGAGTTCTCCACAGCAATAACTTCGAGAACGCTTTGCTCTCATTGAACGCCTTCATCAAGGTAACCGGTCTGGATGGGAACCTTATGTTTTCATTGCCATTAACACGGGCATTTGGACCTCACTTTTTTGCTGAACTATTTTTTTCAGCCAAGGGTTTTACCCACAGAGTCCCTGCAGTACTGTTTCCATAAGTGCATGTGGTTTTAAGGGTGATTTGGCCATAACCCCTAAGCAATATACCTTTTCCCATCGGCCTCAAAATACCTTCCATTCATTTGCTTGGTTTCCAGGTCTCCAAGAGAAAGTGAAAAGCACTCATGATTCAATAAGTAAGTTCAAGAACCAGACTCCTAATAGGAAATCGCTTTAGTTCTTGCACTCTGCAATGTGTTGCTCAAAGATAGCTTCTTAAATTAATAGCTGTGCAACCCATTGCATGTGGCATGAGACTAAAAGGTGTGAAGCTTTCAGCTTTTTAGCTGAAATGAGAGTAGCATTCAGCTGAGAGTAAATAATTGATTTAGGGTAAGAAAATACGCATTTATGATGAGAGAGACTGAGGAGTGTGAGATATTCTGTTTTGCTGTAGATTTCCTGTTGAATCCTTGAGCTTTCATGTGAAGATTCGAAGTGAAATGGCACAGGTTTGCCTGGGCTGTTCTGACAGTGCTTTCCTCAAATGATTGCCCTGAGGTGTATCTTCTGCTCTGGCTGCATCTCCACTCGGGGCTGTCTCAGCTGCTCCCCATCCCCTTCACCAGGCTTTCTTCTCCTTTTCCTGCCTTCATCTCCCATCTTGTCTCTTCCCCTGGAGCTGCTGCAGCCAGCTTTCATGTTTTATGCCTCTTTCCGAGCTTCCTTCATGTCGTGTGAGCTGGGAGCCTTCTGGGGCAGGGCAGGTCCTCCTCTCTGATCCATTTCTGCAGGAAAGATCTAGGCGCGTACCGAGCTGCCATTGAAGTCCAACCGACCATCGACAATCAGTCACTGCTGTGAAGTGTCTCAGTCTTTCCAGTTTGGGATCACGCTTCTCCAGCAATTCCTCCAGGCAGCTGGCTGATACCTCTGGTTCCTACCAGAGATTAAAGGGATTTGTAGCTGTTATTCCACACATTGTGTACTTTCATGCGGCGTTGATAGAGACTTGCTTGTCCCCATCACGCCGCATTAAAAAATAAAGCTGTGTTACTTAATCTACCCAGCAGGAATAGGTGATGGTTTTTCTACGGCGCATTCCTTTTGGCATCAATAATTCCTTAGGCTCTTGCAAATGCAAGCTTAAAAATTCTGCTGCCTTGGAAACTAGGTGCCATCATTTTTTTTTTAAAAAAGCCTTTTATTACAAGCTTAATAGGCGACTAGTGAGCTTACGGGAGGGTAACTTAAAAACTGAGGGCCTTGTTCCTCTAAATTCAGGTCCCTGGCAAAGAGCTTAGTACACCTGTCTCTTATTGAGTAGGGGCTTAACGTGAAGCGAGGAACATAATAGAAAAAATGTTATGCCTTTGCAACTCCTATTTCAAAGCGTTTCCAGAGCTCTGGATTGTGCCTCGAGGTGCGGTGCTGAGGGAGGAGTGCTTTTGTGCGTGTTGTTGCCCCAGGGAGCGTGCAGCACGGTGGGATATGGTCAAAAGGGCATTTCTCAACAATGTGAAGGGTGGTGGAAGGCGCCTGGGTGAGGCTGGGGCTGTGAAGGAGTGCTGGGAGGATGCATGTTGCTGAATGCCTCAGCCACCTTCCCCTAGAGTCCTGCCCTAAGCACTGATGCCTCAACGCAGGACCCCTCTTGCAAGAGGTGGTGGCTGTGACTGCACATGCAGCAGGGCTGTGTGTCTGGTGGGGATTGTCCCCAGATGTGGACCTGGCTATCATTCAGCTGCATGGTGCACTTGTGAGCCTGCAAAATAGGAAGTAGGATCTCTTATAGTCAAGCTTGGGGAGCTGTTGGTCTAGGCTTCCGTGCAGGTGGAGGTTTGGTTTCCCTTTTGGCTCTGATTGTGTGTGTAAAGGGGCTCTGGACAGCATTCCCCTGCACCGTGGAGGCTACACCTGTGTTACAGCTCCAGGACTGACTTCTAGCTCTCAGCAGTATAGCTCTGATATCTAGGAGAAATGACACTGCCAGTAAGGCTGTGCTGGCCAGTTCATTTAGTTGTGTGATGAGCCTCTGAGCTGTTTGCCAGCTAGCATTAACAACCATCTACAGGAGGTTTGCTGCTTACTTCAAGGCTAAGTGAAGGGGTTTTGTCAGTAGTCAAGTCTATTAGACTTTGATATAGCACCAGGATGTTCATCAGGCCTGAGCACGGTGCGTGGAGGAGGAGGACTGGAGCAGAATTAGAAGGTATAAAGTTCAATTCTAATTTGAAGAATTTTCCTCTACCACTTAAATGTGGGAAATGTTCCTGTGGTTTCAGGTATAAAATGTCATACTTCATAAGGAGTGTGCGTTTTAAATCTCAGCCAGATATTAAATGCCATGCCACACTCCACTTCTCTCTTTGTTAAAAAGTAAAATCCCAAATCATCTCTCGTGGAATGGTGTTGTTCAATAAAATTAAAGCTTTCAAAAGAGCCAGTTCAAATACTGCCAGCTCTCTCATCATTAGGAAATATCTGGTAGCGTATTGATTTTATTCTGTATTGACAACTGTTCCTCGGCATTCAGCCTTTTAATTATCAGTGATGTTGTTCTTCAGGTTGTCTACTAGAACAAATCTTGCTGTCAATACGGACCAACAAGTAACGTACACCAGATGTTTTTTGGTGAGAAAGAAACAGAAAAAGGGGTTGGACTCAGGCTTCTGGTGATTATCCAAGTAATTTGTTAGCAGAGGTTTTAGGAAACTAGTTGGCTTTAATGTTTGGCTTCAGCTAGCAAATTTTTAATAAGTCAATGCAAACTCTGTCAAGCTTTAATCACTTAGGAGGGTAAAGGCCACTTCTATTCTTTTCTGGAAAACAAATATTGGAAAAAAGTAGCATTTCTTTTGGTTGTGTAATGTGAAGATGTATTCGTTATCAAATGTGAAATGGCACTTCTGGACAGACCCGCTTTGGTTCTTTCAAGATATATGGTACAAGGGTGGATAGTGATAGCACAAGCGGGAATGGTCTTAAACTGAGACAGGGGAGGTTTGGGTTAGATATTAGGAGGAAGCTTTTCACCCAGAGGGTGGTGAGGCACTGGAACAGGTTCCCAAGGAGGCTGTGGATGCTTCATCCCTGCAGGCATTCAAGGCCAGGCTGGATTTCAGAAATAATCATGGTGAATATCTATGACTTGTTTCTTGGGGTGGCCTCTGACCAAAATTTACGGAGAGGCAAAATGGTGATAGGTCTGTCTGCTGCTATAGAAAGGAAAGCTTTGCTTCATGTAGAGGGCTTCAGAAAAGCTGAAATGGGATTTAGGAGGTAACGACAGTTTGTACATGCCTCTTAGTCCCTGTGAATTACATAAGTGTAATTTTTAGCAGCTGTCTCAGTGACATTTTTTGCAGCTGAAAGCCCAAATGTGGGTGGTTTGCAGGGAAAATGCCGTGAGCTCTTTCGAGGCCTTGTGGGTAGGATGTTTTGGCAGTTTTTGAAGCTGTTCCAGTGATGTTGGACTCAAGCTGCCTCATCCCATCCTTGGTCAAAAGGTTCACGCAGAGAAAGCTGCAGAGATTTAGTATTTTCTGGTGGCTGCAGTTGCGGGGATGGTTTGGAGGCCTCAGGAAGGAGATCCCTGCTTCTCATGCTAGGTGAGGCACCAAGCTGCTCCCATCTTTGAGCTGCCTGTGATCGTTTCAGTTTCTATTTTGCATGGACTCATAGAATGGGTTGGAAGTGACCTCGAGGATCATTAAGCTCCAACCCCCCATCTTCAGCTTTATTTCCCTCCCTCGATTTTTAGCCTGCATTTCCTCATTGCTTTTGCCACCAAGGGAGAAAAGGCCAAACCCAAATTCTGAAATATTTTCCAGAACCAAAAACAAAGTTATGATTCTGATGGAAAAATGACAGAAAGTTTGACTTCTAGCACTAGATACGTCTGCACATTGTGTTCCTTTCACTTGCACAAACTATTATCCGTTCCTTTCAACTGCATTTATTGTCTGTGGGATTGTAGTTGACCCGAGTCAGTGTGTCTCATGCTGACTAGAACAGGCAGGAGATGCGGTGTGGCTGGCCTCCTGGAGAGCCCTGGGCTGGAGAGAGCTTGGAACAGTGAAAGGCTGCTTGCTTTCCATTAAAAGAGGGAGAAAAGGGTCAAAGACGTAGGTCACTTCAGTGGTCAGTTCATCAGTGTGCTGCTTTGATGACTCGTGAAAAAATAGCTGTTTTACCCAGCTGAGGGAATGAAGTAATTATATGTATTTGCAACGAGCCATTAACATGAATTTATGGGGCAGCAGCCTTGGCTTCAGCTGTCCTATGGAGATGTAGAGACTGCTGGAAAGTGGCTCATTTAGGGCAAGATGTTGTGTATGTGACTAATGTACCTTTGTGGTAGAGCTGGTGTTTCGTGGGATGACCAGGATAGAGAAGACACCTCAACCTTACAGGGGTCATCACATCTGGATCAGTAAGATCCCCTTCCAGACACGCCATCAGACTGAAGGGAAGTGTTTGGGCTCTGCGACTTGATGTCTTTAAAGCCAGCAACTGAAAGTGAGGTGGGTCTAAAGGAGAAGGTGCTATAAGCCATCTGCTTTAGCAGTTCCTCACCCAGAAGAGGAGTTCATCTGTTATTTGTGCACTTAGGCTGTTGTTTCAGTGTGTTTTGTTTTGTTTTCCCTCCCACTCTCCAGTAAAGCACCCGTTGAGTTAATCCTCTTTGACTCATCTCAAAAGTAAGGAAGTCAGACTCCTTGGGAGGCCAGCAGCCCAGCTCTCATCTCTTCAGGTTTCTGTGAGGGAGTTCTGGCTAGCATGGTTTGAAGGCTTCTGGAAGTGAAACCCTGTTAAAGCAGGGAGAGAGGAAGCTATAAGGGGATGGAATGGGGAAATGCCTTGGAGCTTCCAAAGTCATTGCTCCCCATCCTCAACAATGCCTTGTGCATTCCTATTTCGGACACCGAAGGCTGGACAGCCAGTGCCACCTATGGAGGAAAGGAGATTCCTCCAGGAGGCTCATTTTCTGTCTCTTCCAAGTAGAGGAAGAGCCTCTATCACTCTGCCGGCCATAAGGATCCAAACACAAGTGCTGAAGGCTAAGATGGATGAGCAGTTTCCATAATCCCTCCCCCATAATTGCCCATCTCTTTGTGTTTAGGCTCTTGGGACATTACAGTCGGTATGTGTCAACTGAATATCCAGCTGGAGTGTCCCAGAGAGCAAGAGAGCTTCAACTTGACAGGTTGTGTGAATGAAGCAAAAACAACTTATGCCCAGCTTGTCACGGCAAGAGCTCAAGGGTTAATATCCTACCTAGGATGAAGGAACAATGCAAACCGAGTGCATGGTGCCAGTCCCTTTTGCACTGCACGTGCGTCACTTCTGCATGGAAATGAGTGTGAAACCTTTTTTTTTTTTCCCCCCGTGCTATTAATAAAGCTGTACAGTGTGAGAGAAAAATGAATAACAAGAGGCTGTAGTTTTTAGGTGCCTCGACAGGATGTTTTCTTGATTATCCTGTTTCTTGTAAACACTGGGATGGCTTTTGTAGCCCAGATGTAAAGGCAGCCTGGGTTCATTGTTCTAACACCTGCTGTCCTTTAAAACGCACCCAGCACAACCCATTGATAAAATTCAGGCTCAGAAACCTGCAGCACCAGACCGAGCTCCGGTAGATAGCTCAAAAAAAACCTTTGAGAATCTGACATCCGCCCGATTTTTTTTTCCCCCCATTATATTTGATTCGGAGCGGGGAGGGGAAGGGAAGCTCAAGATTATTTTTTCCCTGCTCTTGTTCCCACAATAGCAATAAAAAACAATGCTTTCTGGCTACAAGTTGGTAAATTGTGAGAAATAACCACAATAGTTCCCTTTTGCAGTGCAAGGGAGGGAGCCAGATTTATGAATGAAACTGGTGGCTGTGATTTTATTTCCAGGCCTGTCTCTGCTCTCGGTATGATGAGATGAAATAAAAAAAGCCAGAGAGAAAACAGCTCCAAACTATTGCAGTCAGGGGAAAGCACAGCATAGATTTGAATGCTACCAGTCCTTGTAAGGGAGGGGTGAATGTTAGACTTTGGGTACCATATACAGTCACCTTTTGACAGACAACTGTGTGGAGGTGGAGAGGGTTTATGTACCTTATGTTTACATACTGGAATGTTTCTCTAGATAGGTCTCAAGCCTGCTGTTCAGGGAGAACCTCTTTAAAACGTGTCCTAGAGCTGCATTTTCCTTGAGCCTCCTCTCACACAGGAGCTTCATCCCATTTGCCTGAGCTTGTGTTTGCACTTGAACTGCAGTTTGCGCTGTTGATGAAGGAACCTGTGTGCTTCCTGCGTGGAACTTGGATCTGCATCCCTACAGATGCTTCCAGGCACGAGATGGAATTGCTGTAAAAGCTGTCCTATAGCCATATGGCTTGTAGTGGCAATGCTAAGTCATGGCTGGAAGCAGTGATTGAGCACCTGGTGGGAAGGGAGGGCCAACCTAGAGGAACTCAGGTGTATGCAATGCACCTGAGTGATTGGAAGGGCTGGATCCACCCCTTCCCAGAGCCCATTTAAGGGTTAGCAGTGGTGGTGAGGGCATCTCTTGCTGGAGATCCCTGTGTACTTGTGTCCTTCTATGGGTGAGCAAGTTCTTTCCTTTGTTTCTGCATCCACAGCTGCTGCATTTGGGCTTGTCCTTTCTTGCTGCAGCCTAGGCCATTGCTACCGTGCTATCATTGCTGTGCTTTCCATTCCCTTATAGTGTTACATCAGTATAATTCAAAATGTCATTAGGGCTTGACCTGGCAGCTCCTGTGGCAGAGTGGCAGGGTTGTGATGAGCAGGAGTGCCAAGTTGCTTCCTACAGCACTGTAAGTTGCTGGGTGGGACTGCATGCTTTCAGTACTGGATTTTATGGGCCCAAGCACAAGATTCAGTTTCAGCAACTTCCATTAGTGCATGCCCATTGCTCACCTTGGCTAGTGAGGTATTGCTTTTTGGATTGTGTCATGTGCTATGAGGAAAAGAAGACTTCACTAGGCTTCGGAGCAAGACACTGAGGACTTGAGATGTTTAATTAGGACTAGAGGGTGGTTCAGCAGCATCTTCTCGGAGAGGAAACCATTTTCTGCAATGCTTTTCAGAGCAGGAGAGATTGCCCTTATGTTGAGGTCACTTGCATGCTTCTTTGCTCCTTGTGCACTGTCTGCCTGTGCTGCACAAGCAGAGGAGGCATGCTGCTATTTATTTACTGCTGTTATGGGCAGGGGATTGGATCAGGTGGTCTCCAAAGGTCCCCTCCAACCCAAATGACTGCGCATTTATCATGCTGAGAGAGTGAGATGCTAACACTGATTCCTTCCTCATCTCATATGGCAGAATTTTAGTGCTAAAAGAGCTGTATGAATCACGGAAAATGCATCAGTTTTTTCTTGCTTATAGAGAGAGGGGTGCTTAATAACTGTTTTCTATAATTACAGCAGATGGGAGTTGCTTGCCCCAGGTATGGTAGGTGTGCTCCTCAGGTCTTTGTGCGCTTTATTTCGAATTTCCCCTTCCATGTTATGCTGTGAAGTGGCACTGTGGCCACTGATGTATTCATTTTCCCCTAAAATCTATCAATTGCTCTCTGGAGGCAGTGAAAGCTGCTAGGTATTCTTACAGAGAATTCCAGCGTGGTTCTAAGGAAGCATTTATATTTCCTATAAGTGTTTTGCTTTTAGAGTCTGGCTTCCAGAAACCCTTTTTTGCCCAAGAAAACACAAGAAAATCAGACTACTGTTTTCTGAATTGGGTAAAAGGTGGAGGATGAACATCCGTGACTGGCAAACTGCCTTTCAAGAGATTCTGAGCAAAACGGAAGCCTTTTTGAAGTGGTTTGCTGTAATTGCATTTTTTTTTTCTTGCTTCCTGTTCGTACTGTCTGCTGTTTGTTTCTTGGGCACACCTACCAGCACTTTGTGTGTGGTTACAGGCAGCGGAGGAAGCTAGAAGGCCAACAAGAGGCAAGGGGATTTTAAAACCTTGTTGCTTAGGATGCTGCTAATGAGATGTTGCCTTTATTCCTTCCTACCATCAAGGCCTGATGTAGCCCCCCGAATCAGTGCTGGTTGAGGCGAGGAGGGATATGAAAGAAATGGGAATAACAGATTTCATGCTGTATAACTCTCCAATTAGGGATCCAGACTGTGGGCAGCATGAAAAGCTTTGTTTAGTCTGCAGTCAGTAGCTGGTGGCTGCTCCTCATTTGTGCTCCAGGCGCCGAATTGGGAAGCTGGGTCTCCTTCACAGGGGATTTGAGCTGGTGCCATTTACAGCACTGGAATACAGCTGCGATGCCTTGGTGGTAAAGGCAGAGCCCAAACTGAGGGAAATTTGTGCTGGAAGCTCTTCTCAGCATCAGTGGAACAGAGCTGTGCTGATGGTTGCAGGGATGCTTGTTTTGGTAGCTGGGTCTTACTGCCTGCTGCTGTTTCTGGAACATTTCTGGCCCCACGGCTGTGCTGGCAGAGCTGTTTGTGGGACCTTGGGATGAACTGGATGAGGATTAAGGAAGCTTAAAGATGGCTTTTCCCCAGAGAGGGCATCTCCATCTGTCACAAGATGGAGGCCATAGGACTGGTGAACGTGTGTGTTGGGTGCTGCTTCATGGGGATGGGAAGGCAGGCTGAGGCCATCCTGTCTCCTTGTTGCTGTGTGCAATGTGGCAGGTTGCTATCAGCTCCTCATGTTTTGGCTCTTTGGAGCTATGGCTCGGTTAGATGTGGTTACCTCTCTGCATCACTTGTCCTGTGAGCGAGGCTCTGCTTTCAATTAGAGCCCAGAGTTTGAGTCTACTAGCACGGCAAAAACGTGAATCCATGAGTATAATTGTGGGGATTAAGTGGGAAAAGCAAGCAACAAATGTTGGGACTAATTTGAAAAACGTTCTGGTGTTTGCTTAACCTCATGCATTCTTGCTTTTTTTAACCCTCCAAATTTAATTTTGCACACAGTTAACCTTTTTTTGAGAGGCAACGTTGCTACAATGGATTTCTGTCTTTCCACAGGCTGCTACGAAGTGGAGCTGACAGCTCCTCATAACAGTGTGTTTCTGTACAGGTTGGGCAGGAGGAGGCCTGGGGTAGCAGCACATTTGGAAGATGTATTTTGGTTGGGCAGGTCGACTGCTTTCTAGCTGACGTGGTGCTACGGGCTGATTTACTCCAATGTTAAGCGTAGAGATCTCAGCATCTGGAATGCTTCCCTGTAAGAAGGGCAAGAGGAGGCAAAGCCACACCAAAGGCAGCTTCATGGGAGCTTTAGGGTGTCTGGCCCCATAGTGCTTCCACCTGCGATTAGAGCAGCAATTAGTTCAGTTTTGGGCTGTTTAAAATGCACTAGTCCAGATCTTGACTCCATCAGTCAAGAATGACTTGGATGATGTGATAGATGGACTTGTGGGGTTGGGACTCCCTTGCCCAGCCCTTCAGCTCCCTGTGGCTCTGATAGGGGTTTAGCTGGGTAAGAATCATAGTCATAGAGCCATTCAGGCTGGAAAAGATCACTAATTCCATCTAGTCCAACCATCACCCCACTGAACCACATCCCTCAGTGCCACAAAGAAGAGCAGCCCTTGATCCAAACCTCCCCGAAGATAATTTTCCCACTGACTTGGGTTTTTGCCCACTGTTTCCATTCAGACGTTACCTCTGGGCAATCTGAGGCACTATGCAGTCCAAGCACAAAAAGACAGCTTGTGTCCTAAAGGGCTCACACGTCGAGCACATGGGCTTTGGCTGCAAACCCAGAGATTAGCTAGGAGCATATGGTCCCTAGGAGGTGTGGCTTGCGTTGCTAAAAGCGCCTGGAAAACTGGAAACCAAAGGCATTCTGCATTTTCCCCCTTCCCTCCTGCACAAATTCCTGTCAGTGTGAGCTGTAATCAAAACATTTAGAGCAGCTCCACAAAAAGTGGGGGAAAAGGGAGTCCCTTTTTGGCCACAGCTGTGCAGGCAGTGGTGCCTATGTTTTCTACCCTGGGACACTGTGATGTTGTGGGCTGATCCATGCCACATGATGGCCGTTGTGGGGCTGTATTTTTTTACAGCCTTGTGTTTCCACGTTCTTAAATTTCAGCACGTGCTTGAGCCTTGTCCTAAATGGAGACCATCTCAAGCTTTTGCTGAAGTGCTTTCCTGAAGCAGGGCCAAAGGCTGTGGAAATTCTCTTGCCTTTTCTGCTGTGTGTACGCTCACAGTGGTTGGCTGGGTATTTACTGCAAGAAAAAAACATCACTTTATTGAGTTACAGCTGGCTAAGTGACTGAGAATAGGCAGGTTAGGAGAGCGTGCGTATCTGACCGTGCTCTCTCTCTTGTTTCTATGATCCTAATTCTGCTCTAAATTAGTTCTTTTGTTTAGCTGCTGGGTTTTGTGTGGGTTTTCTTTCTCTCCTTTTTGTTTTCGCATGAATGCTTGTCTCTATATTTAGGTCTGCCGGGACGGGATGTTACAAATAATTGTTGATTCGATATTATTAAACACTAACACGCTTGGTTGTGTTGCACTAATGACGGGGCTTTGGGGATATGCAAATCAATTAATTGCAGTAATTGCTGTAAGCTGGTTTGGAGGAGGCTGTTGAAGAGCCCTTGGGATGGCCAACAAAGAGGCATTTGGAAGTGCAAAGGAAAAGGGATGCTTCAGAGTAGCTGAAGGTTGCCACTTCAAGCTGCTATTTGCCAAGTTGCGTTTGTGGTGTTCTTGCAGGGTCTGTGAAAAGAGTAGGATGTGGGGTATGATAAGGATGGGAGGAAAAGGTCTCTTCTGGCTTCTGCCCCACCTTACATGTGCTCTCCTTACATATGCTCTTTGGTCTCGGTTTTTACATGCATCGTGCTTTAGTCTCTGCACTCTGGGTTGAGTTTTCAGTGTGGTGCACAGATGGCGCTCCCAGAAATCCTGTTATTTGCTAACGGGATTTTGTGCAAGGCTCTTCCACTCTTCATTTTCTATTTAAAAAAAAAAAAAGTGTGTTTGGGTCAATACATCCAGACCCCCATCCAGCTGAAACGTGCCCTCCCACGCAGCTGAGAACACAGCTTTATTTTTTTATTTATCTGTTTGTTAATCCCTGAGAACAATGTCAGAGCAGCTTCTGCGAGGGGCAGGGGCTGCAGGAGGAAGCACCGGAGGCTGTAGTTGTGTGCTGCACAGTGCAGCAGTGGCCCTGCCAGCTCTGCCAGATGTCACAGCCCTGCCAGGTGGCCTGGCCACCTCTCTCCTGCCCTTCTCTCCTTGCATGTGGTCCTGCCCTTACATTTTGCACTGACACGTGGCGGAAATATACTTATCTATTCAGCAGCTTCCCCCTGCTTTAGCAGCATTTCTCTAATGCGAAGTTCAGCTATTATGGAGCTGCACCCCTCTGTGCCTTCCATTCTTCACGTAGTGCCCAAAATTACGATATAAATAGCAGAGACCTAGAGTATGTGGCTTTTATCAGCAGAGGCCTTTCAGAATAGGTTAGGCGGGTGCCTGACAATGATAATACAGCACTGACACTTCCTTGCAGCACAGAGCTGGGCGAGGTGGCTTCCTGAGGTCTCTTCCAACCCCTATTTTTCCATCGCTGCGTGACATGTGTCAAGATCAGTAAGTGGGGCTTGGTTTTGCGTCACGCTCGCTGGAGAGAGGTCAGGGTTTGACAGCTGTCCTGACTAACAGGCAGTTATGGGATGTACTTCAGGAAGTTGGCTGTCCGTCTGGACGCTCCTCATCCTGCAAAGTGCTCTTCCCCGAAATGCTTCCCAGGCTTCTCTGCAGTGGGAAGGTGAGTCATGCCAGGGCAGTGGTTCTCCTTGGCCTGACCAAGGACTCCAGGTGGTTCCTCTGGAGCTAGCCTTAGCCAGAAAAATCCCCTACTCATTGTGACTCCAGTGATGAACAAGCCAAGGGCTGTTCCCATTGGGGTATTGTGCTGCTGAGCTGGCTGATTTGGGATCTGGGAGTGGGGTTGACTTCATCGATGGGGACACGTGCATCTGTGCCAGTGCCACAGGGAAAATTGGGATTCTCTTCCAGACAGCACAAGCATGAGCCCCTTTAAATGCATATAGGCTCGCAGTTTACAGCCCTGCTGTACTTCTTTGAACAGCCAGGACTGTATTGCCCTCCAAAGCAGGGTCCAGCTGGCAGAAAACCCTCATCTCCAGTCCTTGTGCCTCCACAATGGTTCAGTTCTAGGCTGGGGAGGGGTGCTAATAAAATCAGCCTGCTGTTGCTGTGAAGTCCACGCTATCTGGATTTGGATCTGTTTTGTTTGGACATCATTGCACCTATTTAACATCTGGCCTGTGTGGTGTTAGGCCATTCACAATGGTTTTGTGACCTCTTTGTCCAGAACTTAGGGGGGAAGTTACTGGGATCCTGGAAATTCCTGTTTTCTTGCATGCTATATTTCTTGGGACGTAGCATCTCTCTAGGTCTGCAAAAATTGGCAGAGAGCCTGCCCAGACACCGATCTTCAGCAGTGCCCCATCGTGATCTTCAGATGTCCTCTGCAGTGCAGGATCTCTACAAAGAAAGCAGCTTGCCAGAGGTGTCAGCTGTCTGTGCCCATCACCAAACAGGACTGCTGCCTGTGCTTTCATAGCCTCTCAGCTGTGCTGATTTCATCACCCCCTTCCAATAAGGTGATTGGATCTGATTTGTTTGAGTTACAGCCTGACAGCTTCCATCTCTTGCAGACACAACACCGTGTTGCACGGCGTGAGGGAATGTGCTGGGCTCACAGCAGCCTGCATCCAAGAGAAAGCAAGGAAGGGAGCCTTCCCAGTGCTCTCATACCTAGCAGATGTGATGTTACCAGGTCAAGGATTTGAGAGGATCAGGCAATGGAAAAAGCTGTACTCAGATGGTGCTTTAAAGCTGTAAAGAGGAGGATGTGATGGGCTGAATCATCCTGTGCTCAGCAGCAGGTCTGAGCACTGCTGCACAGCTTTTTACAAGCTGTGTTGTGTTTGAGTGGTCCTTCATTGGCCCCTGAAGCTATTTCTTAGGGCTGCACTAAGCCATTACAATTCATGAAAATCAAATCTGCTTGTGGCTTGTTTATGGATTGGGCACCATTTGCACTACTTCAGTGTCTTGTTTCTAGGGAACTGTGATTCTCCTTTTTCATCTTTAGAAGCTTCTGGCCAACTAGAAAGGCTTTCCCCCCTCTAACCAGGTTCTGTCAAGGTCGGTGACCTGCTATGAGCTTGAATATGATGCATGCAATATTAAAACCTGGCTCTTCAGCTGTGCTGGGAGGATTTTTTTCTAAAGCACTTGTAGTTCAAAAAATCTGGGGCAAGGCAGACTGCCAATTATTACTGTGCCTTTGTCCTGTGATCTGGTGACTGAAAATCTGAAGTAAGGTGTGATCCAGCTGTGGTTTTGGTGCTGTTTTGGACTCTGTGAGGGAGGTTGAGCCCTGTCTGTAGGTGCATCCTTTCTGCAGAGCTGGGCAGGGTGTCCCTCCCCTTACCCCCAATTAGCTGTGGCATGTGATTTTTAAACCACAGCAGCAGGTCCCAGTAGGAATGATATTTAGAGGATGGGCTGTGCTTTAACTTTGGCTGATGATTTCAGCAATTTGGCTTGAAAGCTGTGTAACAGTCCTGGGCTCTGTACAACCCTCAGGATGAGCTTCCTGGCCTGATGTTGGTATCAGCAAGCAGTGGCTCCTGGTATGAGGCCAAAAAGCTGTGGGATTTTTGAGTAGAGAATGGAATGTGCAAGCAGCGTGTCAACATGTCATAAAATACATGAAAGTACTGGAAAAAGCCTTAAAGAGCTATTCTGGAGGTACTGAAAGGACTGGGGAACTGAGCTCTTCCTAAAGGTGGTGATTTGCATCTTTGAGAGGGCTTCTGTAGAGGAGTGTGGTGGGCTGGGGGGGATCATGCAACAGCAAAGCAGCCTGGCAGCATCATCTTAACATGGAGGAGTGTGTGAGGGAGGAACAGCTCAGCCTAGGCTTTCTTTTCATCGCTGCTGTGGCTGCTATAGGCTGTTGTGGTGACTTCATGGCAAAAAATGTGTCTCTGATTCCTCTGTTTTTATCCCTCTGCTCTCCTTGACTCCAGCCGAGTGTCCTCCAAGTTATCTTCAGGACTCTGGAAGCAAAGTCTGTGTGCTTAACTTCATGATTGATTTTGGTACGTGCTGTGTGAATGCAAAGCAGTGCTTGAAAGTACAGCCAAGAAAATACCAAGGGGATATAAATGTGTGTGTATAGACGTGTTACACTGAGGCTTGCTTTCCTCTTTTGCTGATGTCACATTTTCTGGATGCCAGGTCCTACTATGTGATGTTTCTTAGTACTGAGAGCACCTGTGAACAATTATGCCACTGCTGATTTGCCATCCAATGGACATGGGGAAGAAAATGGAAACACATCCAGCATGCTTGCTCTCTCCCACTTTCCCCCTACATCTCCTTCCCCATCTGATTTGTCCAGGTCGGTCCCTATCTTTGGTCCTTTCCTCTTATTTGAAGACCTCCAGTGGCTGCTTTGTCTGGAACAGCTCTGGTAGAGGCTTCTTCCTCAAAGTTACACCTTGATGGATGAGCTCCACATGGCCAAAATCAAGCCTTGCCAAGCATGAAAGACTATCAGCAACGTTATGGATGACTGTAGACTTCCTGCTGAGAAGCATGTAAAGATCTGTTGGCTTCTTATTTTCAGTCTGCTAAAAAAGTGCTCATGTAACAACTTTTGGCTTTCCTTAAATCCTAATGAGTTCTTCTCCCTTTTCCAAAAAGTCTGAGATAAGTTGTTCCTAAGCTATCCATCGCCTGTGTTTGTCTGATTTCCTTCTTTTCTGGATGTGTATCAGATGAGTGCAGTTGGGTGGAGGTAGGTTGGATTTTGGCCATCCTTTGGCTTCTGCCGTGAGTCGAAAGGCTTTTATCTTTTCAGTGCGACCATCAAGCAAAAAAAAAAAAATAAATAAAAGCAACCCCAAAAAACGGAAATTAAATCACAAACGACTTCATTAAAATAATAATCAAAGCCTCATGAAAGCGTACAGAAATCCTGTAAGCTCTCTCTTCTTTGAAACTTGAATCTTATCTACCCCTGTCAAGGTTAATTGTTGCTGGGTTCAAAGCATGGACAAGCTTTCATTAAGACTGGAGTGCTGAGCAGTGGCTGGGCCAGGTTTGTCTGCTGGGTGGTTTGATCGGGGTCGAATTCAGTCCAGTATGTTAAGGAGGGAGTTTTGTCTGTAACTGCATTTCGTTATACATGTGGGTTTAGATCTGACTTCTAATATTTCTTGAGTGTCTTCTCCCAAGGTTATAATCTGTGGAGCAATTATAGAGATGGCTGCTTTACGTTGTTTCTCTCCACATTGCTTTGAAGACAACAGTATGGCAATGTTATCAGATCTGGAGTGCAGGAACAGCTGTTAGAAAGTCACCCTAACATAAAAGAACCTCCTTGTTTATCTGTTGAGAAGCAAATGTTCTGTCCTAGGAGGCAAATCTTCCTAATTTTCTAGTTAGTTAACCTATGAAGAGCCAAGGCTGACTTTTTTTGACCCTGGTTTGAATCACTGTAAGAGCCCAACCTGTGCATTGCGGTTGGACTTGATGATCTTGAAGACCTTTTCCAACCTGAGCAATTCTATGATTCTGTGTGCCTTCAGGATCACAGCTCTGTTGGCTGATGTTTTTACTCTTGTAGCTCATGTTCTGCTGAAGGGGTGCATCGATAAGAGGGGCTATTAAGAACATTAGCAATGAAAAAATAACAAACTATGTCAGTGATAGAGAAAATAATAATGAAATGGACATAATGAGTACTAGAAATAGCTTTATAACCTCTTGAGCTGGGAAATATAAATACATATTCTAAATGACAGTTCCCACCCTCTGCCCTGAGCTTCTATTTTAATCAGTCGTGTTCAACTGGCGAGGTTAATATGGGGGACAGTATTTCACATGCAAATGAATTAAGATTATGGTTCTACTTGGGTAAATCACAGAAACTCTTCAATGCCTCAATTTACTCAACCTTAAAATGAGGCTATTGGCATTCTCTTCCCCACGGTTCTATCCCCTGAGATCCTCAAGCTCAAAAGGGCGCTGATGAGATACAAGAAGAGGAGTGCGATGAGCGAAGTCAGGTTGATGGTTGGGCTTGAGGATCGTGGAGGTCTTTTCCATCCTAGATGATCCTACGATTCTGCATTATTTTCTGACTTTCTGCCATTTGTACAAAGTGGAAAAGAGGCTTGCTTATATTAGTGCTGGAATCCTTCCTGGTAATTGTGTTAGAACTGGCAGTGGGGAAAGTAAACTTGTTTTGGAAACAGTTTTTGATTTTTTTTTTTTTACAGGAATTTTCATAACTTTATCAAAACTTTCCAAATCTTTTCATACCAAATACAATTCCTGAATTCCTATTAAATGCGACTTGATGTGATTGATTAGCATTACATCTCCAGCTTTTCCTTCAGCCCACTCCTTTCCTGTGGCCTGTTTTCATTTCCTTGCTAATCCAAGCGTGTCTAATGTGCCTGGTTAGCTTGGGGAGGTTTTTTTATGGTACAGATATGTGAGGGAGATCTGGTCAAGATTGTGTTTAACAGTTGGCATCCATAAATATAGGTGGGGGGAGAAGGATAACAGAAAGGTCAGGGAGAGATGCTGTTGGTAAAAAGAGATGGTGGGGAGGTAAAACGTGTAACTTTGGCAAAGGGGGATGAAAATACATGCGAATGGATCCAGATGGAGGAACTGCAATCCCATTGGGCTTGTATTGCTTTCTGCTGTCATGTTAGTTGCTCGAAGAAATGTAAACACCCGCTCCCTGTCTGTGTCCAGCAGCCCTTGCCTTCAGCTGCAGGGCTTTGTCTCTATGTGCTGTCACGTTCCTCCTTTGGCGAGCTCAGAAGTGCTGGTGATAAGCAAGCATCCTTTGCTGGTGTGCTGAAAGAAAGGCCACCTTGCCTTGCAAGTGCTCTCTCTGAAGACAGCTTTGGTGATTGCATTTAGGGAGGTTAGTCCATTTGTTCGTGCTGTGAATTACAGAAACCAGACCTCTCCTTTTCATATAGTCTATATCCACTAGCAACCAGCTGGTGCTAGTATTTGGTATCAGCTGGAAGCCTGGTCAGGAAGCTTTTATTTACTTATTATTTTTAAAATTCATTTCTTAATCTCCGCTGCTTTCTCAGTGTTGCTCTCTATCTTCTTGACCTGCCTCACTCACCACTTACACGAACCCCAGCAGTGTGCTGTGGGTAGGTGTGAGTTTCTTGGTGCCATGCAATAAGACCATGCTAGAGACTTCCCTAGTCTCACTTCAGCGCTCTGGAAAGTATGAACTCAGCACGA
>JAOWBP010003503.1:2303298-2315956 GCA_028571105.1 Tragopan temminckii
CCTCGCTTTCCTTGGGTGCTTCGTGCTGCTGAAGAAGGCTAATGCTATTTCCAGCCATCTCAAACCAAATGTGAACAAATTACATTGTTTTCCATCACTTGAGACAGTTCTTCTCTCCCCAGCATTAACTTTGCTTGAAGCATGCTCAGCTGATTATTAAGATGAGAAGTATCAAAAGGGAGCTTTCTGTGCAAGAGCCTCAAAGCTGAGCAGCCATGTGTAGCAGCTCCCTGAGCTACTGACCACCTGATGCTCTGAATGACAGCATCAGATTTGTATTTTCTCTAAAAGGCCTTTTTGCTTTCCCTGTGCTCTATATCTCTTTCATGTAGTTTTTAGCCGTAATGGCCTCAAACACTTGTAGCCACTTAATCTGGCTGTATTCCCCAGTCAAAGTGCTGTGCTAATCTGTGTGGATTTGTTACAGGGATGTAAATGCTGGTTGAAATACTACGAGTGCGTGTTTTCCTTTGGTGAGAAGGCCAAGAAGATTGCTGATCAGTAAGTAAACATAGAGGAATGGCCTTTATTTCTTGCTTGATGCTGGGATTTCTGGTTAACTGCACCTCCAGGCGTGCTTACAGAATGCCAACAACCTCTTGCAGTAAGGCAGGGTGTGCTGGTCCTTTGACAAAACAGATCCAGAGGGCTTGAGATATCATCAGCACACCCCGTCTGCTCCTGTTAGCTCATGCAGAACCAGTAGTGGTTGTATTGCTCACGGCATGAAGTAAGTACCAGTCGCTGTAGAGCATTGATCTTTGTAGCAGAGGAATTGTTCATGGCATATTGACCTGCCCTGAACTCCTGGTAAATCACAAAGCGTTATTGATCAGTGCAGTGCAGATGTAATGTTTTGCTCTGTGTAAACATACTGGGTCTGCTTGTGAGATCAGTTATGAGCCCCGTCCCGGTGACTGCCCTAAATTTGTTCTCCTTTTGCTCATGACCTTCCCTACGTTCCTCACTCACACAGGTTGTTCTGCAGCAGCCAGTCACTGGTCCAGATGTTTGCCTGACTGTGGCTGCCTGCCCCTGCTAACCAAACACCTGCCTATGCAAATGCATACCTTGTGCCCGAGTCCTGAGGGATGGAAATGCCTGTCTAGAAAACCAGGACAGCTCCTAAAGTGTGCCTAATATCAGCTTCGTGGACCAATCTTGATGTGTGGGCCTCTTTCCTGAGCAATTAACTGCTTGGTGAGGATCTCGCAGACCTGTTGGAAGTGCCTTTTGACCTTGCTTTCATTCATCTGGCCACTAATAGCTTGTTCAGGGATCCAGAGGGTTTAACCCAACCAGCAGACATCGCAGCTGGCCTGGTTTCTGTCCTGTTGCTCACAGCTCGGATTCCTGGCTTCGTGCAGTATTTCATAAATGAATCTCCCTTCTTCCCCATGCTACTGGAGCCAGCTCTGGGTGTGTGCTGATTACGCCGTGGTGGTTGACATCAGTATCTTAACTCTCTTCATTGCAGCCCGCTTAAAAAAGCAAATGTATCTTTTCTTTGCTGTGTCAAGAACAAGATTAACTCCTGTTGCTGTGCAAGAAACATGACAGGCCCCTGCAAGAAAAAGCAATCAGCTTGGAGCAGCTGCCTTCATTTTCTTTTTGCTGGGCTGTGTTTCTCAAGATACAACAGCAGTGCCAATGATGCAACGTCTCCCTTGGGAGAGCTGGATGAAGCATGCTGGTGGAGCTCCAGCAGAAAGCTTCACCCACAGAGGGTGGGGAGCAGCAGCTGATCTAGACCAAACGGTGACTTAACCTTGCCTTAAAATGAAGCAGCTTTTCCTTTTTTTTTTTTTTTTCCTATTGGGAAATTGATTTTTTTTTTTTTTTTGTATTCCATGAAACCCAACATTTTTTTCCTGCAGTGCTTTTCTCTACCCAAAGGCTGCCTGTTGGAAAGCTCCCCACCAGCTCTACTGGTGGGCCAGGGAATTTTCCAGGGCTAGCTTGACGTTTCCATTAGGCGGTGTGAGGCAATTTTCTTTCTCTGTTTTCTTTTCGCCTATTTTTAAAGACAGCCAAGCAAAACAACTGCTGGTGAGAACTTTAGTACCTGATTTGTCTCTATAAAACTCACTACAGTGTGAGAGGGCTTTTCCAGAGCTATCTGCAACTTACTTTTGAAAGTGCCTTTTCTCTAATGCTGCAAGTAGGAGTTAATAAAATGGCTCAGGAGTCTGGTTCATTTTGGATGCCTAATTGGGCTTCAATTTGTTTCAGCTGAGACTTGTTAAATTTATCCCATGACCCTGTAAATATAATCTGCCTTTTCATCCTTTAAATACTCACCATCTCTTTTCAAACGTTATTTTGTGTTAGCGTTTCTGGTTTTCCAGCTTTAAGTATTGTAAACTCTGAGGAGCTTGGTTCTCTGCTTTCCGCTCTCCTGGCTGTGCAGCAAGGACTTCACTTATCTGCACCAGTAGACTTGAGATCAGCTTCAAATTTATTTCTTGCTTTTCACTTGAAAGCTGTTCAGGTGATGAGCAACTTTTTGGCTATTGAAAGAATGGAAAGAGGCCTCGAGGAATCTATTTTTTTTCTCTCTGACAAATGCCAGTAATATTACAGTTGGAAAACATTTGCTTTAATGTTTCTTTCCTGCCTTGTTCAGTGCCACAGGAAGGTGCTGGAGTGGACCCTCAAAAGGAAAGGTCCTCCAGGAGCAAAGGATGGAGCCATCCTGCCTGAAATACAGGCAAAGCTGGAGCAGGTTCTGTGTTAAATCCTGTGCCTTCCTCTCCCATAGCGTAACACCCATCTGCCTCTGCCCTCAGAACATGCTGTATGCATGACTTCATACTGGCGTGGGGATGAAACACCACCAAGAGATACTTTACTTGTGTTTTTAAAGCTCTAGGCTTCAGTATGAATCAATCTGGTAGCACAGGGAAGCTTATAACAGAGCTCATTGCATTTTCCTTTGACGTTTGCTTGGCTTTCACTGCTCTGCAGGCGTTTCTTATGTGCTTTGGAATGTGATTATTTGTGAAATAGTGTTGTGGATTGCTTTTAGTGGTTTTTTATTTTTTTTCTCTCTCCTATCCTTAGTGACTACCCCTCCTTGCATTTTGTCTGAACCAGAGGAATGACTGACTTAACCTGGTGAGGAGAGATGGAGTTAACATGCCTGCAGCTTTACTCTGCAAACTTTGGTGCATTGAAAGAAGAGCTGAGCTTCCTCCACATCAAATTCATAATCACTAATTCTCCCTTTCTTCCAGTTATTTTTGTAGATGCTGTCTGTCAAGCCGTACTAGAAGGGCTCAGAGTGCTTCAATTTGCACTTGATACCTGAGCAGAGAAGGGGCAGGTAGCAGCTAAAAGGGTGCAGGTCCCCTGGGCACCCACCTGCAAAGACACTCCAGGGAGACCAATCCATGCCTTTCTTCTTTCCTTTCTTCTTTCACACCTGCTCTGGAGGACAGATCTTTACCAGGAGCCTACTGTCAAAACAGCATTGGGTGGCTGAATATTCATGTGCAACTTGTTTTTGGAGCAAGCGTGAGCAAAGCTGTCGAACTGCTAATGGCAGTTGAAAGTGTTAACTTTCACACTGCGGTAAAAGAATCCCAAATTTTGGAGATTTCACTTGAGTCAGGGATGAAGTTCCTGACAGCTTTAAAGTGTGCAGATGTGAAATGCTGAGTTTGAATATTAAGTCCCTCTTAAAATGCTTTATTTCGTCTGAGAAGTTCTCAGACTTGGTGTTGCTTTGTCAAACTCAACTTTTTTTTTTTTTCCCCTCTTAGAGAGCTTGAAGTCTTGACTTCCTATTGCAGCTTTGTTTAGTTGAGTTTATGCATTCTTAGGTCCAATGTTACACAGTCTGACCAGGAATCATGCAATCACAGTGGGAGATGGGGCAGGAGCAGTGTAATTTATTCTTTAAACAATGGGATCATCTACATTTGAGTGCAAGTTAGTTAGTTAAAGGGGTTTTAGTGAAATAATAATAAGAGGAATTTTGCCTGGGTTTTGCTTAGAAATAGTCGCACTCAGATGGGGAACGTGGCCCTCAAGTTGTGCCACAGAGTAGTTTCATCTCCTGTAAGCAGCTACCCTGGTCACTCTTACATCCTTGATGGATGCATCCTTAGGGAACTCCTGTCACATCCTCTGTGCTGCAATGAACTGGGCTGCTCTGCTTCTTTCCTGGCAAAGCAAAGGGAAGGTGTCTGTCTCTGCGTGCTTGGGAGAAGAGTGGAGTAGAAATAGACTGGGAAGACCAGATGGTAGTGACCAGATCCTAGAACAAAATGGAGTGGATAATTACTGCTTAACCTGGGATGAGCCAGTTCTAGGACAAGCAGCAATTCCAGCCATGTTTGGAAGCCAAATTAGGTATTGAGTGATGCCTGTGCTCCTGGTAGAGAAATGCTAGGTGCAGTGAAGTTAGTGGTATGACTTCCCTCAGCATGATCTGGGGCAGGATTTGACCTTGGACCTGCAGTGAGTACTGTGAGAGTTTCTCCTGGCCTGTAAACCAAGTAACTGAGTGTTATTACGTACACGTGCACACAATAGTGCTTAGAGCCTGTCTGCTGAGGTCTTTCCTTGGGGATCCATATAAAATACTTCTCACAAAAGCTGCCCTGTGTGCAAACAGAGGAAACTCCATCTAGTGACGTAAAAAGAAAAGCCAACAAAACCTTTTCACACGTGTATGTGTATTACCTCTTATCTTACTGCCAGTCTGTTGAAGATATCAGTCCAGCTAAACAGCGCTCACCATATGTGAGACTTAAAGTGCTGCCTGGGAAGCACTTCCAGGCCCTGCTTTGTATTCTGCCAATGCAAGCAAAAATGTCCCCTTTGTCGTGTTAGTGAATGAATATTCTTGTTCCCCTTTCTCCTTGGATTTATGTCAACCCTGAGTTTCAACCGAGTTTGATCTCCTTGCTTTATTGTATTGCAAACAGTAGTCAATAGCTCTTCGGCTTGAGATTGCCTGGATTTATTTTCAGGTCAAGTCAACTCTCCTTGACCCACATCTGAACCAAAATACATTCCCAGAAGATTCCCCCACAGGATATCGGTTCCAAAGACAGAGTGACATTGTAATGAGTTCAAGGTTTCAGTTCAGTACAACAGAGTCCCTGTTGGTGCGGGGAAGGCAAGCAAGCTATCCTCCTTGTCTTAGAGCTGGGACCTCTCACGGGGCTTTTCAGAGCAGATTTTGTCATCCACTGGTTATTGCTCTTCGTAGAACAATGTCATTGATTGCATTCCTAGTATTTGCAGTCTCCTGACTGGTCCCAGTTCTGTGCATGTGTGTATTCACGGCTCTAACGTGCGTGTGAGGAGTTTGGTGTGCAGACTTTAAACAACTGATGGGTTGCTCTGCATTCATGATATTTTTTAAAAAATTTTTTAAAGAGAAGGAAAAGTGGCATTTCCTTTGGGGACTGTCTGGCATATTGCATCATAAAGTAAAAACACTGCTTTGAAGAGCTGGGACAAAAATGGAATGAACTCATGAATTTATCCTGGATGATAAATCTTCCTTCAAAAGAAGGCAGCCTTATGTTTAGTACAAAAGACTGTTTATTTCTTCTATGGAAAAAAAAAAGAAGTGGTGTAATCGGATAGGATTAACTTTCCAAGGGGCCCTGGACAGAAGCTAAAGTACAGGCTGCCTTCTTGTGCTCATATTGGATAATTTGAGTTCTGGAGTAGTCTAAGACCCCTCTGGCTTCCTACAGCATTTGGCTATGACCAGCTGCCAGCATGACTTGCACCTATAGCCAACGTTAAGAACCCCAGCAACAAGAGTTTCTACAGGAAAAAAAAAAAAATCATCAAATGCTTGGCTGGTATAAACAGCTTGTCTCAGCTGGGAACCTGGCCCAGGTGTGGGCAGAAATACAGCCTTATTAGTGTTCTTCATCTCAAGCAGCAGTTAAATACGTTTTTAGCAAATACCGATAATGTATGGCTGACTTAATGTTGCATTAAGAATCTTTGTGGTTTGTGTGTTCTGACTTTGTTGTTTTGACCGTTCATGGTTGATGTTGCATTAGCCCTTTTAATTTTATCTACTCACTTAATTACCTAGGAACAGTCCTGCGTGTGCTTTTGTCAGTGGGAGAGATGATGCTTCCAATTTCACACCTCACTGGAATGGATGGGAAAGTTTTGACTGAGATAGCTGTGTAGGCAAAAGCAAAGAGGAAAGTGAGAGCCCGAGTCTGGTTTGCATGTGTGTGCACTCTTATTTTTGCCAGAAGTCCAGGCAATCCAAGTGATAAGCAAGCCCCTTCATTAAACCTTTCTGATGGACCAAGTTGACTTCCCTGTGCTTGAGCTGGTTGAAGTTCTGACTTGCCCGTATTGAATTATTGTGCAAGAGCTGTTCAACAGTCATTGTTTGTGTCGGTAAGTTTGGCTATGTTTTACCCTTGTTCCTCCAGAACAAGCTATGGTAGAATAATTTGCACAGCAAGTTTTTGCAGAGAAAGGTCATGGTCATGAACAGTTACTGTATGTTAATTTGTATGCATGTGGAAGACCTTTCCATAGCTATTATGAGAGCAGCTGTACAGCAGAACAACACTGAACCTGTTTGGGATGATTGGACTTGTGCTCATGGAGCTGTGTGAAGTTAATCTGAGCCAGTCTTGAAAATAGAGGCATGTGAATTGGAGATATTATGAGCGCGGCTTTGCTTCTTGGCTAATGCAGGTAATTACGTTTAGGTGCCCGGGGGTGAAAGGAACATCCCCTCCCAGGTATGAGGACTCTATGATTTCCAAGGGAGGTCCTCTAGGTTACAAGAAACTGATTACAACCAGCGTGGAAAAAATTACCACTGCTAAAGGGCAAAAACTTACAGCTTTATTGATAACTTTCCACTAAGTTTTTGATTCAACGAAGTGCCTAGCACCATCTTGATTCAGTCTTGTGCATCTGATGCAATACAAAATGAAGATGCTTGTAGGATTCTGTGAGGGAGCTGTCATCTGGAGAGGAATCATGCACAGCAGTCAATTCCAGCGTTCTCCATGCTTCAAGCCAAGCTGGGGGAAATTGAAACCTACATCTCCTATGCAGCTGCCCTAAAAGTAGGGAGAAAGGGAAGATTAGCTCCCGTTGGGAAGACCTGTGGGTATTGATCTGCTGCAGACACTTCTGGCCATGCGACATTCTAGGACCATAGGCTCCTGGGGAATGGAGACAGAGGCAGCAGCTGAAGCAGGGCTATAGTGAGCTTTTGTTTTGCAGCTGGTCATCCAGTTCTACCTGGACCCTGAGAGCCTGGCTGGACTGGGAGCTGGGAGAGCTTGGCAATTTCTAGTGCTGAGCCCAGTAGCAGTCAGAGTTCCAAAGGAGAATGCCAGATAATTCCCAGCCAACAAACATCAAACCTGTGGAGAACACAGTTGTAACAGGCTAGACAGCGTTCACAATGGGCCCAGGAAAAAACTACTCTTTGTGTTCATTTACTTAACATTTCAAGGAACTGTGGCTCAATTGGGGTGACCTTCATTCTCAGCTCCCATGCATGGGCTTAGCTCCAGTAACTCCAGTCAGGCTATGCTGACTTTCGGCAGCTGGGACTTGGGCCTTGCTTTTTATGCCCCTTATTCAGTGCTCGTGTAGTCGGTTTTCCTTGCCAAGATTATATTTGCTTTCCTTCCTAAAGGACTGCTCTAAATATTATGCTTTAAAGCAATGTGTCTTTTCTCCCCACAGAGAACAATATGATATGCCACTGTTGAATTAATATGTCTATGAAAAGTGAATATAATCTCCCCAGTAGATCCCCTTTCCAAAAGATTTATGATTTAATGAATTTTTTATTTCTTACCGGTGTGTAGCATTCAGTCATTTTACACCTAGCAGGAGTTTTTCCCAAGGAAGCAAGGGAAGGCAGAGAGGGGGGTTCCACCATCCTGATTCAAATCCTTTTTTTCCCCTCTCTGCTCTGCTGTGCCACTTGTAACACTTGTTGCTGCTGCAAAGTCAAACCCAACTTTCTGTACCACGGCTTCTGTCAGAATCTACCCTTAAAACATGCAGGTTGTGATGCTGGGCTGAGACAGTGCAATATGGAGAGAAGTTTGGAGCGGTGCTTATATAAAAATCAATGCCTCTGAAGTCTTTGTTGCTATCTGCTTGACTGCTCTAGGCAGGATTTCTTGCTCATAGTCCTACTCTATCTTCCTCGTGGTCATGGTCCAGTGCATTTTCAAATAAATTGTTATAATGCCTCTGACAGTAGATTATGAAGCCACAAATAACATCCATAGGTAACACCTTTATTTAGTGGAAGAGGAGTAAAGCAGAAGTGAGCTGTGAAGAAGAGAGCTGTTATAGATAATTATTAGCTATGTGGGTAATATTCCTAATTAAACCACCAATTGATTTCTCCTGAAAGCTCTCTTAGCCTTGAAAATGGTGAATTGGTTGCTCTGCTGGCCCTTCCCTTGGCTGCTAGGATGCGTGCTGTACCTGTGCTTGGCTTTTGGGAAACTTGCTGGGATCAGCGGCTGCAAATCCTGCTGGGATAGACAGAAAGTGCTGGCAGGGTGGCTGGGCAAGGGGCACTGGCATTAACCTCTCTCGTGCTGTGTCTTCAGAGGGGAAAGACAAAGAGCAGCTAGAATCCTGGGTGGCCCCATTGATTGAGATACATGTGAAGCGGTGCGTGCTTTATATTGTCTCCCTGAATCAGCGCTGTTCATCATCACTTGTCAAGAGGTAAATGCTAAAGGCAGTATCCTCTCTGCCTGGAAAACACCAGTCTCCAGCTGCAGGTTCTCACAGGCCTATTGGTGTATGGTACCTCAGATGCTGAAATCTTGTGACATCCCAAAAAGCTCAGTGTGAGCACAACATCCCAGGGCATGCTGCCTGTCCCACCCAGCACCGCCAGCACATGTCTGGGTGGGCATTAAATTACTTAATTGTTTTCTGTTGAAGGGGAAGCGAAACTGGACGGTGCCACAGTCACGGCCTGCTGGACATTCCTTGTTTCCTGCCATTTCACAGAGGTGGCTCCAGATGTCTTATAGAGTGAGGAACGTGACTGGCAGAGGACAGAGAACCCTCATGAAGGAGAGAGGAAGTGAGCGCTGCATTTCCATCTAGCAGCCCGCTGGCACTGACTCCCAGGACTGCAGGAAGCTTTTTACCTTTGTGCACTTCATGTATCACAGCCTGATTTCCTGCAGGCGCCTGTCTGTTCAGCTATCCCTGGCTTTGTCATCTCGACGTGGGTGTTTGCACTCCTGGCCAGCACATTGTTCTCTGCCTGTGCATGATACTGCTGCCTTCAGACGTGCTTGGTGATGGTGCTTCCGTCTCACTTCTGCTGCATGCAGATCCCCTGTTATGCAATGGAGAAATATTTCCCTTTGTCTCTTCTTGATGTTTGGCATGCAATTCTAATCCTCCCCCTCCCAACACACGCATGTAATTTGCCATATTGGCTTTCTCTCTCACTCCCCCCCAAATCTTTCTAACACTTGAAGCTGCCAAATTGCATTTTTTTTTTTTAATCTATTGACTTAAATGGGTAGGGCTTGGTGTTAGCTTCCATCTGCCTCACAGTTGGAAAAGGAAGCCTTAAGAGAAAGCGAGGGGGCTTTCAGCTCTCATTCCAAGTACCAGCAGGGAGAGGCTGCAAGGGACGCTGTGGAATCCTGGATTTTCTATTCCTGCCCGTTGCCCCCCTTACTGTAAGCACTAAGAACTTGTGCTTTTGAGGGAAAAGAAAGATACTGCTTTAATTCAGGCTTATTGGACAGGCAGTTAAAGTAATAACCCAGCTTTCAGCACCATGTTGTGCCAAATACCCCGAGTCAAGTCATTCAGCTGTGTTTTCTTTTCCTTGACTTTTCTCTCATAGAGAGAACTGTCATACCTATCTCCACTGGTCAGAGCTCACCCCTATGTGTGTTTATCTTCAGCGCTGAGCACTGCAGTGTTGACTTCATGCGAAGCCCTATGCTGCCCGTGGACATGATAGCAGAGACTCATGCTGGGAGAATCCTGCTGCTGAAGACAGCCTGCTAGCTGTCACCGTTCAAACCAAAAAGTGCAGCTGTGAAGCTGGAGGCTGGGGCTGCTGGCTTTGTCAAGCAGTTGCCTGATTTTCAGGATTCGGCCTTTAGAGTTTCTCTGCAGTGCCTGCAGTCTGGGTTGGCAAACTCCAGGTGTCAAGCCACATTACAATTGCTGAACAAGTTCTTGCTCAGTTCTCATGGTGTAAATCCACATCCTAGGAGAGAAGGAAATTTGGGTGGGTAAGAACTCATCTTGCTGCATCTGTGCAGGGAGTTCCTGCTTGATGAGCTGCCTCAGAGCTCGCATCTCCTGGAGGCTGTGGTTGGACTGCCTTTTTAACAGTGGTTATAAAGCAGAACTAATCTCACCAAGCAAGTAGCATTGGCCCTGTGCTGATCTTACCTGGGGTGCCCAGTTTTTCCGCAGCTCTGCTTGCTGTGTTGTAGGAGGATGGTTTTGTGTTGTGCAATTCTTTGAGACCATGTTACTTTGCTTACTGCTCAAGCATTTCATCTCTGAGCACCGAGCAAAATCTGGCTTTCATAACGGAAAGGGAATGGGCTTGTCCCTCCTGCGTGTGGAACGTGTTCCCTGTAAAAGATAGCTGGAGGGAGGGACCTGGAAGGGGAGTGAGGGCAGCGAGGGCTTTGCTCCTGCTCTCAGCAGATGCAAGAGAGGAGGCTGCCTGCAACTCCTGGACAGCGAGCAGCCTTGTGGTTGCAGATGCTGGTTGGTATTTTTGGAGAGGCTGATTTATTTTCTGGTGCACCAAGTAAGGAAAAAAAGCTTGCTTTTTTGTCCAAGTGACTCTGGACTTCTGCAAGAGTACTTTTTTTTTTTTTTTGCTTAGGATTTTCAGAGCCTGATTTAGCCAGGGGCTTCAGTACACACTTATTTTTAAACTGAAGCCTGTCATTGTCTGAACTCATCATACTTCAATTCCGCCAGCATTCACGGGCTTCAGCAAGCACGCAGAATTTAAGCGAATGCCAAAATGCTTTGCTCACTGACAGCTGTGAAGTTGGGAGGATCTAACTATCCTCATCCGGGGAAGGGAGCGAGGTATGTTTCATCTCACCTGCTCCATCTGTGGGACAGCGAGGGTCTCATCCTTCTGTCCTTCTCCTTCCTGCCACCCAAACCACAGTGGGATAGGCTAACATCAGTGCATCGTTTCAGCTGTGGGAGGTGTCATGTCCACAGCTTAATCATCTCCTCCTTGCCGGCAGAGAAACTGAGGCTGATTAACGCCCTTTGCGTGCAGGGTGTAAATTTGATGCATCCATGGACTCTGCTGCTCGATAACGTTTGAAAGGAAGCTTTTGATTGCTCACGGAAATAAGTTTAACTATTGTTGGATAAAGAATAATTTTTGATGGTGTTTTGGTCCCTCGCTGGAGCGCGTCCAGAGAAGGGCAACAAAGCTGTGACGGTCTGGAGCACAAGTCTTGTGGGGAGCAGCTGAGGGAACTGGGGTTGTTCAGCGTGGAGGAAGCCCAGGGGATACCTCACTGCTCTCTACAGCTCCCTGATGGGAGGCTGTGGTGGGGTGGTGGTAACAGCAATTGTAGCAGAGGTGATGGCCTCAAGTGGCACCAGGGGAGGTTCAGGTTGGATACTGGGAAGCATTTCTTTTCAGAAAGAGCCGTGATGCAGTGGCACAGCTGCCCAGGGAGGTGGTGGGGGACCCTGGGGCTGCTCCATAACCGTGGGGATGCGGCGCTGAGGGATGTGGGCATGGTGGGGTGGGTTGGGGTTGGACTGGGTGATCTTAGAAGTCTTTCCAAGCGGAATGGTTGTGTGATTTCTTCACAGGGCAGGTGCTTAGACGGCTCCCCTTTAATGAGGAGAGATGCAGCGGGATTTCAGCTGTAGCTGGCACGTCTCTTACACCCTATCACTTTTCCTCGGCGGTACTTTCTCTCTGCTTCGCGACGGAGCAGAGGTGAGAATTTGATTCCCGCCCTGCTGCTGACAGCGACTCGCCGACCGAGGCTCTCTCCACACGAGCCAGCCCGGTGTACGCTGGAGGCGTAAGAAGGGCTGGGCGAGCCCCTCGAGCCGTCCCAGGCCGGGGGCGGGCGGCGGGGCCGGGCAGGGCCGCCCTCCGGAGGCGGTCTCCCGTTGCCGCTATAAGGGCGGACGGCGGCGGGCGGCGCTCAGTGGCTCGGAGCGGGCGGCGCGCAGGCGGTGAGGTAATGATGGCGGGCGGCCGCGGGGGGAGCCGGGCCGGGGCTGAGGTGGCAGGGCGTCCCGCGATGGCAGGGCTGGCTCCGTGGTACGGGGTGATACGGCTGTTCCTGGCACGGCTCGGGAGTGCGGAGCGTCGGAGATGGGGCTTGAAGCGGGAGGGCGGGCTGTGCTGTGCTGTGCTGTGCTGTGCTGTGCTGTGTGCCCGCGGAGAGCAAAGCGTGCGGAGCGGGGTCTGCCCACTGAGCATCGCTCCGCTCTCCTGGGTCGGTGCTCACAGGTGGCAGGGAGAGGTGGGCCGTCTGCCTCTCTCCCTCGCTAACCGGCGAGGCTTGTCGTCCCAGCTCGAGCCTATGAACGCAGAGCATCTCATTTCCCTTCGCTGGCTGTAGGGGGAAGCGGTGATCGCTCGGATGCAGCCCCCTGAACTTAGTTGGGGTTGCAC
>JAOWBP010003503.1:2323281-2338813 GCA_028571105.1 Tragopan temminckii
ATTACAGGACTATAATATGATTGAAACCAGGCTCATAAAGATCCTGCAATGGATAATCCAGCTGTATCCCCAAAGCAAGCTGGCCTTTCAAACACCGTAGTTGTGAGGAAAAATCGATCCCCTTCTGTTTTTGTAGTTCTTTGAAAATAAATCCCTTTGTTTTGTTCTTTAGTTAGTTTCAATCTCTTTGTTTTCCAAGCACTATGGGAGTGCAAGGCGTTACCTAAAGGCCTCAGTCCTGGAAATGTTTTGATCTCATAGCACCAAGGAGGTGCCAACATCCTTGTAATGCTGCGAACCTAGAGAAGCCACGCGGTACTGCGGCTGAACATCTGAGCTTCTGTCCCTGCCTTAATGCCTTTGTTTTTAGGTTCTGCTGCTCCCCAGGGCCCTTTCCCTGAGGGGCAGAGTGTGATCACAGCCAGGAAGCCCAGGAAGGACAAGAAGTTGGGGAGAAGTGCTCGTTTTGAGCCTCCCTCCTCCGTGGTAAGCTGTTCTCTTTCCATCATGAACCCAGCAGAAGCTGGTCTGCTGCAGGGTTCCATGCACAAGTACGTCTGTCCTTACAGCAGCAGCATAGAGAAACAGCTCACTGGAGGCACATCCTGATGCTCTCCCTCTTACAGCTCAGTCAGAATGCAGCCAAATCGTGGCACTAGGCTTCAACCCTTGAGGGCAAGCATCCAAATGTTTTTGCAAAACAGAGTGCTGGGAAACCACCCAGACCCTGTGCTGATGCCAAGGGGCACAGCGCAAATGAAAAGTGTGAAATCTGTGCTGCTCAGTGGGTCCTCATCAGCAGAGGATCCAGGCTGCTGTGTGTCGACCGGCTCTTGACATCGGCTGGTTTTAAGCCAGCTCTGATGATGGATGCTTTTACCTTTCCCCTCTAGGTTAGAGGGGAAAAAAAAAACCCAAACCCTATCATGTTTACTATCCGTACAGTGCCATTTCCAGACTAAAGAAAAAGAGTTAAATTACATTGTAACAGAACAATACTGACAACAGCAAAGGTCAGGAAACTTTTAAGAAAGGTTACCCTATCGACTGCGACAGTGAAAGGATAGACATCAAATGCTTTGCCATGAAAGGCTGAAAAGAAGTAAATTCAGCATGATATATTGAAGCCCAAGTCTCTTTCATATGTTGCAGAGCCTCTGACATAGCAGGTTTACTGTTCAAGCTGTGATATGTTGCCTTGCCAACATATATTCTGAGTTACCCAGGCAGATTTAATGTTTTTGCAGTAGTGGCTTTTCCCTTTTTTAGAAGGGCACTTTCCTTTTTCTTTTCAAAAATTGTTGCAGAAGATTTCAAACCTACCTAGGAAATGCCCTTAATCAATTTAGTTCCACCGACGAGTATGAAAACTCACATCTTTCTTTTTTCTTTCTCTAAACATTGTTTTTGGTCGCTTTGAGTAGGGTGACCAAGTCACAGCTTGACAGAAAAGTGCTTTTTGTTTGTTTTTATTTTTTACCCATCCAAGTGGCAGCTATGTTTTGTCCAGAGGGATTGATGTGACTGACAGGTGTTTTGAATTTCTAAACTCTGAGGTCTCAAAATGCATGAAAAGCACATGACAACACGCACAAAAATGTAAATCTTTGCAAAACAAGCTCCGACTACACACACACACACAAATCCAATTTGGTAAAAGGCTGACAGACGTTGCATTCATTCCCCCTCCCCTCTTCTTTCTTTTTAATAAGTCAGTGTTTTTGGGCCACCTACAGGCACATTTATGTGTTCTGGCTTACACAATGAGCCAAAGTGCAGGCATCGTGCATCAGCCTGGATCTCTCTGCGTCTCAGGGTTGCAGCTCCCATTGCAGCAGCTTGTGGGGATCTGTTCCCGTTGCTTCCATATTGATCTGGGACTTTGTCCAATGGGCTCAGGACGGTTGGATGTTCTTAGTATTTAGCACTTGGGTTGTATGTCGTTGCCTCTCACTGTCCTGGGTAACGATAGGGAGAAAGTGGATTTACTCACTCCAGATTATCCACAACAAAGAAATAAACCTCTTCTGGAGGTTACCCTATTCATTTTTGCCTCCCTATCAAAAACATTTGTTACCTGAATTTTGGATGTGACTTCTCTAAGCAGCCCATAATTCCTCTGTGGTGTGGCCATAGGCTTTGGTTTTCTCTTCAGGATGAAAGGTATGGGAATCCTGTGCTGTGCAGAGGATGCTGAGCCCTGCAGGATGTGGTCCTGAGTTCTTTTCTCTAACCCAGCCAACTTGTTTCAATGGCTGGCTTCGATTTCAAGGTTACCCCATTGCTTTGGCGAGGGGCGGAGGTGATGCTTTTATAAAGAGAGTGGTGGTGGAAAGAAAATCTCTCTTCTCATTTCCCGTCCTGTCTGGACTGGTGAATGCGGTGTTCTTGGTTGACAGATTCAAAGGAGCAAGGGAGGCAGTCAGTTGGAAACACTGATTCTGCAGGCACTCGAGGATCTCCGGCCACTGCTTCCTCTTGGTTCAGCTTGGCTGGTTCATCATGGGCCCAAAGTGGTACTGTAATGGGAAGCTGGTTGGCGGAGGAGCATCTTTACCTTCTTTTGCAGTGAATCACTACAAAGCTGGAGTGCCGAGGATTCCTTCTTCCGGGAGAGAATGGCCCTCATTGTAAGTCTGGAGAATAAAACAGCAAAAAGAGAGAGGGAGGCTCTTCCCCACACGTGCCCCAGCTCTCTTGGCCAAGAGGCAGGCTTGCTCTGCGTGCCTCAGCCACGTTTCATTTTGGCAATACTTGAGGCTTTCTAACTCTTGCCTGGCTGTTGTGTCTTTTGGTGGAGGTGAGTGCCAAGCATTGTTTGTACAGTCAAATTACAGGGTGGTGGAAGATAGGAGATCCCTGGGTAAAGAAGAGAGGGGAGTGTTTAGTAAGAAAAGCATCAGCAGCCCCAATGGCTTCTTATGATAAGCTGCTTTCCCTCTGCCTTCCATCACCATGGATCTGCCATCACTGCTTTGCACCAGGTCATCTCTCAGTCCTGCTTTGGAAAAAGGTGCTTTGGGATAAAAACCTGTATTGAAGGCTGGAAGCTGTCCTACAGGCAAACATCCTGGATGCCTGAGAGGTGACTGCTTGGCTCAGCCCCTGAAAATTGAGAGGCAAACCCGAAGTGCATTACACCCCTCCAGAGAGGGGTTTCACACTTGGAAAGCTTTGTGAGGTTTCCAGCATCTGCTGCTTCCAGTCAGGCTGGAATCCAAAAGTGCAAAGGCCCATGAAAGTGATTAATAAAGAACAAAAACCAGACCCTGAGACAGGTTCAGCTCCGTGACTACTCTGAAACTGTAAGTGCACTTTCTGCTGGCTTACAGAAGTCTTGTGCTTTATTGGGGTATTTTTGAAAACCCGCCCTTCAAACAAGGTCCCACCCTGGATGCTGTTTTTTAAGGGTTAAGTGCATCTACAGGTATAAATTGCATGGTGCCCATCGACATGAGTGGGTTATGTACCTTCATGTGGCTGCAGAGCCTGGCCCAGATAATTCAGTGGAAGTGATTGGAATTTACTTGCATGGGCAGGTGCTTCTGTACATCTACTGCTCTTTGGGACCAGTGGCTTTTTGACTGTGTTTTTTGTTGGAGCTTGGAGGGGTTTGGGGCAGGCAAAACTGTTTCCTGCTCAAGGCAAGAAGCACTTTGGAGCTGTCTGCAGTGTGCATAAGGAAAGGCTGTTCAGGCAAAGGCTCTCCTAGAGTCTATGTAGCTGTTGCTAGTAGGTAAAGCTGCTGGATTTATCTAGGCCATGTGATTTACAGGAAAGGGATTTGTCTGCCCTTTACTGCCTCTGCAGTTGAGGCACCTCACTGTATTTCTCGGGGTAGATGAAACTCGTCTAGTTTAGTTTGATTGTGCCTTCTGTTGTCTCCCTCACCTCCTCCTGCCCCATAGTAACCCAGGGCTGATTCTTGCCCTGCTCCACACTGAGTCCCAGGGCCTTATCTCTGCTTTGCACTGGCTGGGGAAGACCCAGGTCCTATCAGTGGTGCTGCAGGCACAGCCCCCCCCTGGACCAGCAGCCTGAAATCCCAACAGCATCCTGCCTTCCCTCTTCAGAGCATGGCTGCTCTCTGACTTTTTCCACTTGTTGTTCAGTTGGTGTTTCCCAGGCTTGCTCTGCGGTCTGGTTTGTGCCGCTGCCCTTGAGCTGGATCAGACAGAGGTCTCGGCCCAGCACTGCTGCATCTGACCCTTAACCGAAGGGGAAAGCAGCATGGAAGAACCTACCCCTGTTCTCAGAAAAAGGAGGCTGGATGAGGACAGACCTTACAACCTGTAGCAGTGGTTGCTTTCCCAGAGGACCGAATTCCTGGTCCCCACTGTTTGTTCAGACTTAGCTTCCTGCCAGGGGTCATTTCTCCGGTCCTTTCACCAACATGCACAAGTGATTATGCTCTGTAAGAGCTGTTTTCAGGCTGTAGTGCTGATGGAACAAGAGCTGTGTGTTCCCTCCCCGTGCACCGATGCTCTCACTGCCTGCAGTGCTCCCAGAAGTGAGGCGAGGTTTGTAGGAAGCAATCTCTCTTGTTAGATTAGCCCATAGATTTCAGACAAAACAGACAAGCCATTCTTCAGGCTAAAAGCCTATCTGTTTTTCTTTTTTCCCAGTTTGTATCAGCACTGGTTTTCCCATCTTTGTCTGTGCATTGCATAGAACTAGCTGATAAAAGACATGCGCCGTGCTGTCCAACACTGAGATGCTGCCTGGGTTTGGCAACAACCTGTGATCTGGTTGAGCTCAGCTGTAACCTGCCTCTCTCTGCAGGCCCCTTGTGTGTAGGTGATCCACATTCAGGTGGGCTCTGCCCATCCATCCTCCATCAGCCAGCTGCCTACAAAGGCACAACTGCCTCCTCTCCTGGTACAGAGCATCCCTGGAGGTGCCTTTCCCAGGCAGCTCATGGGAACTGGGGTCAAATACAGCCCCCTTTCCATCCCCATCTCTGGCTGCAACAGCTGGGATTGTTTCTCTGCAAGTCTAATATGGGTAAGTCGTATATCACGGGGGTAAAATTACGGCTTTTTCTCTCATGCCAGACATTTGGAAGCATCTGGTTAGATAGAGAAGTACCCAACATGGATAAATCATGTTTAAAAAGCTTGTAAATTTTCTACTTTTTTTTTTTTTTTAAATATATTTGTTATTTTATTTTTATTTGCACTTCCACCTCCTGGAGCATCTCCCCAGCTGGCTGTGGAGGAGTGGTTGTCAGGGAAAGCACTGGATGCTCTGCTGGAAAGACAAGAAAGTAGTAGAAGAGCTCTGAATTCAGTTTTATACCTCATTGACTTGGGACTGCCTTTAAAAGCTGGATTTTCAACTAAAGTGGGTTTCCTTTTACTCTTTTGGCAAAAGAAACATTTTTCATGGGGCTTTTCTCAAAGCATATGTTCTCTTCATTTAAAAACTGGCTTTTTAAGCTTTGCTTTATAACTGTGTTATATACCGGTGCTTATATAGTAATTCCCTGCTCCTTTCTTATGGCAGGATACTCTTTCCAATAGCATATATCTTTGTCAGGCTTTGCCTTTTGGGACTGGAGTTTTCCACCTGAGGTGTCTGCCTTGGAGTCAGGTTTTCAGGGGAAATATCAGCTTGGAGTGACCCAGGTGTTTCTAAGAATAAGACAGTGGAAAATCAGATAAATTTGTCTGCCTTAAATCAAGCCTGGCTCTCTCTTGTGGAAAAGGTGTGGGGAAAAAATGCAGCGCACTTTGGAGCAGTTGCTTTGAAATTTGGTGGTGGTGAGGGGAGTAGGAGGTGAGGGTCTCTGCATTGGTGCTGTGTTTTCTGTGTGAGTATCTCTCCAAATCTGACCAAAACAATCTGGAGTTTGCAAGTGCTTGGAGAAGACCTGCTAGAGCTTGTCAGCTGACTGCACCTGTCCATAGATCATGTTTTACTTTACCAAGATCTCCCTCGTACCCAGGCTTACAGAGCAGAAGTGTCCTTTGTCTATGCTGCTCCAAGGGCTTTGGTCTGAGACAGATGGATGGCTTGTCCTTGGAGGAACTGGATATTGTTTTGGTAGCTTCCAGTGGGATGGAAAGCATCAAAGTGCAGCAGAGGATGGGCCACCGGGCCACCTCCAGCCAGGGTCTGGGGGTTGGAACTAGATGATCTTTGAAGTTCCTTCCAACCCAACCCATTCTGTGATTCTATAATTTGCAGTCTGGGAAAGGGTGGACATCCTGTCTCTGCCTCAGTGCCCCTTTGTTAACACCTCACCACTAAGCCAGACTGTTCTGCATTTGCAGGTGGGGAAGTTTGCTCTGCCAGCAACTGTTTTTTGGGTTCATTTTGCTTGGCATCGTGGAGGAGGGTTCACACTGTTGTTTATTAGAGACTCCGTCCCAACCTGCAGGGATCCTGCAATGTGTGTGTGTGAAATGACCACAAATCAGTCAAGTGCAAGGACAGAGATGGCTGAGGTGGGAGTCAAACTGCATTTCTGGGGACATGATTTGCTGTATGTGACCAGGATTGAGTCCAGATGTAAACCATGAACTTGCCCAACAGTAAGCAGGGCTGAATTAAAGTTTTATATGCACCCTTGAGACTTGATGTGCGCGGCCCTGCTTTGCACTTGTCTCCAGGATGCAGGTGGGCGGTCAAGCACAACCCAGCTGCACTCCCTTCTGCGTCCAGAGGAGATGCCTAGGGAGCAACAGCCATGGGATGTGTCCTCCAAATCCTCTGAGGACTCAGCCACATCACCTCGCAAGTGGAAAGCTGGAATCGCCCACCACATTTCACAGCTGGGTGCTTGCTTAAATGGGACAGATCTCCTCCATCCTCCAGGGCTCTGTTCTTTTCTCCTACAGAGCTGCTGTCCTCCTCTCCAGTGTTGCCCCAGCTCTTCCATCTTCAGTAGCAGCAGCAGTAAGGAGGAAAGACTGCCTGGAGTGCAGTGGGCTGGCTCTTCTGCCAAAAGAAAGACAAAGAAAGGCATTTTGCCCTCCAGAGAAACCCTGAAAGTGAAGATAGTCAAAGTTAAAAGAAAAAAAAAATCATGTTTACATGATCTAGAGCCCTGGCCCGTTGTCTGTTGGCTGATGGGCAATTAAACTCTCCAAACATGTTGTCTGCCTGCGTATGATAAGATAGGAGAGTGTGAGTAGAGTGTTACTGATAGCTTCTGGACGCGCGGTGTCCTGGGGATTTGTGCTGGGGAATGGCGCAATGGGAGATCTCCCCTGGAACACCCTTTATGTTCAGTTCACAACTGATTTGCTCCAAACAAACGACGAAGTGCATAATCTGCATGAGAAAAACTTGCAAAGAGACAGGGGCTCAGCTGCAAGATCCCATACGATAACGTGTGTGTGCGTATGGTAGCTGGGTGGGCTTGGAAAGGCCTTCTTGGCTAAAGTCCATCTTCCAGGGAGAGCGCAAGAGGCAGCTGACTCTACAGGTTTGGTAGCTGAGACACAAAAACTTGCTGGACCGGCAACTCACTGAGCTGATTTCTGCAGGGCTTTGCCTCAGAATTCTTCTATCTTGGAGGAGAGAATGGCCAAAGCCTGCAAAAAGCATATCTTGCTTCTTGGAAATCTTTAAGTGCAGGGCATTGCTTGGCTGAGTATTTAGCCCAAGTAGATTAGGGAGAGGCAGGAAGAGCTTCTGACTGTGCCATATCTGTAGTATAGGTGTTAAAGATGTATTTGTGAGCCAGTCAGAGAAGAATGCTGAGGAAATCCTGTTTGGGTTAATCTTGTTTAATTTTACAATCAAAAACATATGGCTGGCCATCTGGTGCTTCTTGCAATCAAATATCTCACAATTAACAGTAATTTACTTGCCCTGAGACTTCCAGGATCTTTACGTGTGCTTTTTTTCTCCATCCCTAGTACGTGTGGTCCCCTCCTGGAACACTGCTGGGTGTAAGCTGAGCCCTGGAGCTGTCTGTAGGAAGCTGTGGTGGAGAGAGGTGCAGGGATCCCAGGAGCATCTGATTTCCTGCTGCACCTTCTGCTCACACCCCCAAGAACTGCTGCCTTTCAGACCCCCCAGGAACCACATGCAGGGTAAGCCAAGTGGACTGCTCTGTGTACCTGCACATGCGTTGTTGCAAAGAGAAATGAGGCTGCAATTAAGGGGAATATACTAATTACACATCTACGTTTTCCACCAGGCTAAGGGATTTCTATAGACCTCTAAATGATTATAGCCAAAGCAGGTTTTCTGTGGCAGTTTAAATTACTGAATGTAATTAAACAAGATGCAGATGATCCTCTGCTTTCTGGGGGAATTAGAAGTAAAATGGGATGCAGAGTAAGACCCAGCAGGCAAATATACCATTTTCCTATGCATTCTTTCATCCAATTTTAGAGGCCCCCAGGATGTACCACACTGAAGCTGCAAGGTCTGACAGACTAGTGGGATCACAGAATGCCCCAAGTTGGAAAGGACCCATTGAATCCAACTTGTGCCTCCACTAGGAGCTGCACAACCAGACAGCATGTTGCTAGCTCATCTTGGTTTAACCTAAGGATGAGTTTGGGCCTTTTTAACTTGCGGTCTAATAGAGATGCTTTCTATTTCTGCTAACAGAATTTGCAGACGGGAGGTAGAAGTATCCTGCCCTTCAGAAATGATGGGAGCCATCTCTGTGAGGTAACGCTGAATTGTTAGGTGATGCTGTTGAAAATGGCACTTCTTCTGCTGAAATACCAGTCTGCTGCTTCAGGTTCTTTATTTTCAGAGGTGACATTGGAATTGGCAGTCTCTTCAATAACTTCAGTTCTCTTTTGAATATGTTCTTGCCCGTCCACCGCTGTAGCTTAATAGTATGAATAGAGAACACGAATAAATGAATTCCAGATGAGAGATCTGCATACCAGGAGGCAAGGGCTCTCCCGGGCATTCCTATGTGATTGCTAGCTCTGTTTACTATCCTAATATTTTTTTGCTTGCAGATGAGGAAAAAATAATTGAGCTCTTTCACTCCTCCTCCACAAAATCACTGGCTTCATATGCATTCACTGGCATTCATATGCTTTATATCCATATGGTGCTCGTTTAATTGGTGAACGGAGCAAAAAGATGCGTTCAGGTATGAGGGAAGGTTAGACTGCTGTTACACTCCATTCTCCAGATTGTTTATTGAAATAGAGAGGAGCCTTCTGAAGGGCAAGAGCACATTTTAGCAGGGCTCCCAAAGGGGACTTGGCATCGATTCGATATGCACAGCTAGCAGGTATAGAGTTTCATGGTGCTCCAGCAGCTGAGTTATCAGATCTCAAAGCTACAGCTTGGAGTAGATTTGACATTCACCTGGAGCAGCTCACCGTCCAATCTAGATAGTGACAGTTGGAAAAACAAAGTGATTAGTGGAGTACCATGGACACACAGGTCAATAAAATGGTTATTATTAGAACAGTGGAAAAATGCTGAGTCTTATGATTCAGTACGTGTGTTTGTGGACATTTCTAGGCAAATGCTGTTGAGTTTTGCACAGAATGCATTTTGGAATTTCTTCACTCTGATCCCCCCTTTTCCTTTTTCCTCTTTCCTTGCGGAGCCCCAGCAATCTCTTTTGTTTCTCTGTGCAGGGTGATTTTTGTTTTTGTTTTTTCCACAGTGCAGCCTGTGTCTTTATTCTCTTTTCCAGAAGAAGAAGAATGGATGACCCAACAATTAGGACCTCATGGATAACCCAACAATTAGGACTTAATGGATGACCCAATGATTAGGATCTAGGCATCTGGCTGGTGAGGAGCTCCTTTGGTAGGAGCTCTCCTCTTTCAGGGGTGTGTGCAGTATGTCACTAAGGATGTGATTACAAGGGCTGATAGCTTTGGCCAGAACTCTGCTCAAGGTCAGGTTCGCCCACCCTTTGACACTGTTTAGAAGGAACTGTGCCACCATCTCTGCCAAGCAGAGGAAAGTCAAGAGGCACTGGGGACAAATAAAGGACAATGAATCAGCCATGCCACAGAGTGAACCTTATTCTTTAGGAGAGCTGGATTTTGCCAGCACAATAGCTAGATTACACAGCCATTTCCTCCAATTACCTTCTCTGTCAAATCTCTGTGTCATCTGGCACTAGAAAAGTTTGGTTTCAAATTCGTTGTGAATCGGGGCAGTGACACCAGAGATTTCTAAATTAATATCCTGCCAACAGGAATTGAGCTTGTTTTTTCCAGTCGTGTCAGCTCTGATTCTGTTGCTTGTCAGAGAAAACTTGGACTTGCCATCTGGTTTCAGGGGCACGGGTTAAGGAAATCTTAGGTTGCTCAACCCAGCACTGTGAGCTTGTCCCATGTCTTCCTCTCTCCGTTTCTGTTCTCACTGTCAATGTGTAGGTGTGGGATGTCTTCCAAGGAGCTATTGGTAGTTTACCTGCAGCCAAGGGGCAGATTTGCCCTGGCAGCTTGCTAAAATCTTCACGAAGCTTATCCTTCCCTCCTCCCCATCTGAATGACACTTTGGTTGAGGACATGTTGTGCACTATGGTCCCATGTTAAAGCAGCTCCTTGTCTTGCCTAGCAAAGCAGCTCTGAGTTAACCAAAGGAGCTGTTTTGGCCTGTGTGTAGCAGTGGTGCTTGCCTCCTCTTCCTGCTCACAGTTGTGTGGCAATGCAAGAAGAATGGTTAAGACCAACAAGGGAGGCTGTGGGGGCTGATGTGCTATTATTGCTTTCATAGGTGTCCAGAAGATATGAAGGTGATGCTGCATGTCCTATTGCTGGCCTTGTGGAGCTGAGAGCAGATGGATGGATGGACCCAGTGCTGCTGATCCATGGCAGTGAGGCTGTGCATTGTACATGGAACCACTCACGTGATTCCTGTTGAGCCAGAATATTCTTTCAGAAAGAGCATCGACCAGATGCCTTATTATTATTGCTCACAATGCTGTCCTCAGAGTACAACAATCCATCACGGAGCTCGGCACAGCCCTACAGAAAAGTCTCTGACACATTTTTACAGAAGGGCCAGGTTCTCACCACTTGTGTGCATTTGTATCCCTTGACAAATAGCTGTTTGACTTCAGTTTTGTTCCAAGTCAGTGGTGTCAAGCACAGGGCTCCTATTCAAGTGCCCACCAATGGTGATGCACAACTCCCTGCTTCCTCTTCTTTTCTTGCTTTGTTTCCCTGTGACAGTCACTGTTTCTTTTTTTTTTTCCTTCTCCTCACATATCTCATAGGTTTGCTTTAAAGATAGTTTTAAAGAATATATTTGTAGCAAAAAGGTGCCTTTAATAAGAACTGTAAAAATGGCTCAGGACTAGATGTGATGGGAATTGCCATTTGCATAGGTTGCTGATATGACACTTGATCATTTTCTGGTAATCTTTCCAAGTTGGTTAGCAGACTGGCTAGCAAAGCCTTGGGTGCGTTGAGAAATACTGTGGTTTGGCTTGTGCTCAATGTATGGTTCCTCTTAAAACCGAGAGGTGTGTTCCTAAGTGCTCTGAGCACCTCGGACGTGTGGTAGAATTATTATTACCAGGTTATGAGCGGTGCTGTTTGTCCTTCTGTATCAGCCTTTCAGACAAGACGTTGACTTTAAATTGCTTTCTAAGTTGAATGTATTCCTGAGGTTGCCTGTAAGGAACAGACTCCAGCTGTGTCACGTGCTGTGTGAACTTACAGAACAACAATGTCCCTCTGTTTCAGGTGTATTGAGAGTATGGTGACTGAGGGACGTACAGAAAGCCAAGCTGGGAGTGGAAGCACAGCCACAAATGCATGTGCACAGGTAAGGGGTGCCTGAACATCGCCTCCTTCAGAGAAATCCAATTCATTATTTGAGTGTAACACTCTTGAAGTTGTCTCAGTGAAGCTCCCAGGGTAGGGATGAAGTCCACACACAGCAGTGTGTGCAGTCCTGGCTGCGTAATGCCAACGTGACTTCTGCTGGTTGTTAAATGTTTTGTTTTATAAATGAGGAGTCTTTTGTATTCTGCAGACTGTGACTTTCTGTCATACTTTTCCCGCTGACTTCAGCCAGTAATTTGTGTGCTCACAGAGCATTTTCCATCACATGAGCTTGAAATGGAAGAGGATTTATGGAATGGAGAGCATGAGGCACCTTTTCAGCAAATACCAGAGTGTGTACGTAAGTGTTTGCAGGTCTAAATATGCAAGTGGTCTTGATCTTCCTAAGCTGCTCCATACTGCTGACTCCAAAGGCTGATGTGAGAACCTGCACACAGTTTGCACATCGAGATTTTTACAAGTTTTGTGTAATGAGAGCATTCTCACTGTGTTGATTGAGCATCGTCTTCCACTCACTACTATCCTCAGCCTGTTTAATAGGTTTACTGCTACTGAGCACCCTCAGCGAATGCTGAATGTCACACTGTTGGTGCAGTGGCCTCATTACTTTCTTAAGATCTTAAGCTTCCATTCTTTTAAATTTTGGCAAGTACATGATGGTGTATCTGACCTATTATTGTTCCTTTCTTCTTCTGACCTGTTGATGCCTCCCAGCCATGGTTCATCATTACGGAGGCTGCTGGTGGCCCTGCCTATGCTCTGATGCTTCCTCTGGAGTTCAGCTTCGAAGTAATCTCACATCACATTGCAAACTTTTTTTCAAGCCAGGTAAAGCCTGAGGGGTCTTGTGGCTGATAATGTGTGTCTTAACCGGTAATTGTAAAGTTGGGCTCTGTAATTAATTTTTCTATAAAACTCTGAACCTCAAGGTGAACTTTCCTCCATCTATTAATAATTAGCATGGGGGAAGAATACCCTTGTCTGGAGGCAGAAGACAAAAATGAGTGGGGAAGAAAGGCAATTAACTCCTTTGTGTGAATGATAGATGTTGTTCGCTTCGTGTCTCGGGACATGAAAAGCCACATGAAACGAAACTTTGGCTGAAAGCAGCGTGGTTTTAGCCTTTAAAAGAATTGGAGTAAATAGCCCTGGGACAGGCACCACAGCCCCCACCCAGCAGATTCCTCTCATTCCAACATAAGCTCAGAGATACCTGTGTGATTCTTCATAGAAGTCTGTTTAACCCGTTTCTGCTGTGGGGATCATTGAGATGTCCTTTCCCAAACACGAGGCTCAGAAGCACGCACAACTGCTTGGATGCTCGTGTTAGCCTCTCTGAGCTGCAGCTTTGGAAAAAGCACCAAATATCACAAGAACAGTTAGCACTTCACTGTTTGCATAAATTAAAAGCAAAACTCCTGCAATGGAGGGCTCTGTCAGAGAACAGACCTTCCCCAGACCTTCACATGGAATTGATTATACACTTCGGTGAGCTGGAGTTCCCTGTTGAAGGACAACGTGATGCATCCCTGTGTAAACCTGTGGGCAGCAGGGCTTGTTCTGCCAGATTCAAAGGGATGAGATTAACATCTGACAAAAGCAGACAGCGTCTGACAAACCTTAATGCTGAAGATTTAAAGTCTGCTGAGCTGCTGCGCACGGTAATATAGCAGTTAGTAAAGATAGCTGCCTGAAGATAGCTTTGCAAAAGGAGAAATGTGGGTTAAAGAAAAGTTGAAGAGGATGGTTGAAGCGTTTGTTGATTGGCTGGACTCACTAAAAAAAAATAATCAAAAAGCAATTTCAGCTGACCCTACTGAAGGCTTTTGGGGAACTCTTGGGAGGAAAGATGAAAATGCTTTTGATCCATTAACTTTCATTTGCCCTGAACTTTTTTTGACACTATCCCACTTATTATTTTTTTCCCCAATAAAAACTGAAGCAAACTCAGAAGCTGCTTCAATCTGAAATAAAAATACCTTTCAAAACGTTGGAATGAGTTTTCCTTTATCAGACCTTTCTCTCCTTTATTCCCTTTTTGTCTTCCCTCTGTTTGCCTCTGAGCAAGCATCGTGCTTATGATAGGAAAAAGGCGATGCCTGTTGCTTCCACTCAGTTGCTAACGTGCTCCACTTCACCCCTTGTATGATCTTTGCTTTTCTACTGTTTTGGCTTGATGAACTCTCCTCTTTGTGGAGTGTCTGTGTGCTGTGACTGAGGTGCAAGGCCTGTATTTTTCCTCCCTTGCAGATTTTGTCCTCAGAAACTAGCCTGTAGTGCTTAGTTGTGACTGTAATCTATCACTGAGCTCAGTATGGAGTGACAGCCTAGAAAGCAGTAGGTAGAAATGCCATTCTGCAATGAACACAAGTCTAATTCTCACCTTCCAGTCTGGGCTGATTTTTACCTTTTGAATCTGGTTGCTGCAATTAGGGGTTGCACCCTGATTACATTTCCAAGCCTCTGATACTTGCATATTCCACAGTTAATGGGTGTGAGATGCATTGTAATGCCATCAACCACTTTGCTGGAGACATTTAAGTATAAGTGCATTAAGACATGATTTATTCTTACCACTGAGCCCTGAATTTTCTCCCAGGGGATCCCAGTGTGCTTGTGTGTCTTGGCTCTGCAGGTTACAGGGATGCTGAGAGATAACGGAGCTGTCATGTGCAGTTCTGATTTGTGGGGTTGCTTTGAGGCAGGCAGCTTCACGATGGGCGTGAGTTTTGTGCTTGCTTTGTTTTGTTCATTGCAAAATTCTTTGGCGTAACGCCTTTCACCTTGTCTCCAAACGAATGTTTTTCCTCTGCGTCCCACTCAGTGACTCAGGTCAAAGGCATCTTATTTAGTGCAGTACGTTCCTTGCTTTTTGCTTTTGCCAGATGTGTGTGAGCTCTAGGAGGAAAACAGGAATGGAGGCAAGTGTTATGTGTGCCTTTGTTACCCATAGCAGTAGGCATTTTCTTGCTGACTCCCATACAGTGAATTTAAACCCTCTGAAAAGAGTTTTTTGTTTCTTCTTTTTTTTCCATATTTCAGAGACCTGTCTGTAATTCGTAGCTCACCAGGGTCTACAGGCCAGAGGCTGAAAAGTGCTGCATCAAAGGAGCTGAGTGCTGGAGATGTGGCTGAGATGGAAATGAAGGTCTAAAGTCCCAAACTGGAAACCACCCAGGCCTCCTTGCTCAACTCCCTCCTGATGCTGTGAGTACCTCTTTTCAACCTGCTTGATCCTGGAGTCTTTAGGGTGGCTTATAGTTCTGTCTCTGGAGTTTGTTTAAAGGCTGAGGCTGATCAGGATGGAGAAATCAAGCGTGTTCATGCGTCTGTTCAACTCGTCAGCTTTCCAAGTATAAATTCATGGGTTGAGATATTTTTGTAAAGGCCAGCTGTGGTTCTATCCTTTGGCCGTGGAGCTGCAGGATACCATACCCTTATTTTCCCCCTGTAAGATCTTGTGTTGAAACCCGTAGTATGACTGTTAGTTGCAGTACTCCCTGCTCATCATCCTAGTACCTGGGGACCTTCCCTCTCTCTGGGCTTTAGAAAGATGCTGCTTCTTGGCTTGGACATTCCCTTGGGAGAGTCTAACCCATCCCATTCTCCCTACAAGGACTGTCCAAGTTCAAGGCACAGATTTCCAGCTTGGGCTCTCAACAACCAAAGCAAACCAAACTATTAAATACTTTCGATTTTTTTTTTTTTTAAACTCACAGAATCACAGAATCACAGAATTGTAGGGGTTGGAAGGGACCTCAGAGATCATCGAGTCCAACCCCCCTGCC
>JAOWBP010003503.1:2342709-2361319 GCA_028571105.1 Tragopan temminckii
CCTGAAAGCTTTGCATCCTTCCAGTAGGGCAGGCGGTAAGGTAGGGCTGCCTTGTTATTTTGGGCCTGAAACCGTAATTCCCAAAGTGCAGCGCATGGACTGGCAGCAGTTGGGCAAGGCTTTGTATGCACTTCTATGCTTTTCTGTCATGTAGGTATTTCACTGCAAACAAGTTCTTCATTACGTAGCACTCACCCTGAACTCGCGAACAAGTCAAAGTCTGCAGTGATTGTTCACAGGGGCGTAAGTCAGCAGTTTTGTAGCTGTCTCCCAGGCTGCTGTAGGTCAGCAATGGCCAAAAGTGTTGGAAAAGAATTGACAGTGTTTTGTTGGCCGGCAGAGATTTCAGTTCTAGAAGTATCCGAGCTCTCTGTGTTTTAGCTGGACTAAAGATGACGCTGTTTTCCAGAGATGTTGGCATCATTGTGGCTTAGAGCTCAGTGCCTGAGCCAGCTCTGATCTCGCACGTTGAGTTACTCAAGTAAGGGCACACTGTGCTGTTGGAGTGAAGATCACTCTAAAAAATGTTATTTAGAACCAGTACATGCGTTGATTTAGGAATGCAAAATGATTTTACTACTATCTCATCTCAAAACCTTTCCCTTGACCGTCTGTTATTCTGAATTGCAAAGTGTATTACAGAACCACATCTGTCATACTTTATAATATGAGATAAGACATGCTATGGTTGCATGCTTGCTCGCTCTCTCTCCCTCTCCCCCTGCTCCAGAGTAATGCAGGAATAATATACACGGTGTCAAACCTCAAATCAGGTGCATCACGTTTTGCCCATCTGAGCAATGGGTTGGAAGAAGGACGTGCTTTGGATTGGATGGACGAAGAGGAGTCTCTCACCACTGATTCTTTAGCTGAACCTTGAACAGGGGTCACGCTCCCAGACTGGAGGAAGAGACAGGTTAAATATTTCATATCTCCTTAGCACTTGATTTTGCAGGTCTTCCTTTTGGTCACATGGACATTCATAGACATTCATAGACATAGCCTTAAAATGTCCTTTAAAGAAACTCACTCCCCCAAAGGCAGCTTGTGGTCAGGATTCTGCAAAGCAAACTCTCACAGCAACACCAGTCAAATGATTTTGATTGCCTGCTATGTTGCTGAGGCTCCGAGTCATTTGACCAGTCAGTATGTATACATATAGGGTCACCTCAAGGAACACTCTCTTGGATCCACCATTTCCCGTATTTTTTTGGTAACAAACCCTGCAGGGTGTTCCCATCCCACCAGAAGGAGATGTATTTGATACTTGCGGTCACTTGTCTCAAGGAGTTGGAGCTCGGGGAGGCTTGTTGTTCTCTTCTCCAACTTATAACAGGAATTCAGCAATTCTGCAACTCTGCAACTCTGAATGAGTTGCACTTAAAGAGAAAAGCAGCAATAATTGTTCTGGAGCTTGAGCCAATTCTTGTATTCATTTGGGTAACGAAGCTTTTATCACTCATGGAGTAATGATGCATTTTTAGAGTATTTCACACCTACTTTAAATCTCAGTAAAGACCATGAAAGTTCTTTGGTCATGGCCACGTGGTATCTATTGTCGAGCAGCCTGTTAGAATGAATCAATCTAAATTAAGTGGCCAAAATTACCACTTGCTATCACTTCCCTGAATCCTTTTCCTTGGAGACAGCTCCATGAAGAGGCCGAACAGTGATTAAACACTTCTCTGCCAAGTGGAGTCCGAAAAATTCTGGCAAGAATTGTGTGCAACAAGAGATGTAAGGGGCTCGATGCACTGCATTGGTCTGCTTGAATCTCAGCTGACCCCTGCTGCAAAATCCTTCGTTAGAGATCCTTCCATCTGCCCGATGAGAGCTTCTGTATTCTGGCCCTGAATTTCCTTGTTCTCTCCCCAGTGATATTATCTTGTGAGTTCATTATTATTGCTGGCTGTAATTCACACTCCAATATGCAGCGTTTGGAGGATGCAGGCATGCAGAGCAGGGGTGCGGTATGGAAGCTTAGCCTGTGTGCTTTCAGATACACGTGCTGCTGGAGGAGGGCAGTGGGGAAAGCAACAGCTGCTTTGTGACCTTTCCCTGCTTAAACAGCAGCAATGGCTTCATCTTTACAAGGCCCTTTTGACCTGGGCAGGCTGGATCCATCAGCAGAAGAGTGCTGCTTTGTGCCAGCTGGCTCTGCAGCCTTATTTCTCCCTGCTTTGTATTGGTTCTTTCCACTGTCACTCCACATTTTTGCTGGCGATGGAAGCTCATCAAGGCTGCCTTCTTCACATCCTTGCCATGAGCACTGACATCACCCAGGCTTGCTTCTGGAGGTGCTGCCGCATGTCACGATAGCTTGAGGATCTTACTACTTGCTCATGCCATTCTAGTTTAAAAGCTGCAACACAGGAAGGCAAAGAAAGAAGAGGATTAGAACCAAACCAGTTGCAGAGGACACACGGCCCATGCTTACGTCTTGTTGAAACAGAGAGCTGCAAAAATGCTACCTATGCTTTAAAGAGAATGCAGGCTTGTGTTCTGAAGCCCTGCCTCTATTTACCAGTCATATAGGATGTATTCTGCTTTACCAGCAGAGGCCAGTAAGCGAAATTTTAGTTCATCACTTTGGAAAATAGAACAGTACTGCTGGAGGGATGCAACTTGTATGGGAGTTGTGCTAACCCATCGGTGTGATCACTGGCCTCTCCTCCTGAGATTGTTTAGGGGAAAGCACTCAGCCTTGTGAATGCTTCCACATCGACAAGCCCCGAGCTGCTTGACATCCTGTATTTCATCTCAGCCACGCAATGCCAGAGGCTAAGTCAGGCTTGGTGAGAAACAAATGTGCACCTTTCAAACGCAGTGTTTCAAATTCAGCATGCCACACATCTTGTATGGAGCTGCCTGTGCAAGCTGAGACTGACTGTATGACAGTAGGGTTGAATTATTTAGGATTCTGCCCCAGTGCAGCACCAGATGTGGGATGGCAGAGGCAGATAGTAGTTCCAGTGCAGCAAGACCAGTTGCTAGCATGCCGTGCCTCTACGGTAGGCTCAACCATCCTCAGCTGGTTTGCCTTTGGTGCTGAAGTTCTGGCTCATAGGGTCAAGCAGCACTCCACCCAGAGCTCCTTTCAACCCTTCCCTATGGCACAGAACATTTTGCTTTTCACCAGCAGCAGACTCATTGCAAGAGGGCACTGGGCAGAAGGTGGCTTGCTTCAGGTCTGACACAGGCTATGCAAACAGCTCCTTGGGACCAAGTCACCAAGTTGGTGGCACGAGTCCCACTGTCACCTCGGGCACTGCTGGGCTTGCTCCTTCCTGGTTGTTGAAGAACACAGTTTCTGTGCTAGAAATTCCTGGTGTTTGTGGACTTTTGACTTAGTTATTTTTGGAAAACATTAGCTATAGCTTGGCACCCTGCCTAATGACTTGTAGAGTATGGGTAATTCACTCTGTCTGGGGAATTCAAGGTTTCCCTCTCTTTTGTACAGTTTTATTTACAGAACCTCGTGCCAATCTAAGAGCTAATGGTGGTGCCAGTTTTCCATTAGAAAGCTAACCCTAATCCCCCCTTCTCACGTTATCCAAACAAACCTGGTGTGCCACATTCCTCCTGTCTGTGTTACAGTGGAGAAACAGTCCCAGGAAAGCTTAAGTGTGATGTGAAAAGAAGCAAGATAGGAGAGAGGGGAAATCTGGAGGTGCTCAGTGTTGGGAAAAGCTGGCACGGGGCAAGTATCCCAGTGGTGGTGTTGTCAGCAAATGCTCTTGTGAGGCTCATAAAATCACTGGGTTTTGGGGTTAGAGGCAGAGAGGTCTGAGAGTAGCTCTGTTTGTTGCCAGTGTCACGTTTGGTCTCGATGGAAACTCTTCAAAATTACTTAATGTTAACCAATGCTTAAGAAGCCCCTAGAAATTTCTTCCTTTGGTTGAATGTTCTCTGAGTCCAGCAATAACTTCAGGCTTTACAGACACCTCTGAGTTTATTCTTTCCTCCAGAAGAAAATATGGATATTTACGGTTATTTCTAATCAGTTCCTATTATGACTGATTTTTATTTTCATTGGAGTTTGCAGTGAGCTGAAGCCAAGCTGCAAAGCCCTGGGAGCTGCTTCCCTTGGGGACCCTCCCAGTCTCCCCACCCTTCGGTCAGGAGCAGTCTTTAAGATCCTGGAGTACGTGTGGGTCCTTTCCTTTGAGTTCACAGCTTTTGAAGAGGTGCCTTAGAAAGACTTTTTTCCTCCTTGCACATAAAAAGACGGGCTTCTCACCCACAAGTCAAGAACAGAAGACTGTAAGATACTCCAGATATCTAAGCGCAAGTATCAAAGCTGAGTTCTGAATGAAAGGGCCCCGTGCTCCTTGCTTGTCTTTTCCCATCCTCCATAGATGAGGCGCTCTGTGCTCCATCCTCCTGCAGCCTCCACTGCCCTGCTCAGGTTCTGCTGGCACATAAATCCCTGAGATCGATGGGAGGGCACTGGATTTACGGTGATAAAGTACTGGGAAACTGTTAAAACCAAAAAGCTCAGCTGGAGCAAAGTGGATGGATAGCAGTGAGGCATCCTCCAGCCCAAGGACCCGACCCGGAGGCACCCGTCGGTTTGACCCACTGTGGATGGAACCCACATCCGGATGGCTTTCCCCTTGACAGATGCCCATCCCACATCCCTCGCAATGAATGGAGGATTGCAGAGTGTCTGTCAGGGCAGAATTTGCCCTGTAGTGTCAGTAACTGCTCTGACGGCCTATTTACGCTTTCATCTCCTCGCCGCTCCCGCTGATTTATGCCGTTTGTGGAGCTGAGTGATGTGGCAGCTGCAGGGAGGAAGAGATGAGAACCAGAAACCCCGCAGGCTTCCTAGGAGAGATGTGCTCTCTCGTCATAAATCTCAGTTGGAGGAGAGCCTCTGCCTGCTCTGCAGCAGGGAAGGCTTCAGCACCTGATGTCGCTCCCCAAAACGCGCCGTGCCTCTTTGTTTCTCTCTCTGCATTTTCCAGGAGCCAACAACTGTGCTTGCTCGCCCGGTTGCAGCGTACTCAGCTGTCAGCAGCTCCCACCAAACAGCATTCCCCCTCCGTCACGCATCAGAGAGCTCCCCAGGCATGGGCTGGAGCGCGTTGCCATTACAAAGGAGTGAGGATTACAGGGAAATGTAATATCTGTCAGGCCTGAGACCGCGTGGCTCTGATCAGTGCTCAGTGCCGTGCACGGGGCTGTACAAATTGCTGCCCGTGGAGATGTCCTTTGCCCTCTGGATCTCGTGGTGCTGCGCTGTTCATCTCGGTGGGGGGTTTGTTTCTGCCACCGCTGTTGGATGCAGGAGCTGTTAGTCAAATTGTTCCTTGCGTTCATGGAATCACAGAATGGCTTGGGTTGGAAGGGACCTTAAAGATCGTCTAGTTCCAGTCCCTGCCATGGGCTAGTTGCCCACATCAGGTCAGGTTGTTGGTTGCCCATTGCCCCATCCAACCTGGCTTTGAACACCTTCGGGGATGGGGCTCCCACCCTCTGAGCAATCTGTACCAGTGAGGGCGATGGGCACGATGGGTTTGGTTGCCTGGTGCCCCCCAGGGCTGTACCTAACAGGGGTGGGCTGCTGTCCCTCTTCTGCTTAGATTGGCAAGGTGGTGGGATGGAGACCACCTAACCTATTCCTCACATCAGTTCAGAAGGGAACGAGAGGCCTCACCATGTGAGCTTTGGCAGCTGTTTGTTCAGTTTAAATGAAGGGAAAGGACAGCAATAGTGTCCTTGAAAGGAAAAACACACAGAGCTAATACCAGTTACCTATTTCTGTGACCATTCCCTTTCCCACTGTACTGAAAAACCTATCAACCTAAGGAACGGTGTTTTTCTCTGAATTAGAAGGCCTTTTCCCCTATGCTGTTTTCTCTGTCAGATTACCAATTTGCTTTTCCAAAGGGTTTACAAGCAGAACCTCTATGGGCTGCCGAGGGAGATGGAGTCACCGTCCCTAAAGGTGATCAAGAAACATTTAGATGTTGTACTGAGAGACGTGGTTTAATGGGAAATATTGGTGGTAGGTACACAGTTAGACTGGGTGATCTGAGAGGTCTTCTCTAACCTTGGTGACTCCATGACTCTATCTTCACGTAAGGGAGCAGAAACACAAATGAAACATGCAAATTATTTAAATTTTCACTGGGATAGAATTGGATGTGGTGGGGAAAAAAAAGAGTAGGTTTGTGTGTGGGTACATTTTTTTCCAAACAATCTTCTTTTTGAATGCATGATCTGTTTTTTGGCATCTCAGCTGGCCTGGAGAAGTGTGGGTGCCCCATCTGGTGGCTCTCAAGACCAGGTCAGATGGGCTCTGGGCAGCCTGATCTGGTGGAAGGCACCCAGCCCATGGCAGAGGGTTGGAACTGGGTGTCTTTAAGGTCTCTTCCAACCCAAACCATTGTATGATTCCATGATCTCCTTCAGTCTGGTTGACAGTCATGAGAAGTTGTGCTAGAACTGGGATTTCAAACACGGTTCTTGCTTGGAATCGCTCAGCTCATACATTTCAGATGCTTCTGCTTGCAGAGAAAAAAGAAAGTTAGATTTAAATGAAGAAAAGTGGTGCAGTGTAGCCCAAGACCTGCGCCTGGGGAGCCACATCCCATCTCTTCATGTGATGCCACGAGGCAGATAGAGCTCATCCATCACTCTGAGGCATGCGTCCAAGCCTTCTAATTAGTGAGTATAACCGGAGGTTTGGAGCTTAAACTGGTTCTGACCTGTATTTTTTAATTAAGGCATTTTTTTTTAATATAACCCCTGCTTCGGGTCATCTGATAATACTAATCTGGACATAATGCCTAACCTTCTTAACCCAAGATTGTTACTTCTGCACTTTAATGCCAGTCTTAAAGAAACATTACCCTATAAATTAGACGCCAGGTACCAAAGGGAACCGAGCCAGCTTCACATTAGAGTGCTTTTAAGGAATAATTGGATCGGCCCTGACGATCAACTCCCAGACATTCTTGGGCCTCCCATAAAAGCACAAAATGCTTATGTTTCTCTTATTAATGCTGCCTCGTCCACGCTCTGGCTGCTTGCTATAGGGTCAGAAGGGATCCTGTCTTCCCACTGTACACCGCGTGGTGTTAACAGCTGACACCCAGCAGAGAGATCATCTCCAGATACTGTTCCAGAGAGAACTGAATGGTCCATCTGCCCTTACAGTCACCTGTCCTGCTTCTGTCTTGGAAAGCTATGGGGATGTGGCTGGTTTTGGTTGCACAAGGCCTCCGAGGCATCAGATGCAGGGAGACAGAGCTCTGATACGTGTGCATGCTCAGACATCCTTGATAAGCACTGCCTGCATAAAAGCATCTTGGAGGAGACTTTGTTCCTATCAGCAGACAGAACAATCGATGAAGTCAAGGGATCAACAAAACAAAACCGAGCGCTGGACAGTTTTATGAGAGACTTTTTATGGGGTTTTACTTATCCTGTGATACTCTGTGCATAGCAGAATCACACTGAGAATCGTAGGGAGAAATGCTAATTCAGGGTTTTATATATGGGAAACAGCATGCTAAGTGCATTCCTTAAGTCAGTCCAGAAACCACCTCCTGCAAAAATTCATGAAAAGCACATGAAATGCCTTGTCAGTCTTTGCTCTTTTATCCGAGAGACTTAAAATATTTTCTCTAGAGGAAGAAAGGTTTCTGGTGGGTTTGTTTGTTTGCTTGGTTATGGATAAAGATCTTTTGAAGGTGGGAAAACACCCCTGTCCATCTGACAGAAGGGGCAGCCCCTCGGCACCACAGGGCTGTGATTTCCTAGAGCCAGCGGGGGTCCTTGATTTCAAAACCTAACTCAGAGTGTGTGCCTAACAAATGGTGTGGCCCAAGAGGCTTATTCCAGTAGTGCCAAGGAGTTAGAAATGGCCTCTGGTGCTGCATTTCAGGCTGCCAGTGCAGCAATGGAGGGTGGCGATGGCCACAGCATAGAATCATAGAATCACCAAGGTTGGAAAAGCCCTGCAGGATCATCTAGTCCAGCCGTCCAATATTTCCCACTAACCCAGACCCTCTGTACAGCATCTAAACGTTTCTTGAGCACCTCCAGGGGTGGTGACTCCACCACCTCTCTTGTGGCACTGCAAAGGAGAGAAAAATTTCCACATCATCTTAAATTAAAAAAAAAAAAAGGAACAGAAAAGACCATTTGAATGAAAGAACTCAGAACTCCAAATTGTTCCCACTGGTTCTTCAAAGTACAGTGTTTCAAACATGCATGGCTCAATTTACCACCTATTTGACGGCGGGAGTGTTTACGACACATTCTCTGCATTCCCTTGCCAGAAGCGTTGTAAAATCAGACTTTTTCCCCTGTATGTGATGCAGAGAATGGCTCACATCTGGAAAATTTACCTTGCAGCTCAGCACTGAGCTCTTCTTACAGCAGCTTACCTAAAGGAGATGGCCGTATCCACGTGCATCGCTGCTCTGTGGGTGTGCAGATGAACTGCTGTATGCTTGGGGTAAGTTCAAGTCGGGGTAACAGCAGAAATGGAGAGAGATGGGCTTCTGTGCAGGCTCCAGAGGCTTTACTAGGGGAGAACTGGTTGAATCAACATTCGGTTGTGCCAAAGGGCGTATTTCTTGTGGTCATGGTTGTCTATCCCCAGTGTGTCTAGCAATGTTTGCAACCCAGTGGAAAAAGAGCCAACCAGTGACAGGGTCTGAAGGCAGAAAATGGGTATTAGGTTAATGTTTTTTAAAGATCAGAGAGTTTAGACCATTAGCGTAGATGTCCAAAGGATCTTGTGCCATTTTTCTCAGCTTTTGCTAAGCTCCTGTCTGTTGTATGGCAGTGGTTTCCTCTTGAGCCTTCTGTTGTTGGACTCAATGTAGGAATTTCTGAGTGAAAAGCACAACCTGCTCTAACACAAGAGGCTAGGCTGAACATTTCTAATGATTTTTTCCTCCTTTCCAAGCTTCAGATCAAATCTGCATTGTTTCCCACAAGTTGGGAACTGAGCCCAGAGGGTGAAATTCCATACGATTCGCCAGTTACTTTCACCCTCAGTCCTGCATGCTGCTCAGTTGTGAGGTCTTAATTGGTGCTGATGCCTTGTGCCAGCCTTGCTATGCAGAAGGAGGAATCTCTCCTACCACACACACACCTTCTTCCATCAAGGCAGTAGACATATAGACGTACATATGTATAAAACTACTCTTCCCAACTTGAGTGTAATTGCTACCATGTCTCTTGATGATATACGAGGGTGTCACGACTCGTTATGTCACTTCAGACAAAGAGAGGGAATAATAAGAGCTGATGCGACACGAAATTGAAGAAGAAGGTTCTCTGTGCACCAAAGAGCACATCTGTTTTGTGGCATAATTCAAATTAACTGGGGAGGAGGGGGGGAATTCACTGCATCTCGGGTGTCTTCCATGGTGACATGCAGCATAGAAATGCGGTCTTGGGAAGACTTTATGAAAGCTCAGCAACCAGAGCAGTTTTAAATTGCTATTTCTGATATCAGATATTCTGATAGCAATTTCCCACACTTGACTGATTCTCCCTAATTTGCGCTTGTGCTGATTGCAGTTTTATAAACAGGAATTCCCAGGCTGTGTATCTCCCTACCAAGGGAGGAGATGTTTAGCTTTTCACCTTTCTCCTGGATGAAGTTGGATTTTGGGAGCTGAAATAGCCATGTCACATCCCCTATGCCAAAGGGTAAGAAAAAGCTTTTTAAGTACTACTTTTTCCTCCTCTTAATCATATCTCTTGTAGCTTACAAGTGTAAAGTAAGCTTTGAGCCTCTCTGAGCTTTGCAGAGATTGCAAAATCCAGCAAATCCTCCCTGCGGAAACTTATGGCAGAGAGAAATTCTCATGGCTCGATCTCCAGCAGCCCTTTTGGAGCTCCCCCATGGGCTGCCCATTGTAGAAAACTGTAGCTGGGCCTGTGGGTCTCAGATTAGGCTGGATTGCTCTGGAGAGATGGATTCTCTGCCACAGGCCAGCGGGATGAGCAGCAGCAAGTCGTAGTTGCCTCCCATGCCTCAGTTTCCCCAGTTGTTGAAATGACAGCAATGATGTTCCTTCACTTCAAGTCTCTTCAAGTTATGGTCTCACCTGGAAATACCTTATTTTATCCTGATTGCCCTAATAAGAACAGAGTAGTGTAGTACCCCATCCCGGGAGGTATTCAAGGTCGGTTGGATGGGGCCCTGGGCAGCCTGATCTGATGCTTAGTCTAGAGGTTGGCAGTCCTGCCCACAGCAGGGCTTGGGACTGGATGATCTTTGAGGTCCCTTCCAACCCAAGCCATTCCTTGAATCTATGATTTACTGGCTGGTGATTTCAGTAGAAGTTAGCTGCTTCTTGCCACTCTGCACTGGGATGGCCAACTGCACACGTGTTCTCCAATCTTCCAACACTTTCAAGGCAAAAAAACTGAGAATTTTGTCTGTTTCCACTTTTGCCAGTTGTTTGGATAATTCACGTCATCCTTGCTGGATGGTCTGTATGGAAATGTACCCTAGGATGCACAGAAATATTGTAGATAACATCCAATTTTCATCTCAACTCACGCGTGGCTTCCCTCTCCACTGTTCCTTCCAGGTTCCCAGTGCTTGGGGCTGGGAGGCAGCTGGAGGCAATCTAACCACTCTCTGCTTTAACAAAGTGGAGATTTCGCCTTTTTATCACCCTTGCTCTAGTCCTGCACTCCCTCTGTTTATCTAATGCTGGCTTCAGTGCTTCTCGGACTCTGATTTAACTCACTAACCTGGCAAAGAGGCATCCAACAAAAACACTGAATGCTTTTCTGCTGGGTGCTTGAGTTAAAACAGCTCCCATCTCTGGAGCCTGTTGCTACTTGCATCGCTGGCAGAATTCCTGCCTGCTTCCAATGGGAGCAGACCCAGAGTAGGACCCACAGAGTGTGTCCCTCAGCCCAGAGGGAGAGCCACCCCAAATGGGTGATGCCATAGCCACACAGGAGCCTGCTTGGGGCAAGCCCTTCTAAGCCCACATCTGTCCCTGGTGATTTCTCTCACTCAGCCTCATTCCCGCTGTGATTCTTGCTCTTCTATTCCCGTTTTTTGGGATTAGGCAATGTGAGGTCTGTCTACCTTGGGCTTGCAGCCATAAGCACCTGGACCAGCATGTTGAGCTTTGGGGTATTCTTCACAACGTGTGGCTTAAAGGCAGATTTACGTCAATAGCAGCCAAGTAGTGCTTGGTTTCACAAAAGCACAGGCTCTTCCCCCAGTGCTGAGAGACAAGGAAGGCTGAGCTGCTCAGCCACAGCCTCCCCTGGCCATCCCAAATCCCTTCCAGTTAAACCCACACCCCTCCACCTTGTGTGGTTGAATTTAAGGAAAAGCCTTTTGAGGTTACAAGCTGAGCTTTGATCAGAACAGGAATGCATCCTGCTCCACCTTCAGCCCATCTAGAAACAGATTCATTTTTTAACTACCATGTATATAGATGGTGACGTTTCTTTCATCCCAGGGAATAAAACCCCAACATCTTGTATATGATGCTCAAAACATGGGGAATGTCTCTGGTGGCCAGGTGTAGCAGCTCTCTGCTGAACCTCCCAAGGGCTTTTCCTAAGCATGGAAGGAACTAATCATCATGCTGTTCTGGATTGCTTTTTCTCTCTGCTGGTTGTCAGAGGATTTGAATGGGAGTGCCACTCCAATTAAACTGGGAAAGGTTGTCTCGCTGGGTGTGCAGTCTCTGTTGGATGGCTGAGTGGCAGAGGAAGAGCTCTTCACATGACACAGAATGAGGGTTGAATGGATTTAATGTGTTGGCAGTGAAAGGGCTTTGCACGTGGGTGTGCAAACTGGTGTCAAGTGGAACTGGTTAGAGAGAGGACTCTGGTTCCCTTTTGGATGAGAGCGTATATAGAGGGGCCCCTCCTCCCAGAGAAGAAAGGGAAGGAAGATCAGCAGTGAACACGTAGGTTTTCTTTTCCCAAGGGGCTTTCCTGGATGGAGTACTTCAGTTTCACCTTTTCCTGATGGCTGCAGGAAGTGAGTTTAACAGACTCCCATGGCTTGGCTATTCAAGTTTTCCAAAAGAAATACTTAACTTTTTCAAAATGACCTTCCCCCTTAAACAAAGTGGAAATCATCTGGGGAAAGATTTTGATTTTATGCTTTTTAAGCTGGAGAAATTCTCTGTCAGAACCTTTCAGCTTTCACAGCAAGTATGCTCTCACCACCTCTCTGGGGTGTTTTGCAGTGCCCCTGAGCATGGCTCACTGCAGCCAGCTACACCCCAGAATCTTCACTTTAGGCTGGCTAGTTTAGGAGAGCAAATATACAGCAAGCAAACAAACAAAAAACCCTCCAGATTGCAGCATCCACCCTGTTTCTGGTGTATATACTTTATGCCAAAGTCTTAGGACACATCCCAGTGTAATTTCTCTCTCCTTTGGGCTCTTGTGTGGAAATCTATGAAAGTGGTAGAGAAAAAGCAGTCTTACAGGCAAAATGGTTGTGACAGAAGCTACCATGTTGTTTAAATCATCTTCTGGTCTGTACCTCTTAACAGGCCAGCCAACGTGAGTTCATTATGATGGTGCTCTTGGGTTGAAAGGAAGGTGGGTCTCAGGCTAGGATCAGTAGAGTCAGCTACAGAGGGGTGCCATAAATACAGATGTTGTGTTTATCCCTACACCTCTGCCTCCAGGCAGTCTGGAACAGAAACAGAAAGCTCCAAGTATCGTACTTCGTCGAACTCCCTTCTTTGGGGTAATGGAAAGAAGAAGGAGGCCTTGTGGGAATTGATTCCTATGAAAATGGCACATGTTTCTCATTCTGCAGAAGCCCAATGTAAGTACGACTGCTAGACTTTTTACAATAGGAATTTGTTAAGTATGTATGATTCACAGTTCAGATTGCTGCTTAGCTCCAGCAGGGGTTTCTGAGCAGCCGTTGCAGTGCTGAGGGCTGTCACGCATGGCTTGATGTGGAGGAAGGGTGTGCTTCCATGTGGCTTGGCACTGCCTTCCCAAAGGAATATGCGAGAGCAGGGAAAAATGTTTGATATCAATCTTTTCCTGCAGTCACGAGGATCTAATCTCCCAAGGGAGTGGTTGGGCTGGAAGTCAAACTCCGATAGCTCTGTGCTTCGCAGGGTGTAACGCGTACCCACCTCCATTAATCTAATCTCTCTTCCTCTGGCTGCTGGCCATCCCCTTTCCCTGCCATGCAGCACCAGATGCTGCACATTGGGATGCTGGGATACTCCATTTGCTGAGACATGCCCCTGGTTGAATCATCCCATCTTGGTCACTTGGTCACATCCATTTTCCTCTCTTGGCGGTGAGCTTGTCTCTAGCCTGGTGTTTCCAGACGGATTGGTGACACTCTTCAACCATCTGAAATCAAGGGATCATCCCATCAAAGCATGCCCTCTCTGTGTGGCTCCTGTTTGGCACTCACCTCCCCTTTGGCTTGGCTGGAGGAGCAGATGTTAGAGATCTCGCCTCGCAGGGAGGAAGGGGGAAACTGCTTTCTAAACAAAATCCTCCCTCGTGTCCTGTAGCTTCCTGAAACTGCTCATTTGTGTACTATAGATATTTATGTGTCCCCTCCTGATGTGTATGTGTACATCTATAAATATATGTGTGGGTAAGCAGATGTATACGTACAGTGCTTTGCTCTTGAATGAGTGTGTTCATGTGGGTTCAACTATAACAGCAGTGCTGGGGTGAGAAAATGCGTCTCTATCAGAGCTTAGCCTTGCAAGTATCACAAATTTTTGATGTTAAAATACAAGAGGGTGGTGAGGCCCTGGCCCTGCTGCCCAAGGAGCTGTGGGTGCCCCATCCCTGGAGGTGTTCAAGGCCCTGAGCAATCTGATCTAGTGCTTGATCTAGTGGTTGGAAACCCTGTCCATGGCAGGGATGTTGGAACAAAATGATCTTTGAGGTCTCTTCCAACCTAAGCCATTCTATGATTTTGCAGGGATCGAAGGCTGGGACAGCATTTGTGTGGGAGAAAATAGGCCCTACGCACCAATCTGACTTTATTGTCTCTTCTGGCTGGCCTGTGTTTCTACAGGGCAGCAAAAGGGATGGAGCAGCACAAGGCCAAGCACTAAGGCAGGAGAAGTGGAAGAGAAAGAACTCTGACCCACAGAGGAGCAAGAAGCTGGTGAGAAGCTGGCACCACCTTGGTGGATCTATGGCTGTATGGTCTGTAACAGCCTGGCTCTGCTCTTTTGGGAAAGAGAATGTGAGGCCTGGCCCAGGGATGTCAAAGCAGATGCCAAAATGAGGTGTTGCCAAGGGCATTTTTCACATCTGAGCAATCTCCCTTCCCACTGGTAAAGACGAGGCAACTTTTCCCTATCTTCCCATCGGAGTCTCAGGTTTGCTGTTATGTGTTTTGAGGCGAGTTTGTTTATTGCAGCTGATCTAAATATTGTGCTGCGTATGTATTCAGATCTGTATGTAAAAGCAGCAATTGCTTGCTAATCTATTTTTTTCTCCTGCAAACAATTTGTTCACTTGCTTCAGTATAAATCAGGAACGTGTTTTCCAACATTGACAAATTCTGGGTTCATATAACCCCAGTGGAGGAAGAACTGGGCTCTGTGTGTTTATAAACAGTGAGAGAAAACATATATCTCTGCACACAGAGTTTACATTCCACGTGGGCTCTCTTGCCATGGTGTCCAATAAAAGGAGAGGTGCATTTCTTTCAGAAAGCACTGGAAACATCTGGCTGGGTGGCACCATCACCAAATCCCATATGCAGGATCCAAATGATGTCAAGCTCAAAGCAGCAGCCCTATTTGTTTGGGGTGTTTGCTAGGGACTAACAGGCTCGGTAGTTAAATAATTCAATCAAAACCAGGCGAATGGTGCTTGAAGGCTCCTAGAAAAAGGCCTTGAAGGGCTGGAACTTGTTAGTTAATTTTGAAGGTTTTTAGCACCCTTTTTTCATCATGGCTGTCTATATGCAGTTGTTATCCCATGCTATTCTTAACTCACGTGGAAGAATATTCACCAAGTTCCTAGCAGAGCGAGATTCAGATAAATGATTCTGATTTTTAAATATTACTGTTACGTGCTCTTCCTGTTCCCATTCCCTCACTAGGTGTCCAAGCTGCCAGTGCTGCCTGTTAAACACAGTGTCTGGTCAGTCTGTATCCTAGTCGGTAGGTTATAGACAGACTTCATCTTAGCAGTGGTTACAAGCAGGCTGGAGATGGGGAAAGGGAGAAAACAAACAAAAAGCCATAAATAGTTCGTGCGTGCATGGAGACTAAATAGCGACTTCCTCACCCAACAGTTCTGCAAGACGCTCCTGTCTTTCTGAAGAATTAATGTATCGTCAGAACTCCAAAGAGTCAAAGAGCTTCTAGTCAACAACTGGATGCACATAGGACAAGCTTCTCTATGTCCACCCCAAATCTTTCCAATGAGCAGAACTTCACTTGCAAGCTAGCTAAGGCCCGGTTCATGCTTAAATTTCATTTTTCCTATGTTGGACTGTGATGAATGTTCATGCTTGTGGTTCGCCTGGCATTCCTGGATGAGACAACTATTGCTTGTGAATGGGGTTATGCTGACTAGAAGCTTTTGGGACTTTACTGATTTACTCTTTTAGTAACCAAGCTGATTCGTACATCGTTAATTCTTGCTGGTTACACAAACACACATCTTTCACTTCTGTACTAAAAGGATCATTCAAACTGCAAACATTAGTACAGCTGTTTCAAGTAGATCTTCTCAAAAGAGGCTGGGCTCAGCAGTCCTTGGCTTTGGAATACCCAAAGAAGAAAAACATTTTAAAAAGATTTCTAAAATTTCCAAGTAAGCAGAGGTCTCTAATTCACCTTTGCAGGCAATGGACAGGACCATGGTAGCTTTTTTGCATAGTAGAGTGAGATCTATCAGCACAGTGATGGGCTGAATCTCTTGTATCTAGCAAACATCTCAGGCCTACTTGTTCCTTCCTTGCTTTTTTGCAGATCTAGAAGAACTTGATATTGGTCAGTGTTCTCCTTTTGCCTCAGAGGAACATTTTTCTCTGCAGTTCATCGTTAGGCTCCTGCCCTTTCCGTGACTCTTCATTATGCAGCGTGGTATTCATTGATATATTGAGGTGTCCATCTATCCTTTCCTTGGAAATGTCCAGTGGAAGTCTATTTGACAAACAAATTAAGTGATTCCTTCTTCTTCTCTAACATCCTCAATGTTTTCTGCTTTGTTTTGTTTTGCTTCATTTGTTTTTTAACGAGTAGAAGAGAAAGCTGTTGCTGCAGTTTGTACATCCCTCCTGTACCACCACCCATAACGTCCCTGATAAATGAAACTCAGTGCTGGTTGCCTATCGTCCTGCCGGGGTGAGTGATCTGATGACTCTCTTTCATGAATGAGGACAAAGGCAAGATTTAGTGGAAGTCACCAGAATTAGGCTTCTTCCCAGATTTTACCAATAGCTGTTAAATGTACGTGAGGCACGCTGCCGGTCATGAACCCTAAGGGCTGGGCCTTGGCTGCAAAGCTCCCAAAAGGAGGAATTTTCCCACTGCTAATCTTTTTGGCATGGAACTTGGCCTCTCTCAATGCAATTGTTATTTTTATCCATCACTGAATGCTTTACAGCGCAAACTGGGTGGTCTTTAAGATGTTGTATACAATTAATGTGGTCTGACTTGGGGAGTGGAGAGGTATTATGAGGAGGAACGTGCAAGTGTGGGACCAGCCAAATTCCTCTAAAGCTGCTGTGGCAGCGGTGCTTGCTCCTTGTACAGTTCAATGGGGAAGAGCTGGAAGGGGCCCACACCTATCTATCAGAGACCCACATCTATCTGCCTGCTGTCTTTCCTTTTGAGAAAGCTGTGTGGAGCTGTCAGTCCCGGCAGGATTTGCCTCAGGTCAGCAGTTTTATTGGACTGGTCTTGTCAGAAGAGGGTCTGACGGTTTTGTCCCCACAACCCCATTGGAGGAGCCATGGTGATGACCATGCTGACCCGAAGGGTTAGGGTTGGATGTGGAGGTCTTTGCTCTTCGCTGGGAAACACCTCTATGGGCATCACTTTCTTCAGCCTGTTTTACAGAGGCAAACTCTCCCAACTGAAATTTGGAGGACTTTAGAAAACAGGAGTACTGACTAAACCCACTTGGCATGGGCAGAGCTGACCAGAGCCTGCAGAGAGGACTTCTGCAGCCAGCAGCATGTCTTGCTGAAAGCCCATCACAGACCATGCTTCCTCAGTGATCTGTCATCAGCTGAGCACACTTTAAGGACTTCCACTTCCCTGGGCATTTCTTTGAAAGAGAATCGAGGGGGAGATGGGGTGGAAATTATCTTCAGCGAGGGATTGCTGCTTTTTCCAGCTTTTTTTTCCCCTTGCTACTGAATGCATTTTACAAACAGCTGATTAAGTTTTGTGGCATCCCGTGGCAGCTGTAAATGGTAATAGATCACTGCTTTATTTCCTTCTTCATTTCTCGAGTCTGAAAACCTCAGCTAGTCAGCAGCAAATCAGGAGGTGCAGGCGGTTAATGAAACATGTAATTGAAAAAGAAGGGAAAAATAAAATCTCCATATGCGTGAAAAGTTACGGAAATCCCCATGCACTGAGAAATACATTTGTGACAGTTTGGAAAAATGGCTCCAGCCATTCAGTGGCTGCTCATGGATGGATGTAGTGGATGTAGCAGCCATCTACAACTTGGGCCAAGTACTGTTGGCCACACCAGCCTAGGGGTTGGTGCCTTGCCTGATGTACTGAACCTTGACTCGTTGTGTGGCACATCTCATCCAGGGATGAAGTCCAATTGGATGCCACATCAACTTGGTCCTTAATTTTTAACACATCCTCTTCTCCTGAGAAGCTCTGTTGACCTTTAAAAAAAAAAAACAAAAGAACAACACAAACACTGGTATTTTGTCAAAAGGATGGCTGACAGGAATCCAGGGCACCATCTTCATTATGCTGTGGGCTGCTGTGCGCTGCCGAAATAGGACTGGTCTCTGTTCTTTCTTGGGGATGAGCGAGGGCTTGTGTACATGCCTTGTGTCTGGATGCTCTCCCCATCCAGCAGACACTGCAAGGATGTCCTATGACCACCATCGTTTGGGGATGGAGTATCTGAATGTTGGATGTTTGCCCATGGTGGGATGAAGACCACTAGCTCATTTGCTCTGGAGTGAGGAACTGCGAGAGGCTTACAGCCCTGCAAGTTTCCACAAGGCAGTATTTAGCTTTGGAGGAATCCAATTTATTCTCTCCTCTGTCCACAGGTTTAGTCTGTTTGGTTTATATTACTGTGCTGCAGGAAAGCCTGAAGGCTCCAGTGTGAGCAGGAGTGCAGATTTCTACTTCACTGCAGAGTGGGAGGCTTAGAGGGATGAGGCAACCCCAAGAGAGGCATGGCAGTTCAGCTCTCTTTTATTAACTTGGGTTTTTTCAGTTTTCAGGGGGGAAAAAATGTCAGTCTAAATAGCACTTATTCCTTCTGAAGGGTTGCCAAGCCCATCCTGTTTGTGAAGCTGAAGTCCCCTCCATGTCCCCTCCCTGAATGTCTAGCCATGGGGCTGCCATGGGCACCATTAAGGTGTCCCAAGGGTCCCAGCAGTGGGATAACAGGGATCTTTGGTCAGCCTTTTCTCTGCACCCCA
>JAOWBP010003503.1:2361419-2373077 GCA_028571105.1 Tragopan temminckii
TCCAGCCCAATCTGCAGCATCAGCTCTGGCAATGGTGATTACTAGGCACGATACCCAGGAGAACAGCAGCTTGGGGCTCCTCTCCATGGAGGCAGAGGGGCTTACCAGGTTGGGTTGCCCCACTTGGGATGCACGAGCTGGCGTGTGCTGCCTTGCCCTGCTAATGATGCTGCTTTGATCCCTGCCTATTCGCCTGCTGACCTTGAGGACTCTGCCACGCTCTTGGCTTTGTTTTGATCTTCTGCAATAAGAAAAGAAAACAAACTGATGCCTTGTGTCGGCAGCATCCCCAGTCTGAAGCTACTCAGACTGGGGATGAGAGATGGGTTTTCTACGGCTCGTCTCAAATGCCTGCATGCTGAAGCTTTATTGGTTGTTGCTCTAAGATCTGTATCACGGCAGCTGACTAATGAGCACTCCCCATGGAGAGATATTTAATGTGAGTCCACAGGAGCTCCTTAAGAGATGTTGTTGGAGCAGTGGGATGGGGCAGCAGGTTTGGAAAGAGTGGGATGAGGAAGGAAGGTGGGATAGAGATGTGATGTTATGCTGTGCTGAGCTACACCACATCATGCCAATGGAACGTTTTATAGACTACTGAGAGCTTGTGTCCATCAAGCCTGGTTAGCATCAGGATCATAGGAGACAGCAGCCCCGTCACAGCCCGTCACAACAATCTTGTGGCCTTACCATGACGATCTTACAGCCCTTTCTTGGAAGCAGTGAGAAAATGAAGTGGATGGGGGAAATCTCACCCCACAAAAAACGATGGTCAAGATTTAAGAGCTTCTTTGCAGCCCCGCTGTGAAATCTGTCTCTCTTACTCCTTATTCTCCTGGTACTGCAGGCATTTGCTGGCCTGGTAAGAAAGACTCTCTCTGTAGTCTCTGTGCTGTTGTCCTTCCCCAAATACAAACTATGTTAAAATGTCCTACTGGAGCCCTGAGCCAGCCCCCTCAGTGCAGCTGCATCCCCGTATCAACCCTGAACACCCTTCAGATGGGCCTTAATATCACGGTGAGCACACAGCTGTTATTGTTTCTTAGAAAAATGCCAAGGAACCATTACCAAAATCACAATGGGTGGGATTACTCATTCATGGGCTAAGCACATCAGTGCTGTGGGATAGGGCACTGCTCTTCCATGGGACCAAGGGGTTCATAGCACAAAAGCACAAAGCAGAAGCAATGTCAAAGCTTTGGGTTCTGTATTTTTCAAGTGGAGTACAGCTGCAAGAGATGAAGCTAGGAAAGTTGATCAGAAAGCTGGAGGAGGAGGATTTGGGTGGCTTCTATGGGCAGATTTCGATGGCTGCAGAGTATTACAGGTGGTGATGGAAGGCTGGTCTGCAGAAGCAGGCAGTTGACTCCACTTTGGTACAAAAAAGCCCTCATGTATGTATATGCATACATATATAGGTGTATGTATAGGCTGTGCTGTCTATTTCCATATTGATACCACTATCATCGGTATCTGTAAATATATATAACCTGCAGGAAATAGACAATGCAAAGACCATTCACGTGGAGTTAAACTAAGCGTGGTATAGCCTGTCACGTAATATCTTCTTACAAAAGCTAAACATAAATCATTTTGATGAATGTACTTTAACCACCTGGGCCCATCGTTCCAATCCTGAGGTTGATCTAATACTGGAAATAAATAACTCGGCCACATTCCATCTCCATCCTTTGGAAAGCTCTCTTTCCCCCAGTCATAAATACATGGGGCCAAGTTGTATCTTCTCACCTGTGGCTGGGATCTACTCAAGGCAAATGTTGGCCTTTGGTGGTTCCTCCATCGCCAGCCATCCTTCTTCAATATTAAAAGAATTTTGTTGGAAGAAAATGGATGCATGCTCTTATAATGACCCTTGTTTGGTCTAGAAACAAAGAGAATTCGGAAAGCGGTCTTCATTGTGGCAAAGCTTTAAAAAAAAAAAAAAAAAAAGGAAAAAAGAAATATAACCAGGCATCTGAGCCCCCCCAAAAGTTGTGGGATTATTTTTGGCAGGAAATGAAAAAATTTCCTTTTCCTTAATGTTTTCTCTTTCTTTTATTTTCTCTTTTATTTTTCTGAACACTATGTAATTTCCTGACTATCTTTAATCTGAGAAGAATAATCAAAAGGAGGAGACGGCAAGAAGGGATAGCTCCTTCCTGCAAGGAAATGATTTCCAATCTTTATTTGAATGCACTGTATCTTTGAATGCCTTCCTGACATCCTAGATAGAAGTACTATTTGGCAAAGGTCCTTGTTACTGAGATAGGGGATGAGAATGGAGGGAAAATAATGGGACTGTATGCAGACAGTCACAGAAAACCCAAAGCTGGAGACTAGCTAGGGAGAGAAAGCTCTGGGGTAATTTTTCCTTTGTTTTCCTGCACATTGATATAATCCAAATAGTGTTTTAGGTTTATTTTTTCAGATCATACCCTGGCCTTTGTGTTTGGGACTATGATGCTCAGAGCAATTGCTCTCATGATCTGATTAATGTGGCTGGCTCGTCCCTTGAAGGCAGAATTATGGGAGTAATTAAGGCTTGCTCAGTTTGCTAAGGAGAAAGGGTTTGCAGCTTGTATAGAATGGAGCAGGGGAAATCTTTGTGTCTCAGCTCCTATATGTAATCCTATTGCTTCTGTCTTCCACTGAGTCAAATTCAGGTGAGAGTGGCAAACGTTGCACGTGTTCTTTGGGAATGCAAAGCAACCTGCGTTGCTGTGAATGAAGCCTGCTTCTCATAGACTGGCAAATAAGCCCTCTGCAGTCAGAGCAAGCTGCAAACACCATCCTCCAAGAACAGCGTCGGGGCCATTTGCTCAGACCCTGGTTTTCATTATCATTTTTAGCCACAGAAATTTCCCCCTGCTGCAAGAGTCGTGGCGTGATCTAAAGAGAAGAAAATGCAATACTTTCATTGAACAACATGCCTTTTGGTCAGCGACTCGGTTCTGTTTTTGGACAGATCTGGGATTTTTCTCCTTTTTCTACAATACTTAGGAACTTCTGATGCCAATGTTCAAAACTTGTCCATACTTATGATCATTGTGCTGGGAGATGATCTTCAGTGGCAAACACTCTGTGTATTCTGTTCACGTAGCAGCAGGGAAACGTGAGCCCATGATGATGTTTTTGCCATCCTCTCGTGCTGCACTGGGGGTTCCCTTCTTGGGGAGGGTGGAAGCATCCCCCAGCCACAGCACACTGAGAACAGAGGGACGAGATGAAATGCCTTTGATAGCATGAGTGTAAATAACTCCTGAATCAGCTGCCCTGGGGGCCGGAGACTGCTCCATCATTTGGGATCACTTGGCTCCATGCTTGATGTGCAATTCCAAATGTAATTGCTAGCTCGGGGCCTATTTATGGGTTTCTATGTGTGCCTTTGCATGGCGGGGAAGATGAATTCTCCATGCGGCAGGGGTCACCGGGTGAGTCCTCAAAGAAGGCCTCATGAGGACAGGGGGCTCGGAGGGGTGTGGGAGCATCAGACCCTCACCTCCAGCATGAAAGCCAGGAGGGAAACGAGGGCTTTATCCTGCTTCTCCGGTGCTGCCGCAGAAATTCTGATTTTCAGAAACATGTGGCTCCCTTTTGGCCTTGCAACGTGCAAATCTAAGATCTCGCCACGTGAAAATACTCCTTCAAGTGCCCATTTCGTGCTCTGGTTTATCCTGTCCAAGCATACTTCAGTGCCCCCAGCATCCAAAACTCGCTCTTTCCTTGATATCACATCAAGCACGGGTCCTTGGGAGATGAATGTTTGGAGCGAGGAGGCAAGTTGGTTCTGTTCCTGTTTATTTTGCTTGCTGTCCAAACCAGTAATAGGTTAAAGATGTCCTGCTGATTAGCCATAACATCCCAGCAGCCTAATTTGCTCTGTCACAGTTGAGACTGGGGACATGGGGTGCTAAGGAAAGAAGACACCAACCCTGCTACAGAGGTGGAGGAAGGAGAGTCTTCCAATCTTAGGAAGAGGGTGTCAACATTCAAGTGGCCTTAAAAAATGGACTCAGAACTGGTGGCCCCATCTATTGAGGGAAAGATGGCTGGAAAAAAAAACACAGGTGGAAAAGACACATGTCAGAGCAGACCTGCTCAATATCTATCTGTGGATACGTATACATGGATGTAAAAAATTATGTGTGTGTATAAATATTACACATTTGCATGAGGCAGCTTGTCTAGAACCACAGCATGCAACTTTTCTCTGTCAGCAGGCTTTCCACCAAGCTGGGCTTACACATGGGGACCAGATGTGGCCATCCCAAAAGATCCATTCACTTCTATGCTTCCTCTTTCATTTCTGTTGCTTAAGTACAGCATGAGACCTATGGGCCAACAATCCATCTGAGGCCAAGTGGAAACCAGGAGTGATTGCTTACAATGCCATAAATAGCTAAATCACCACTTTCAATAGCAAATAGGGATAGCTGAGTTAAGAGTGAACTCTCCAAGCAGCTTGTAGACATTCCAGTTTCTTGCTTTAACATCTTCGTGTGCCTTTTTTTCCCTGCTCTTCGCTTCTCTTGGTGGGAGGTGGCACATTAGCAATGCTTCCCATGAGCGGGAGGCCCACTCTGGTTATCAAAAGGGTAATGAAAAAAACATAGGACTCTTCAAAAGCAGAACTGGAGACCTCAGGCATCGTGGGACCTGTCTATTCAATTCTTTGAGGGGACCCCCAAAAATTCTATCCACAAGATATTGGCAGTCAATGCAAGAATAGGCGGCTGTGTTGCCAGCTTAGGGTTTTTGTAATGATTTTCAAAGCTTTCATGAGCTCTCCCAGCCAGCCACTCTTCTTCTTGACAGCAGTGAAAGCCATGCAGAAAGTCAAATTCCCATCACATGGAATTAGACTTTTCTGACATTTTTTTTTTTTTTGTCTGTGTGTGTTTGCTTCTCTTCCAGATCAGGAAGAAAAGTCAAACCTTTTTTTCACCAAGCTCTGGTAAAGAGTAAGAGATGTGGAAGTAAGTGACCTTTTTGAAATGGACTTGCTGATGTTTCAGGCTAAATGCCTGCAGTGGAATTGCCAGGTCATGGCCTGAACCAATGATTGAGCACCAGGTGAGGAGGCATGGCTAACCCAGGGAGCTCAGGTGCAAGCAATGCACCTGAGTAACCAGAATCACCCTCTACCCTCATTTAAGGTTTAGCAGTGGATGGAGCAGCATTTCTCCAAATAGGGATTGCGCTTTTCTTGAGCTGCTACTGGTCATCAGAAAGGGTGAGTTAATTTTCCTTCTTTATTACCTGCTGTTGCTTCACAGTGCTTGTGTCCCATTTGAAAGTACTATCCTTTCTTTCTTTTTGCCATGCGATGCCATGTAAAGTAATGTAGAGTGTGAGTGTCAGAATGAAAGGAAAGGCTGAACTAACCAACGTGAGAAAGCTGCAGCAAAGTTCTTGGTTTCAAATTTCTGAAGGTTTACTGTCCAATTCTCTCAAAATCAAAATTCTCCTGCAAGTCAAATGATTTTGTGTGAATCTGAAGTCACTTCTGCAAAACTGTTTTGGGTTTTTTTTAATATTTTGCCCCAAAGACAGCTCACTATCCCATCTGTTTGCCTCTTCCTAGGCCATGTGCAGGGTTTAGGATCTGACATAGGGAATGTCCCCTTCTTGGAGCAGAAGGTGGGGATGGAGAATTCTCAGTTGAAGTTCTCATTATTCCTCATGCTTGTAACCATGCTGCTGCTCTTCCTTCAACTTGCTCTGTTAAGGGAAGCAGACTCTATAGCAGCCCCTGAATGAAGGGGAAGGTGGCACAGGTGTGACAGGGTGATTAGTTCAGCCACAACACCTGAATGCTTGGTATATTTTGGCATTTGCAGAGAGGTAGCAAAGTGGTGTGAACTCAGCAGTGCAAGTCCTGCTGCAGAGAGCCATCCCCAAGCCCTGCAGCCACTCCATAAATAGGTTGGACATTTGGTGTCATAATTCCAGCAGTGCTCAGCATTGGCTCAGCTCTGCTTTATTCAAAGTCAGCAGGAACTGCTGACTGCAAGCCAGCATGGCTCTTACAGCCCTTTTCTCTCACTAATTACTTCTGGCTGCCGTGGAAGCCCTAAGGACTTCAAAGGGACGACACTGGATTTGCACAAACTATCTCTCTGGATCTTCCATCCCTGTTTCTCAGCCCTTGGTGGTCCATAAGGCTTCAGAAGGGGACCCACTAAACAACTGTAGAAAACATTAAAACTTATTGCACATTCCCACAAATGCACGTTCCCACACATACAAAGGCAAGGAAAATGGAGAGAAATCAAAGGGGAAGAGGAACAATAGGAACACAGCTTTTTTTAACTCTTTTTTTTCTTTGGGGCTGTAAATGAAGAGGCATGTGCAGTAGATGGGTTTTTTTGCTCTCCAGAAGGTGAAACAGTTCTTGAATAAAATGAGTAGAGGAGCACAGCCTGCCCTGCACCAGCAACACCAGGGGATGCTGCAGAGGTGGTCTAAATCCTTGAGCACCATTGGATGTCTTAAGTAATGTGCAGGACTGGAGATTGCTCCAGGCAGTCTTTGTGTTGCTTAAAACTATTACAGAATCACAGAGTTGGGTTGGAAGGGACCTCAGAGATCATCGAGTCCAACCCCCCTGCCAAAGCAGGTTCCCTACACCAGGAATTAATTCATCTTCAAAGAACTTTGTACGTGTCACACCTGAGTGATTGCATCACTGGCACTTAGCCACTCTGTTCCTGGGGCCCCACTCTGAAGCAAAGCAGAGATGGGCTGCTTTGGCTTTGTTGTGGACGTGCTCTGTGTCCTGCTGGGAAACACAGCACCAAAACCATAGCAAGAATAATGGAATCACAGAATCATTCTGGTTGGAAAAGACCTTGCAGATCCCCAAGTCCAACCCCACCCCACCATGCCCACTGCCCACATCCCTCAGTGCCACATCTCCATAGTTAAGGAATGCCTCCAGTGATGACGACTCCATCACCCCTCTGGGCAGCTGTGCCAATGCTTGACCAAACCTTTTGGGCCCTATATAAGCTTCAGCCCTGCACTCAGAGCAGGGTGGTGATAGCATTGTGATAGGCAGAGGGGATGTTCTGCATGCTGCAAGGGCTGTGCAGAGCAGCCCCATGATCCTCATTGAGGTAATGGAGACTTTTTTTGTTTGTAGGGTGTTGCTCACCTTCTCTGTTCTTCTCTTCTTTGAGAGTAAAATGGGTATAATTAACCCTTTCCAATGTAGAGATGCATTATGTGCATCTTTTTATACAGCAACGAAGTTTTATAGGCAGTCAATGAGCTGATGGGACAAAGCAAACAAATAGCGGCATCAGATTTCAGATAAATTCAAGATTTCAGCCAGACTTTTCTCCAGCTTCCACCCACTGGATGCTGGGTTTGCTCTATTTGCTCCACTCCCAATTTTCTCCCCTTTCACTGAATGGAAAAACTGAATTTTCCACTAAGCCATTAAGAAAGCAGAGGTTTCACAACAGTCAGGCTGATTTGACCACGCTCATTTGAACGGGCTTTTAGTAACCTTCAGAGACTGGCAATTCGGGTGGTAAACCCTCTTTATGACCTGTTATTACCCGTGCTCTGCTCAGAGGCAGCAGAACTCATTACGGGAGTAAATGGCCGGAGTGCTCCTGCATACCAGCACAGGCTGACTTTAATGATCTCCCTTTTCCTGCTTCTCCCTGATAAAAATACCTTACTGGTGAAAAAACAGAGACCACAGAGCTAGCTGCCAGTTCTCCTCGTAGCTCCTGTTCCTGAGGTTTTATTTCACTGCACTTAGTTTTTAGGAAGTCGGCCAGTGTGGCACACTTTTGTGTTTTTTATTTAACTGCACATTAAATGCTCCCCTTTGCCCCAAGTTTTATTAGGGAGAAGTTAAAGAGAGCCTTGCAAAGCTGGAAAAACGGAAGGAAAACAACAGGATCAGCCCTGTTACAGCAGCCCACTTCTCCAGGCTTGATGTAACTCTGTCCATCTCAGTTTGCATAGGGCATGGGAGCGTTAGGCCTTCCTCCCGTAGAAAATGAGGGAGAAACTAAGATAGAAAGGGATCTCATTTTGTTATTCTGGTCCCCAAACTCACAGCTGGTGGAGCGTGTGTGCGAGCTGATCACATCTGGTGATGGAGATCCTCAACAGTCGCACGCAACCTCTCACTATTAGAAGTTTACACTCTGATAGATGTTTGATATCTCTACCAAGCAGAACTACCAAGGCCCACAAAGCTCTCTCAGCCATGCGGTGTCGCTCCAGAGAAGCTCAAGAAGCTTGTCCCGAGGAGGACGAAGTGATGTGATTTGGCTAGTGCTGCAGGAAAACCCCAAAATCTGTTTCCCTTCAGGGCATGTCTTCACACCTACCTGTGCTGGAGTTTCTCAGCAGAAGCAAAAGTTGCAGAAGTTGCATGTAGTCAATACCGAGAGCACCATCTGGTGGGCTGCATAGCTGGATAACACATAGCTGGGGACAGGTTTTGGGACAAAGAACAGCCAAGATGAGCATCTGGTGGGGGGCATCAAGGAGCTGAGGTCCCCTGGTCTGGCTTCCCCCAGGTGCCAAGCGGCAGCCTCAGGGAGAAGGTGGAAAGAAGCTCATGGCAAGGTTTAGCAAAGCAAGTTTCTGTCTTCGGACAGATGGAGCTTGATGTGCTCCAAGAACCACGTGCCAGATTTCCCCCAGAAATGCCTGCAGAAATCCATACGTTTGCTCTGCTGAACAACGATTTAAAATGCAACTTTAAAAAAGTAGACAAACCCAGTGCATGCTATGGGACATTTTTAAACATCAATCTTTTTGTGGACCCTTTGGCATAATCTTGGAATGCTGGAGTGCTTTAGAGTAGGAAATGTCCTCTAAGGTATCATATGGCTTTGCTTGGCAGCCTGGGTTTTCCCCAGGATGATGATCCTCCTTTGACCTGTATGAAAGCCCATTTAGACACATTATATATGTTCCTGAGCATTGCAGCTCTATTGCCTGCCCTGTTTGGGGACAGTGAGGGATGAAGTCCTCCAGACCTCTTTTGTGCTGTCACACTATAAATAACAGCAGACTTTGCTCCAGCAGTGTTCCCTCTATGTGAGCTGTTAGGAAATGTCTTCCGAGGTGCTTGTGCAACCCAATGCAATCGAGGGCCTCAGCTTGTGGGTGCTGCCATATGAAGGATGCAATAGCAATGATCACCTCCTGTGGTTTAATAACCTGGATTCATCTAGGCACTGCTTGCCTGCTCATGGTCAATGTAGGGAAGTTGGACTTTGAAAGTCCCTTCCAACTCAATTCTACAATTCTATGTAGGTGGATTATTCAATAATGGCAATACATAGTGGTACCTTATCCTCAGCATCACTGTTTTTCTTGTAAAACCCTAGAGTGAGCACTAAGGGAAAAATTAGCACCAAGGGAGCTTGCAGCCGTGCATCTCTGGATGGTTTTCTGTGGTTTCCCAGGGTGCTGGCTCCATCCTCTGCTGTGTTCTCTGCCTGTTCTTCTCTGGCTGAGGCAGCGTGGGACCCGTTCCCACGTTTTCTCAAAAGAAAAATCTCATAAGAAAACACATTAAGTTTTCTCATAGTTTTCATAGTGTAACAGGTGGAAACATGCAAGCAATGTGGAGAGGGGAAAAAAAAAAAAAACCACACACACAAAAAAAAAACAAAAAACCAGTGGGGTGGGCCCAGCTCTGTTGTCAAAGCATCAAAAACGAGTTAATAAAAGCTCTGAATGTTGCTCTTCTGGAGTAAATACTCCCAAGGGCTCAGCTGCCAGCTGCAAGCTTAGCTGCAGACATGACCAGAAGCACTTGTCAGCAGGAGCCTGGGGCAGTTTTTCCCAAAACCACCAGTTTGGTCTTAGCTAGAGACACGCATGTGATGCTGGCACTGCTGCCCAGAGAGCTGGAGGTGCCCAAGGCCAGGTTGGATGGGCCGTGGGCAGCCTGAGCTGGTGAGTGGCAGCCCTGCCCACAGCAAGGGGTTGGAACTGGATGATCTTTGAGGTTCCTTCCAACCCGAGGCATTCTCCAGTTCTATGATTCCATGAGTCTGCTTGGTTAACAGTCTGGCTTGGTTAACAGTGATGGCTGCTGACCTGTTGCACGCCCATGCAATGCTTCTCCTTGCCGCTGTGACAAAGGAAACAAGGAGCACGACAACTCTGGGCTACGGCTTAATGAGCCAGAATGGCAAAAATCCATCATGCAGATGAGTCTTTCCCAGTGATGTTTCCCTCCCCCCTGTGCTGAGAGCTCTGAGTCGCAGCACCTGCTTGCTTCAGCTGAAGTGATTAACACTGGGAAAGACAATGCTCAGCCAGGCTTGCTTTCTTCTCCCCAAACAATACTGAAAATCTCCCGAAAGTGGCGTGCTCTGTACGATTTGAATCAAAATCTCCGCATTAATAAGCGCGCCTTTGGACTCGAAGAAGTGTCTTTTGTGTGGGGCTCTCCCTGAATTTTAACAAGCACAGCTTTTTACAGGAAAGGAAAAAAAAAAAATCTAGAAAGAGAAGCAGGCACACACACAAAGACAAATTTCATTAGGCTCTAATCTCTGACAGGCAGCTCCTTTCTGACAAGCGCTCCCTTTCAGCCCACCGTGCTTTGCTGTTGTTTTGTTCCCACCCAAATGCATCCTATCCCAGGATGGCATGAAGCACCAGGTTGGACACCCCCTGTAAATGCCACGTCCTGATGTGAAGCGAAGGGATGCTGCAAAGGGTAAAAGCCTATTTCTTCCCTCCGAAAGGTGCGAGGTTGTTAATGAGGTGTCCCATGCGGCACAAGCCCAGCAAATCTTTTGATTAAAACCAGCTTGAGTGGCAGAGGCTGTTATTTGTACTCAAGCCCTTTGAGAGATGGCAGCGGTGGTGGCTGGGAGAGGAGAAAAGGATGAGATATCACGTGCACGAGGCTTAATTTGGCAGCGTGGTTTAAGGCGATGTCAAAAAATGGGAAGGGGTTGTTAAATGATATCAGTGCTTGATTTCTTAGAAAGAGCAATGCTGGCAGGAGTAAGTGCTTTGAAATGCTGCATTTTTGGAGGGGGGGATTGTCAGAAAGTCCCAGGTTTGAGCTCAGCTCTTCAGAGCTGGCGTTTGGCTTTCTGCTGCAGTTCCTCCCTGTTGTTTTCTGCTCCAGTTAGGCCCCTAAATCCTGTGTTTTCCCAAGGATCTGCTCTAAGGCTTTGGCTGTGAGCTCCCATACCTGCAGTCACGGCAAGGAGAGCAGAGAGGCAGGCTCTCCTTGGCTCTGGGCTTTGCATTTACTCACTGCACTGTAAGAGCTCCCGCTCTGTTGTATCCTCACTTTGATGGCTGGAAATATGAGTCCACCACAGGAATGGCAAAAAAAAAGCATAAGCGTGCTTGGATGCAGAACCAAGGCAAAAGCAGCTAGAATAAATAAATCACAATGGGAGGAGGAAAACGCTCAATTCAAGCTCTCCAGCGCGCTGCAGGAGGAGTTCACGTTTTTTTGGCCAGCAGCCCTCCGGAGCATTCCTGGCATAGCTGTTCCAGCCCCGGGGGCATTGGGTTGTTTTTGGGTCAGGTGGTTCCAGTGATGCCTGCAGACTGGGGAGGGGTAAATCCAGGTCGCAGTGGCTTTCACCAGATGCCATGATTTGGGGTCTGCTAGTTGATGATGAACAAGCCCTGGCTCTGAGA
>JAOWBP010003503.1:2373177-2384696 GCA_028571105.1 Tragopan temminckii
CCAGGTCGCAGTGGCTTTCACCAGATGCCATGATTTGGGGTCTGCTAGTTGATGATGAACAAGCCCTGGCTCTGAGACCCAGATGGGACCAGCTGCCCAATGGGAGCAGCCAGGAAAGAAGAGAAGCCCCCATTTTTCTTGCCTTTGGATATGGAGGTTGGGGTCCCCCAGTGTGTTGAGTTGGCTGGGAAATGGTTTTCATGCCCCAAAAAAACGTTGTGGTTGCAGACAGCCTGCCCAGCTCAGGTGGAATCCATGGGATGAAATGTACCCTCAGCTCCAACCCGAAATGGGAACACAATGTGCTTTGAGCCTGTGCTGGGGATGCTCAGGGTGCACTGGTTTGGCAGGAGTGGAATGCAGCTGTGAGAGCTTCCCAGAGGAAACATTTTGGAGAGGTAGGGGAAAAAAAAGAAAAAGAAACTGGGGGAAATCTGGCAACTTCAAGTGTTTCTGAGTGGGAGCCTCTCTTGGAGTTTCATTGGCGCTGTAAATATTTGGTCACCTAAGAGATTTCCTGCACGTCATCTGTCTTCTGATTGAACGTTCTGGCTCCGTGCTGTAGTTGTTGATGTGCACAGCCAGGTTCCCCTATGAGATCAAGCAGCAGAGAAGCAGCCACATACCCTCATACTTCACGTCTGCCTGGAGGTGGACTCTGCACAAATGAAATCAGTGAATGGGGAAGTCTTCAAGTTTGCCACATTTGCTGTAGAGTCTCCTTTGTGTGCTTGTACGTGCCAAAAGTGCCAAACAAGTGTTGGCACAAGTCTTGCTTTATCCCTTCTGAAGTTGCTACATGGCTGTGAGCAGCACGAAGCTTGAAGGAGAAAGGAAAGCAGCAGATACTCTGGTGATCTTTTGGGTAGAAGGACTCTGGCACTTGGGAGCTCATCTGGTTATTTTACATGGTGACATCATGTGTGCTAATGAAAGATGTACCTCGCTCTATAAACACTCAGCGCTCAGCTATTCCGGCTGCAATAACATTACGTTAAATGCAAAAGATAACAAGGACTTGAGATAATCATATCAAGCGCATTTGGAAAATTGACCGCCGCTTAGAAAAACAAAGACTGAGTTATATGCAAACGGGGATGAAAGCTGGCGATGCCCCTCTATGCATCCCCCAGTATGGCAGCACGCTTTGTGCATCGCAACCACGAGTCCATAAAATGTGCACTAGACAACAGAGATATTTCAGGAGAAAAATCCCAGCACTGCACATCTGTTCCTCAGTCTTCCGTGGCCGAGAAGCACAGGGCAGGCTTAGCTGCAGTCGAAGTGCTTTTGACATCCTGCTCCTCCGGCAGCTCTGTGCAAGCTCAACTGGAGCCATGGGACACCCTGTGCTCCTCACATTAAACACACAGTTCTGCCAGTATTGATGCGTGGGGCTTGAGCTAAAGCAAATGACAGGCTCTGGATCAGATCTCCCTTGAAAAAGCTAATAAGTTTCCATCCCAATGGCTGCTTTGGATTTAAGATGAAGACGATGCGCAGAAATGGCACTTGACAGAGCGCAGTTGGTACCTGTTGCTCTGCACACAGAAGAAGGCATCGGGAGAAAATAACGACCCGTCCCTGCCCCGCTACCAGGCTGTGCTTAATGGATCCTCCATGGGGAGGTCAGGACTCCCTGTAGGGGAGATTATTAACGAATAAATCAGAGCAATTCTGAGCGAACAGCTTTTTTCCATTACTGCAGGAGAACCTGGGGCATGGCAGGGAGATCAGATATCGCCAGCTCTGTCCTGCCTCGCGTGCAAGGGCAAGGGGAGAGCACGGCAAAACATGTGTTCTCTCTGGAAAGCTGCGGTGGAGAGATGGCGTTCCAAGAAATCAGGTTTTCAGCCACACTGAAGCGAATGATTTACTGGGAAACGAGCACTGAATGTAAACTTCTCTCCCCTCTGCCCCGCTGCAAATGGTCTATAAAGCAATCATTCACACGCTCATCTTCGGGGAAGTTTTATGAGAATGTATTGCAGCTTGGGCTCTGCTTGTGCGCAGCTCCCTGCAGGTCTGACCCACGTCCATCCTTCCCCAGGAGATCCAGAGGGAAAGAGAAAGGAATATGCCTCACTCCTCTGCAAAATTTGGGAGAGAAAAGGCAGGTTCGAGGATGCTAGGCAGTGTGCGCTGATTGCTTGCCTAAGTGGATGGAAGCTTTTATTTTTGAGAGAATCAATCAATTTGAGTGAATCACTCAGGTTGTGATTCAGGATGGGTGATCTGCTCTGCTACCTGGCGGCTCAGCCTCAGTGGTGTTTCTGCCATGAGAACTTTGCAGGAGAGGGTCTAACTTTTTACATGGTCTACTAGTAATAGGACAAGGGGGAATGATTTTAAGCTGAAAGAGAGGAGATTTAGGTGAGACATTAGGAAGAAATTATTTGCTCAGAGGGTGGTGAGGTTCTGGCATTGCTGCCCAGAGCTGTGGGTGCCCCATCCCTGGAGGTATTCAAGGCCAGGTTGGATGGGGCCTTGGGCAGCCTGGGCTGGTGGGGGGAACCAGCCCATGGCAGGGGATTGGAACTGTATGGTCTTTAAGGTCCCTTCCAACTCAAGCCATTCTATGACTCCAAGATTCAATGATTCATTTCACATGGCTGAGCTGCCCAGCTACAGATTTTGCTGGGAAATGATGGACTGTGATACTGGGGCTGGGAAGTTGGTCAAAGTGACCTCAACTGGGAAAGAAGCAAGCTGAAAGAGCAATAAAAGCAAGGGAATGGAGCACAGGGTAAACAGAACGAGAATTGCGTGTCACGTTTCCCTGAATCATCTGGGCCTGAAAGACTTCTAAATATAACAAATATTGAAAACTTCAATCCCATCCAGTATAAACAACAACAAAGTAATTTTTTTCCTGCCTGGCAGAGAAATAGGAAAAAATTCCATTTGGATCCCACAGGCAAATTAAGGACAGGATGAAGCTCTGCCCCACGCAGTGGCATGGCCTTTTCTAACCCCTCGGGCTGCTCGAGGCCGTTGCTTCAATCCCAGTCTGTGCTGCTCTGGCTGGGATGCGGCTGGGAGCATCCAAGCCTCTGCACATTGGCTCTCACCAGTATGGGCTTGGAGGAGCGCATGGCAAAACTCACCCTATGTCTTCAGCAGCGCCTTTTAAGGCTGCATCTCAAGCTGGAGATTTCGCCTTACCGAAGGAGCACGGGGCTGAGGAAATTTGCATCGATAACATCTGGCCGCTCTGAGCAGCTGCAATATTTTTAACTGCGTGTGGTTGTCCATGAGAACTGGAAAGACCCTGTCTCAAACAGAGTCAGCCTGGAGTTATTATAAGGTTTTTTCCTGTGTGAATGGGAAACGCAGCTTGAGTAAAGTGCGGTGTGTGGCCTGGGATGGGGTGAAGCCCTCCTGAAGTCATGGAGGGGATGGAGAGCTTCCAGCAGACATTGGGGCTGGAGGACACGGCTAAAATGTGCAAAATTGTCAAGGCGGAAGGTAAAGTGATTGGGAACTGCATCCGTCTTTCCGAATGTCCAAGGCCAGAAGTCTTGCTGATGGTGAGCAGTGAGAGGTTTGCAGTGGTACAGTTTTCAGAGGGCAAATGAGCAGTAGATGGATGGCAAAGTGGGCGTTTTCCAACTATCTGGCCAAGACGCTATCTAAACTATGGAGGATAAACAGAATTAACAAAGCAATGAATAAACAAAGGATGGCAATATGACCTGATTTCTATCAGTATTTGCCAGTATTTAGTCCGTTCTTGCCATGTGGCTGTGGTTTCCTGTTTATACAGGGCCTGAAGGAAAGATAGTCACAACAAAACCTATAGCAATAGGCGTCTGTAATTTGTCTTATTTCTGACGCCAGCCCCACAACTGCAGACAGATCGCAGCTCCTGCTGCCTGCTGGGCAGCCACCCATGATCAGGTGCTGGTGGTTGGTTCTGGTCTTGTTAGGATCTGAAATCATTCAGTTAACCCAAACAAGGGAGAAAATGTCATTCAGTTACAAGAAGAAAAAAAAAAAATACGGGAAATTAATTCTTTGTAATTTTTGTAGCTTCTTGTTTGACATCCGATGACAAGCATCTCTGGAGTCAATCTGAGGAACACATGTACCAAGCCTTTTAAGGGAAACATCTGCCTTATCATCTGCAATAATTTATATTCCCAAGGCTGCTTATCTGGTGCTGACTGGTGGGAGCCCCGTGTGCAAGCTGAGCTTCTGCAATTAACCTTCTTCCAGCAGGCAGACACTCTCAGTACCTCCTCTGGTGCTCTCAACACGAGATGTCTCTGTCAGTCATCATCTCCCCTCTCCCACCATGGTGGAGAGAATCTGCAGAGAGCTTCTCATGTCCCTATGGAAAGCAGGTGAGAACGTTGTGTAGTCTTTGTTCAGCAGATATAAGAGAAGGATGGCAGGGCCTATGGAAATATTGGGATGGGAGACCTCCCAGAAACACGCAGCCCCGGTCAATGCTGCTCCTGCCAATGTTGGTAGGACCTGTGGGGATGACCACGAAGGGGTGTCGTTGCTTTTAAAGCATTTTCCCACAAAAACAACTGTTCTGGATCAACCAAGCTGAGGATCCTGCCTGTAAGAGCAACCAAAAGTGGATGTCTGTGGGTGTGAATGGCTATAAAACCAGGAGAAGTATATCTGGTCTTTTCTCTTAATATTCTTCCCAGGCTGGGTGTAGTTGCTCTGCATTTAGCAACTCTCAACGGAGTCCTCATTGCCTGAATGAGCCTCACAGCATGATCGCTGTGGGTTGAAAGTGTTAAGTGCTGAGAGATGTAATGAGACATAGGGAGTGGATGCTCCCAGGCCTTCCCAGCTCTGCATCCGGTCCTTCTCCATCTGCACAGACCCTCCCATTCACGTGTTCCCAGTGCAGGAAATGCCAGGAGAGAGTTACGTGGTTACAGCTTCTCTTGTTGGCTTTTGCTGTCTGGAAACTGGATGACAAAGGTAATGAAGCAGAGATAGCACAGAAAGGGAAGGGCAGCAAAACTTGCTTTAAAAAAGGAAAAAAAGAAAAAAACCAAAAACCCAACATTGATATATGGGTCCCTTTCTTGTAAATGGGGCACATCCAACTCCTGATGCCTCCACTGCAGAGTCTTGAAATGTTAACATTTTCAGATTCAAAGTGAGAGCCAAGCATGAAATTGAGCTTCAGATGGGAACTGTCAGTTTAGCAATACTTTCACTGGAGCAACACAGAGCAAATGAAGGAAAGGTTCTTGTTTTATTTTTACTTTAAATTTGAGCTATGTGGCAAGATCTGCAGTTCTTGCTTTACATATTCCATGCTTTGTTTAACTTCATGTCACTCTAGTGAAGATTTTGAATCTATTTTAGTGACATATAAAGAATTTCCTGTTTGTTCCTGTTGGAAGAGGGACTTGATGAGTATTTCCATATAAAGAAGGGGGGGTCTGAAGGAGAGTGCTTATCTTGCTGTTTCCAAGGAGGAGAAAGGTTTCCCATTTCTGAGATACGCTGGGATGATGCTGTGAACTTAACCACAGAGATGACCACTTGTGGAAATATTGATGGCATGGGCAGTTGATGCACTTTCTACTGAAGTACTTGCTGAACACCTAAAGTCTTACTTTCTGCTTTCCAAGCGTCTTTACGACAGTGTCATCAATCCATACCACAGGCAATTAGTGTTGCTGCATTGCAAGATGTGGATTCAACAGGATTGTTTATGAAACTCAAATATGGAGGCAAAATGGGGGAAGAACTGTCAAGCCATCCCATTTCCTGCTTCTTCCCCTATAAGAGCCATGGCTGTGGCTTGAATGATGGGTTAACTAATGTAATATAGACTCTGAATGATGAGCAAGAGGCTTCCCTTCCACCTTAAGGACATCAGATCTGGTGCTGCTGGGCAAGGCGAAAGGAAAGCCTCAGAAACTCAAAGTGAGCTTGTAGGAATGCTCGAGGGAAGAACGTGAAGAGGTGGGGAGATGCTCACACATGAACATCCATCAGTCTGCGCAGTCAGTGGGTCAGAGAAAGTTCAGCAGCTAACGCCTGAACTCTCCCCAAAGAAAATCCTTGTTCTTGCATATGCTTTGGCTTATGATAATCGTTTTAGTCAGCATTTATACAGTATAATTAGTTTGCTCGGCAGAAACACACATGAAAAAATTGCAAAAGTGCTCGAGTGAAGGTATTGCAGGAGCGTGGCTTTATGAACCATCTAGATAATCCCCGGATCCCTTTGGATATGCCTGGTTATGGAGGCTCATTCTGCTTTTGGCCTGGTAGGATGCCACTCCCTCAGCATCTCACCAAGTCCTCACGCAAGCACAGGGCAAGGCTGAAGGCAGATCTATAGCTCAGGCTGGGCTCCCTGCAAGCACAAGTCGAAAGGTCGCTATTTGGTGTGTGCTGTGTTAATTTGTCATGTTTTATCTCTTTCTGCTATCCAAGCAGCTGCGGTGTGTTAAATACTCCAGGTCTGCCAGCCTTCAGCTGAAAAGCAACAGAAGCAGGGGTCTGCAGCCTTTTTCATGTAAATGTTTGCTAGCAGCAATTGTGATTGTCTCACAAACCCCACTGAAGGCGCTCAAATTCCGTTAAGGGTTTGTGGTTATGTGCTCCTGACAGTCACCGTGACAGCTCTGGTCACACCGAGCAGTCCTGACATCCATGCACTCCTCATAGGAGCTTTCCTGTGCTATGGGGCTTTTTTAATCACCTAACATCAGTTAATGGACGCTTAAGATGAAGTAATTTCCTTTTTCTTCTCCTGCCTCTGTTGGTCAATGGTGGATGAGATCACCTGCTTTTTATTTGGGGGTCCAAGAAGAAATTGGCAGCCTCTACCTCGGGTTTTTTTTCCCCTTCTCCTTTGAGCAGGGTGGAATTTCTGCCGAACAATTCACATTCATTTGCTAAGTGGTTCTGCAAGCCTGTTTACAAGAAATGCAAATACGGCAGGACTATGGTGGTTTTGTATTCTAGGGTTCACCTAAAGCAGGCCTTGGTGCTGAGGTTTTGAGGAAGTTTAGCTCACGGAATGCCGTGAGGCCAAACATATCTGCAAGCCTCTCCAAGACAGAGGTGCTAAGGCATAGGGCATCTTCAACATTTTGAAAATGCTGTTGTATCACAGCTTAAAAATAGAGGTGTTTTGGACCTCCTGAGATGTTGTGGAAGGCTATTTCAGACCAAGAGGGGTAGCTTGAAAGCGCAGGCGTTGCAGTGGATAAAGTGGATCTGTGATGTTGGTCTCCCACGAAGATAACCCAAGGAAGCTGACGCCTCCAGGACTGCATTGTTTCACATCAAACTGTCTGCTAGCGGAGCAAACGCGATAGCAGGGTGTTGATTTATGAAGTGGTGGCTGAGTTCCCAACCAGAAGCAGCAGAAACGTTTTGCATTTGGGATATGACAGCCCAGGCTCCATTCATCTGCAAAACCTGGTAGTGTTTTGAGGACTGACCTTCCCACGTGGATGTGGGATCAGGGATGTGCCGATGATCTGGGGACACTGAATGGGTTCCTCTCACCTCTCCCCAAATGCTTGTCTTCCATTTAGGTTGTAGGCAGAGAGCCATATGACATCTCTACTTCTGTTGGCTTTGGCCAATGCGTTCTGGAATGACTGGGGGAGGACAGGCAAACGTACAGAAGTTTTCCCCAGGAAATGAAGCTAAAAATGGATTTACTCCTTCACAACCAATTAAAGGACTTCAAAGAGCAAAACCGAGGGATGACTTGGGCTGTGGAATGGTTTGGCACAGGATGGTGAGAAGGGGTAAATTTAGCACGATGGGACAAGCCAACCTGAAGACCTCATCACAAAATAACCCCTTGAGGGCATTCACTTGGAAAGTCTCTGCTTAATTGCAGCCTAATTGCTGCTGTGGGTGCAGTTCTCATGCCTTTTGAAGATGCCTTGAGACTGGCTGGTGGAAAACTGCTCTAAAACTTGTTTTTTTAAGATATCGGTCCAAGCCAAAGGAAATATGCCAGGGAGTCCTGGATATGATTGGAGCCTATCAAGATGCAGAGATGAGGAAAGGCATATCTTGTTTCCTCAAGCAGGGAGAATTAACTGCATGTGAACAGGGACATTGCTGTCCTGGAAATAGTCGTAGGGCAGCAGCAAGAGTTTAGAGTTAAAGATAGAGTTTAACCCTTGCCTTTTTGTCTTTTATACCTCAGAACAAAGAAACTGCTTTTGTGGGTCATCAAATCAGAGGTTAAGAGGCTTAGGAACCACCTTGTGTGTTACTAAACACAGTTGTTTGCATTAAATTTCTGCATCATCTCCTAACATTTAATTTTCAGCCAATGGAAATGCGAAATTTATCCAGAGGACCTTGGAGAAACTATAGCTGGCAGTTAAACAAGAATGGGAGTGGATGAGTGCTTTAGTAGCTTGCTAGAGGATGCCAGCACCATTGCCCAAAGCCCGGGTGAGGATTCTGCAGCCATCATGTGCATGGCAGCAGTACGGGCCCCGGCAGAGATGCGCTAATAAACTCACCCTTGCTCAAGGTTACAGTGTGAGCTGATTGCTTCTGATTAGGGATTTGTATTCAGTTGTGAGATCCCGCGATTTTTATTACCTTTACGGTAATAATTGCAAATAATAAAATGACAAATTATTGTAATTAAATTTTAATTAATTACAAAACCGTTACTTTTTAAGTTTATTCATGGCAGTGACAATGATACTGAAAACAATTCATTAAAGCACTTGCTATGTAAATTATGAAGCAAGGCATTAATATCAGGCAGCTCGTGTGCTCACTTTCTGCATGGCAGTAGGGAATTTGTCTAAGGGACAGCAGCTCTCCTGGATGATTTTAACAGCTTACTTTAACGAGCAGAGAAATATTAGCTACTCTTGAGCTGATATTGTTCCCAAAGTCAGGCTCTGCAGCACCCTGCAAGTTGCACGCAACCCGCATGTAATGTTTTCCAAGTTTCACCATAGAAGCCCTTCTGTCCAGGGGGAAGGCACAGATCAAGGGGAGACGTGATCAGACAGAAAGGCACCTTCAGCTCGGACAAGGAGAGCCTAAAGCAGTGAGGCACACCCGAGGTTAATAACACGTTGCTCCACCAGCTTCTATCTAATCTTGGAAAACGTCCTCTGCCACAAAGAAAAAATGGGAAAGTGATTATGTGACTTGAAATAAGGTCTTGCTCTACTGTCTAGACAGCTTTAAAAAACATCAAGCTGGGGTGTTCCTATTTATGAAAAATGCAGCTGTACTTCTGCCTTCCTCGAGCGAGAGAAGAAAGAGGGGCACTTGAGGTCACTTGGCTGCAACGCGCTCACTGAGCCCATCCATGGGAATTTATCCCTCTCCTTTTTTCTTCTTCCTTTCTTTGTTTTGCTGCTGGTGCTGCACAGCTCGTGCTCCCAACCTGCCATCCCCAGCAGCTGGGAGTTGAACCAGGGGACTGTGAACAGAAGGGCTGTGGACCCGTGCTTTTTCAGTACAATATCACAGTCAGAATCACTTCCCCGAGCAAAGCTGCAAGCAGCCTTCAGACCCTTAATAGAGTCTCTTCTAGAGTCCATTAAATTGGAAGCATTCAATCTGCCCTGAATGCAACCTCAGCAATTCCCTCCCCATTATTTTAAGCCATGATAAATTATTCATAGGCTATGGATTCTGTTTTTTTGCTGATGGTGTCTATGCAGGTGAAATCGGATGCCCAGATGGGATGGGCAGGACCTCCAGCATGCCCTACATCAGCGGGAGCCCTGGAAGGCCACGCAGTATCCTCTGGAAGTCACAGCATCGTTTGTTGCTGATGCTCAACCTGGATGGCCAGAAAACCTATTGATCAAGAGACTGTGTCCTACAAAAGGGAGAAATAGGTCAGCAGATATGTTAATCCCAGCTTGATCTAAAGTCTTCGGGACAGGTGGCAACCTTCATTTAATGGAACAATGAGATCATTAGGAATTCATAATGAACTGTACTGCGACCATGGAAGTAGGTCACACTTACCCCAGGAAGACATCAAATTGAATCTGTTCCCATTCATGTGCAGGAGTGGAGATGGCTGGGGGCAGACTGATAGCTCTGCCTTGGGATTTGCTCGCCAGGCAATTTTAGGAATGAAAGGGGGCAAATGCAATGGACATAAAATGATTTACATCGTCCCAGGTGATAAGAGGACTTAAAACATGGGCAGATTGAGTTGGAGGTGTTGTGTCTCATTGGCCATGGGCTGTAGCTCTGCTGCTCTGGGTGGGATGGCAGGAGGATGGTCAGGTTGGGAAGAAGCGTTTCCCAAATGGGTCTCAAATCAGGGCCAGTAACCACCCAGGAGGAAAGAGAAGAGCCCTTCAGCCCTACCGAGGTCACTAGGATTGAAAGTCAGATATGCTTCGTGTCAGTAAGCTGTTTTGTTCTGTGGACTTTTTCCTGCTCCTGACAATTTTTGAGAATCAAGTGCCTGTGATAGGTCTGTGAATCTGAAAAGTTCCTTTTCTTCCCTCCATTCCCTACTGCCCCCAAACCCTGACATTCTTACAGTCCTATGTCACTCTGTTAGCCACTAAGAAGGCAGGCTGCTGCCCTGCAGGAGGAGAGCAGGCAGGCTGGGCTATAGGGAGGAGAGAGCTTAGCTCAGCTAGCAAAAAGCCCAGGATTGAAGATAGGAAAGGTTAAGAAAATATTGTGCCAAAGATGCAATAAGTGGTAGTGGGGCTTTGAGGGTTATTTTATTTTATTTTATTTTAAAGGTGTATTTGAAGGAAGCCTTTTATAAATATTTAAACAAAATAAACTGTTAAAGTAACATGTGGGGGCTGGTTTGAACTCTTCCAAAAAGTCACCGTGCGAAACTCATGCTGCTACCAAGGGTCCCTACGTTGCAACGTATTTCCAGGGACAGGGTTCACCCATTCTCCATATTAGCTTTGGCTTTTGTCATAACACCACACAGTCATTAAGCGTAAGGTGACAGGAGGGGGATGGAGATATTTTTCTGGAAGAACGAGAAGGAAGCTCAAAAATTCTTCAGGTCTGGGGGACTGCTGAAGATGTGCTGATTTCATTGGATTATTCAGGAAAGGGCAGCCTAAATGGGAAACCAGTCTGGCCATGGTTGCTGTGTTACTGATAGTATGCATTTAAAAGAAATGGAGAGAGAAGGTCCCAAATGCATGTACCTCTGGCCATTAAGGAGGAAGGAAGGCTGCCCCGTGGTGATGCCAGTACCCTGACCCCAGCCCTGCCCCTCTGCTATCAGTTTTGAGGACTTAAACAAAAGGTAATGTCCATCTGGCTGAGTAACACAAACATCTCACGGTGCCGGGCAGCCGATAAGGAATCACCTCTCACTGTTAATGAGGGAAATTGACACAGCCTTAAGACGTGCTCAGAAAAAAAGGGAAAACATTTCAAAGAGTGCCTTGAAATAGAAAATTTCTACTATTGAAAAAATCACAAGGTAAGTGCGGTTCATGTCAGTAAACATTCTCAGCTTCCTCTTAAAAAGCTTTGTAAAAATTAAAAGGTGAAAACTTTCTGTCAGCGTACAGTGACTC
>JAOWBP010003503.1:2416256-2428330 GCA_028571105.1 Tragopan temminckii
ATTCTCGCTTAGGGTGCGAGAGGTCCCGGGTTCAAATCCCGGACGAGCCCTTCTTTTCCAGGTTGGAACTAGATGATCTTAAAAAGTCCCTTGTGATCTGAGCCATTCTATGATTCTCCCAGGGCAAATTCCATCCTGTGCTGAGGTTGTGTAGTAGGTAGATTCAAATCAATTTTGATCTGATATTGTAGAACTGTGCCATTAACAGAACTTATATTATTTGTTAATGGTACTAGTGTTTCATTCTTAGCTTATGCTCTTAAGTTTCTGTTTTTGTTTTATAATATATCAGTACACTTGTATGTGTGTGTATATATTTATAAATACACATAGATTGGTGGGGGGAGGTGATCAGGAAAGGCATTGAAGTTTTTTAAACTTTCTTTAGGAACAATGCACGGTACCTTTGGAAAAGAATCCCTCCTGCTATCAAATCAGTAAGTACTTCATAAAATTCCAGCTGATACTAAACCAATTTCATGTAAGCTTGAAAACAATGACTTTTTTCCTCTGTGAGGTTTCTGTTTAAGTAGCCTTGGGCTTGGTTCTGTGCCATGAACACACGACCAGCAGGTGGCATGCTGGTCTTCCAAAGATCTTCAAGTTGCAAATCTGACCGTTGCTTCTTTTCCTTCTCAAGTAATCTCATGATATAGAGTTCTCTACATCTAGAGTTTTTATTAGAAAGCCTCAAGATAAAGAGTAGTCAGCTGGAGGAAAGCAGTGACTCTGGTCTAAATATCTGATTGTGGGCTGCAGTTGCACTCCATGTGAAGATGCAGAATACCTTATGCAGTGAATTATAACTTGATGTTAGTTGTACCATCAACCTTAACTCTCTGAAGATGCTTTGTTTTGCACTGCCTTTGGATCCAAGGTGCATTTTGAGGCTTTAGCTACTTAAATGAAAGATATTATTTTATTACCCATACTGGTGTTTGGTTATTTTTCTGGTAGAATGGTGTTCATTCTGAACCTGTTGACCAGTGTGCAACACGGTAGAAGTAGCCCTTAAAACCAGTAGTGGGAAAGCAGTTGTAGTGAGCATGATACCATTTTAAATGTGATCCACGTTCAAGACTTTCAAGCTAAGTTGTTTTCACTATGCAAACAACATATGCACTCTGTAAAGCCTACGCTGAAGAAGGAAACATCTCTTTGAGGAGAAAATAAGCTGTGCTTGTCCTTTGGCAACTCCAGTCGGCAGTCTGAGCACAAGCTATCCTCTGTGGTTTTAGCTGCTTTGCCAGCCTGAATTGATACAACTGCTGTGAGCAGACTTTGCTTGTGTGGGTGGTAATCTTTGGCAGAAGGATGGGTCAGGAATTAGCAGCAATGATAGTTATTGAAACAAGAATTCCCAGTGCTTCTCTCTTCATTACGTGTATTGATATCTGCTTGCAATGGGGAAAGAAAGACAGTAGGAATGAATTTGTACAGAATGGTCTTTGTAAAGGACAGACAACTCTGGATTAACTGTTTTTGTCACGACAGGCAAATGCTGAGCTTGGTGCAGTTTGGTCAGTAGGACAAAGAATCTGGCAAAGAGACTTCCCAGGAATCTATACAACAATCAGTGCACATCAGTGGTCTGAGACTGTTCAACCAATCATGGAAGCACTCAGAGGTACAAACTGAACTCCTGCAGGTAGCATGTAACCTGAAGTTATCTGTGTTTTTGGCAAGTGACTACTTGGGATTGCTATAATCAAATCTGGTCAAGAAATGTGCCAAGGTTTTGTTTTATTTAGAGGATTTTAGGTATTGAGTGTGAGAGAGAAGCTCACTAGAAAAAGCTTTCGATTATAACCGATGTTCTTTTATCTATTGCATGTTGTTGTATTGTTGTATGCTCTTATTGGAATTTCAAATACAGTTAGTTTTATTCTGTAATAGCACAGTGAACTACTTAATACACAGCTTGGTCAAACTCATTTAACCAAGAATATGGGTAGTTTGGTTTGGTGTTTCAGAACCTTGTGATGCTTATAAAAGTTTCTTTTAAATGTGGCTTTAAACAAATGGTTTAGCACGTATAGTCTGTGTAATATTAATGTGCAAATAACCAGACTTGCTACTAGAGGGCAGTACAGACTGCTAAGAAACTTCTGAAGTATTTTGCAATAATAAATTTTCTGTGGTTTTAGGAACAACTGCTTTGCAGATGCTTTGCTATCAAAGCAGACCTGCTGGGGGAAAAAAGACGTGAATAGTTGTAACTAATTGCTATTTTTTAATGGTTTTTTTCATGATTTTCTGAGTCTGAACAATCTGAGGCAAGTTTATTTCTAATGGTGAATACCATCCAAAGCTGAGTTTCCCAAACTGCAGTTTGCCTGCGAATGGTCGTGCCTAAACTGCATTTGGAGATGAAATGCTATCCCTGAGGGGTTTTCTCATGGCATAAGCAAGCTGTTGTCTCTATCTGTGACACTTGAGACTTGAATAAATTGTTGGAAAGGAGAACTTTGAGGTTTTAGTGGTTATCCAAACGGGCTTTGTGCTATTTGAATTGAAAACATTATCTCAGATTTCCTAGCTATGGAGTTTACAGCGTTTTTCTCTTTCTAGATGCAACTAGGAGGCGAGCTTTTGGACTGGTTTCTCAGGCATATACCTCAATAGTTGCAGATGATTTTGCAGCCTTTGTTGGGCTTCCCGTAGAAGAAGCTGTGAAAGGTACTTTGTATCAGTTCATTGAGATTTCTGCACGTGGTCAGAGCTATAGGTGGTGGTAAATAGAAACGTGTATACAAACTCAGAAATTATCATAAAGAAAATCAGGAAGTCAGTAGTGGTAAATTGCTTAGCAAATAGGAGTTTGGGATAAATGCTTTACCATTGTTATTTTCCTCTTCTGTGTGTGGGTGTGTCAAAGTGATTCACCAGTGAACAAAAAGTGAAAGATGAGAAGGCTCACGTGCTGTTATTTTAAGAGCTTGTTTGTTGAACTAAATGTCTGAATGCCCACAAGAAGTGTCCTGGGTTTATAGCAGGGTACTGAGGTGCTCTTATGTTGGTCTTAGTGTGCATCTGTTTTGTTTCTGGCAGTTGTATAAGGTTTGTTCTTACAAATATAAAAACATGTCTTTTCAGGTGTATTAGAACAGGGCTGGCAAGCAGATTTCTCCACCCGTATGGTAATGCCTAAAAAGCCAGGTAGGTGGAGCTGTTATTTCGCTAGACATTGAATTTAACATTTTCTAATAATTAGATGCTAGTTTTTAATTAAAATTTTGTATAATATTATTTTACATATTTTATGTGGACTTATACAGCTGTGAAACATGGAATGTTTATAAAGTGTAGGAAGTAGAAATTAGTGAGTTTAGTTTAAGGTTACAAGCAGTCTGGGTTAAACTAAATCCTCCAATTAACATTTTTTAAACAAAAGCAGACAGGATATGCTACAGTTTCTCCTCCTCCTCTGCTGTTGGCTCTGACTCGGTGGAACATAAGTGGGATGACCTCAAATGACACATCTTAATTTAATAAAGATGAGCAAAAAATATACCATTTTTGAACCTGAAACTTTTGTTAGGAGAAGTTGAACTTCAGGCAGGGATTTAGTAGATCTTTGTTCTGAGGACCTAGAGTTGCTGGTATAATTTCCTTTGCTTTTCAACTCTCATGCTGTTAATAACAGGATCGACATTTCTGCAAAAATACTTTTTCCCTAAGATTGTATCTAAGGCTGATTTCTGTCTGGAACAACAATGAACATTAAGCTGTGAAGGCAGAGATGTCTTCTCTTAAGCTGTATGGTACAGCTCTGGAAATAGGAGTCAGATTGTCATGTAGCTAACATCTATAAAGCTAAGGACAGGAGGAGGGAAGAATCTTCTGCATGAACAGAATTCTTAGGTGTTCAGAGCCCAGAACATCTTATTAAGCTTGTGTTAGGCAAGGTGCTGGAATTGTTTTCTCTGGGGAAGCATAACAGCCAAAGTCCCGAGCTTTTGCCTTCAACCAGTTTCTTTTTCCTTGAAGTGCTTGCAAAATAAGCTGTTCTAAGAGCTACTTACACCTGGTACTTTTTCAAAAAATTGGTTGCAGAAATGACTGTTGGAGCAAAAAGAGGCAGTCATCTGTTTTGAAGCTGCATGTGGTGTTCACTGGATGTTGAATGTTGTGCATTTTAACTCTGAAGTAAAACCTTGGCCTGAATAGACCTAATTTTAATTACCTTTTTTAATGCAGTTTTGGCTTGATGTATATGATTGTTTAAAATCAGTGCAGAGGGCTAACTTTTTTATTTTTCTATAGGTGTACTGGAAGCTTCCTTTAACAGATTTATTCCTTCATCAGGTATTTCCTATTTGTGTACAGTTTACTTGCATATGTTGAAGACTTGCATGATTAATATAAAGAGTTTCATCAGCACTACAAAATAAGATTTGAATCCTAGAGAATTATGTTCATACCTTACAAATTTAATTGGACTACTTACATGTTTGTCTTTTTGTCCTGTTATGTATCAATCTACATTTTAAACAGTGCCCAGAATGTTGGCCATAAGTGTCTAAAATGTAGAGGTTTAATTTCAAGCCAATTTGAAGGGCTAGTCTTGCTTCTCAAAACCATTTTTCTGCTTGCCAGTCTTGTCTTAACATGCATTTGTAGAGCTAAGCAGTATGTTCCTTTTAACTCCATCTTCAATGTTGCCTGTTAACTTTTAAGAAGGAAAATTACATTGCATTTTTTATCTTAGTGTTTTTCAGTCATTTTTAATTCCTGACTTACCCTAGTGGGCATTAACCACTTGTCTTCCAGTCTATCCTTACTCTACTAAGCTAGCATTTATACAGGTACCTGTACATGCACGGCCTTTTTCCACAACCTGTGCAGAGTTTTTGTCATATATAGTCTTATAACCCAGTAGATTTGTTATGTTCAGTATGACAACTTGTAAGGAAAGGAGCTGCTGAAGAGTTCCAGGAATCTTTTCTCAAGTGGAGATGCTGTCAATCCTCATTATTCACAGGTTCCAGAATATGCAACACGTTTTCTGGAAGCATGCTGAAAACTGAAACTTGTTACCTTTGCTGTTAGTAACTGTTGGACAACTTGATGTTGCAGATGACAGAAAAGTAGTCTGTCAGCTAAAGCTGCATAGTTAAGAGAGCAAACTTAGATATGTGCCCTGTCAGTGTCTCATGTTTAAGCTTTCCTTGCAGCTGTGATGGATGGTTGATTTGCTTTCTTAATTTCATTAATGCAATATTTGTTTTATTTTTCTAGAACCTGCTCCAGTTCCACCAATTCCAAATGAACAGCAGTTGGCCAGATTGACTGACTATGTGGCTTTCCTTGAAAATTGATGAACCTGCTTCTTTGTCAAGAGCAACTTGGGAATCCTGTGTACTGACAGTTCTAGAAATCTAAGACTTATTTTGTATTTGTTAAATGTTGCAGCATCCCCTTTCAAATGTGTAAAGTATACAGCGTATGTTATCCTAGTTTGTTTTGCCAAAGCCAAGCTAGCAATTGAAACAATCCTTTAACTTCTGTAATACTTGTTTAGTAGGTACACAGCAGTATTACACAGTAAGGTTTTTTTTACTGATTTGTAGCCAAGAGATGCAGAACTTTTTTCAGGTGTATCAAAAGTGGAGAAGAAAACTTTGAGTAATGAGACAGGTTAATGGTATTAGGGGGTTTAATATTACTTGGTTACATGCTTCTGTGGTGAGCACTGCAGTGCTTAGTGCAGGTCAGTTGATGTTCATCTAAAGTACGGAGTGACAGACTGCTCTATCTGCATCTGTAGAGAATGTTTTGATGAAACAGTAACAAAGCAACTTACAGTAACTCTTTTGGATGTCTTTGACAGTTTTTGTATAGTTGATCTTTTTTTTCCTTGTTGGTCTCTGTAGTTTAAATCTTTTTTTTTTGTTTTGATTGAGATTTCACATTGGGTGTATTTTTGTGGCAGAATGATTGGAGTCTTTTAAGGAAAGGCAAAGGTTTGCTTTGAGGAATAAATGTTTTACTTTTGAAGGTTTTATTTTTCAGTACACATAGGACACTAGGTATTTTGCTTGGAAACCATGTACCTTCTCAAAGCCTGTCATGGTGTGGTTCTTTCCAGTACAGTGAACCTGGATCTGCTACGAACAGCTCTCACCTGCCTTTAAGCTTCTTTTCTGAATTACTTCTGCAGTTATGGAAAGGACTTTAAAAATCAGCTACCTAAATCAGATCAGTTTCCCTGAGTAGAGAGGCCAGTCAGGAGAAGGAGAATTTTGTGCTGCAATGTCAGTTTGAGGAATAAATTTCCTACACCAGAGCACTGCTTAAGCTGAGAGTGGATTTTTAGAAACAAAAAGATGAGTTGCATTCCCAGGCTTTTTACCATTCTTATGATGGTAAAGACTGTGGAAAATAGTGGTGCTTGAAAGGGCAGTGCATGCCATCACTCACTTCTAATCCCCCTTTTTCAACATCATGTTTAGTGGTTTGTTAATGTCAGGTGTGCTCTGTTATGATTGTTTCTCCAGTGTGCACTACCTACTGTACATTCTCTTGTTGGGGGGATGTGTTAGCAGGGAGGAATTCTAAACTGTGCACTGCTGCTTTGAGAGCTCCCTTTATATGTAAACATTTAGTCAAAATGATTATTTATTTGAAACTAACCGAAGACCTGGATTGCTAAATATGATGCAGACTTATCTTCAGTGATATTAAAGAACATGTTTACACTGACCTTGTGTACCTCGTCTTTAATTTTCTTTTGACTGCAGTTCTGGTTTGGTTTGTTTTTTTCAGTAGATTCTGATTGGCCTAATTTGAACAGGGCTAGTTAAAGATTAGTGTAGTGCTTTGTCTAGACAGGTGTTTAGAACAACTTCATGTTTATGCGAAAATTAAAACACTGGCCTTCAGGTGTCACGTGAAATGTACAAAGGTGTAAAGCATTTGAACTAAGTGAATTTTCCCTTCTGTGTGTATATATTGGGCAATATTGTTGGAGTTTTTTGTGGATGCTGCTAATCTGTGTCTTAAATGTAGTAGTTGGATTCTTGTGCTCTGTCCAGTTTTATCAAGCTCATTATTTTGAGATACTGTCTGGTCTGCTGCAGAAGTAAGGGTAATTTTAAGTTTTTGGTGTGCGATTAACCCATTTCATGCCTGGAATTCTGTGCTTCTAGCCATGCTGTTCTGTTTCATCATCTTTGCCATCTAAGCTACTCCAGAACTTTCAGCTTCGTTGCCCTTATTTGCGCATGCTGCCACAGTAGCAGGCTGTTTTGTTTGTGTCCAAACCTTTTTAAGATTGCTTTTGTTCTAACATCTCTTGAGCACTGCTCAATTCTCAAAACAATAGCGACAGTTATTTCAATATCTTCAGTGTCAACAGTGAAAACTAGTTTGTGCATCAATGCATGTTCAGGGTTTTTTCTCCTCTACTTAGTGCAATACATGCATGGGTAACAAATGCACAGTGAACAAGTAGATAAAATTCAGTATTTTAAGGTATTATCTTTGCAAGCAGAATTCTTGGTTAACTTTTATAATGTTTACACTCTTGACTTGCTAGTATAAATAACATCAAGTATAACAGGTCTTGGGGTGAATAGTGGTGGTCTCCATCATGAAAACTAACTCTGCTACTAAATCTGTCACATGGGAATATTTTTTTGTTATACTGTGTAGTTTTGGAAAAAATGTGTGTGAAGTAGATTGCTTAATCTACATCTACTGATTCTTCCTGGGGGGGAAAAAGGTACATACAGAACTGCCTGCAAAACACAATTCCATATTTCCTCAAAACTTTTTTCCTTTTTTCCTTTTGTTTTCCCTTTAGTGCAAATGCCATTTGATTCTCTTATATGGATACTAATTAGCTCTGTGTTGGTATTCAGGTTTAAGTGAGCAGGTGAGGAGTAGACTGAATTCTAGTTCTGTGTTGGAATCTTAAATGTTGGTGAGGTAGGGATATTAGATCCAAATGAAATGCTGTACTTAATCTGAGCAAGGCAAATGGTGCGAATTGCTGAATTAGTGAGGCACTTGAACAGGTTGCATGGAGAGGTGTTGGATGCCCAGTCCTTGGAGACTTTCAAGGCAAGGCTGGATCAGGCTCTGGGCAGCCTGATTTAGCTGTGCATGTCCTTCTTCATTGCAGGGGAGTTGGACTAGATGACTTTTAATGTCCCTTCCAATTCTTAGGGATTCTATGATTCTAATTGATGTTGTTTGAGAGTAAAACTGGAATAGGTCTTAATTTACTCTAGTGACACAAGTAAAAACAAATTCCTGTGGAGAATATTGTTGATAACTGTCATGAGACCTTTGAGGAACTTGCTTGGCACATATTTAGCTAATGAAGTCAAATTTAAGTGTTCTTAAAAGCAGTGATCAACTGATTCACAATACCTCTACGTAGAGAATTTATAGTCAATGCCAAGTGCATCTTAGTCTTCTGTGGAGATTAGTGCTGTCATGCATGGTTTGTTTTTTGAGCTTGACTATGCCATAGACCCTCAAAGTGGGGAAGAGGACTAGTTCAGAGTACTATGAAATGATGGAATTTAGTTTTAAGGGATTGGATCAGGAAATTTGGATTTACAGCAGTTAAGTAATGAAACTGACAGTTGGGTTTAGTGGCTGGAAGCAAGTGGAGTTTTTGCATATTAGCAGAGGATCCCTAGGTAGAAAGATGAATACAGTTAATATCATAGCTTAATTAATTTTCACTGGACCAGGCTGCCCAGGGTGGTTGTGGATTCTCCTTCTCTGGAGATACTTCAGATCTGCCTGCATGCCTACCTGTGCAGCCTGCTGCAGGGAGCCTGCTTTGCAGAGGTGCTGGACTTGATCTCTAGAGGTCCCTTCCAACTCCTGCAATTCTGTGATTCTATAATCTTAATCTTATTAGGCAGTTTCTGAATGCCATGAGTAAACACTCCTTAAAGCTACTGTTAACCTAGCAAGCTTAAGCTAGGAGCTTGGAGTTCTTTTCTTGTAAAGGCAGCAAGTAGCCTTGGTACAGGAACTACTTTAGGCTTGCTCTAAACCACGTTTTTTAGTTTGTGAGTGTATCTGCATTTTTGAAAGGTTTTGTAGAAGTTTTTTGAAGGTGTAATAAAGACATGCCATTGAAAAAGTTGAAATAGCACATCTTTGTTTAAAAAAAAAAAGAGTTCCTTTCTGTTCTTGGCTTGGGCCCATCTTGTTCAAAAGTACTGCAGCCTCAAAGGGGTCAATAGTAAATCTTGCTGAATGGAATTAGTCCATCAGATGTGATCTACATTAAAAGATTGCAGTTCATGCTTTCACTGCTTTGGCAAACATAGCTTTGTGCTTCTTTGTCCACAACTGTCTTGGTAAACAGCTTGTATAAATAATTTCCTTCTGTCGCTTGACTACTTACCTGGGCTACTTTAACCTTGTGCTTGCGACTTGACAGTGATGAGGCAATGTTTTTGTGGTCTCATTTACTTTTAAAATGAAAGCAAGTAATGCAGGTTTTGGAGTTCTTCCAGACACTTTTTTGTCTGCGGAGATGGAAGTCTGGAGTGGGAGGACCTTTGGATTAAACCATTGGGAATTCAGTTGGGAGCAGAGATTTTTGAAGGATTTGGAGGAAAAAAATATTCCATTTCAACTTTGTTTTCCATTTTCATCTGCATCCCACATGTAACTGCACTTTTTTTGTTGTTGCATTAGCCTCTCTTATGTAGGTCAGTGATCCCTTTCCATTTTCTGTGTTGAATGGAAATGTGATTATCTTTAACTCAAAGATTAGCACTGTTTGGAAAGAAATTCTGTTTGGTTGCAGGGTGTGCCTCCCTGCTGAAGATCCTCATGGAAGTCTTCCTGGTCTGGAAGAACAAAGCTTAGTAGATATTTCAGGATGTGATCAGAGCTGTTCATAACTCAATTTAGTGCATTCTCCTTTCATTTTCCTGTAGAAAAATGCCTTACTTGGTGTTGCATGGGAACAGCACTGATGTTGCTTTATGATCTGCTGCAGAATCAAAGTGCGCTATGCTTAGCTGATATTCTTCCATGTTTTTATGATTTGGATAGATTTTGAACTGCAGGTTTTTCTTCGTTGCTTCTCTGTGCTGTGTGGGCAGTGATATGCTACTAGCCAGTCCAGTTTCTGAGCACTGGGGAAGCTCCTTTTATGAGCGGAAAGGGCATCAGCTCTGCATGGTGCAAACTATCCTCAGGTGGTATGAGAAGTGATTGTGGTTTAAGCTTGTTCTGGTGGTTGGTCTTTGTAACAGCAGGCCCACTGTGCTTCGGAGGTCTCTAGCTTCTTTTCTTCCACCCTAAATACCTTCCAGAGCTTCTCAAATGAATACTGGAGATTATTCAAGGTAGTTGTAAGCCTTCTGCCTAAGCAGAGGAGAGTGCTAATAGTGTTGTCATTAAGTCTATCCCAGCAACCTGGTCAACGTGCAATAAAACCTAATTGGAGAAAGTAGGAGAAAACTAGATAGAAAAAGATAGTGGGCGGTTAATTTATTCTGCCTATGTCCTTTCCTGCTGGAGCTGGCTGGGCTGTCATCCAAGTGGCATGCTGGTATTTCCTTCCATACCCAGGAGGAACTATCTGGGCTGGCTGGCTTGGCCCTTCCATTTCCATAGCCGCAAACAATTCAAAGCATCTGCTGTAGAGCCTGTCTTTCTGGATTGACAGAAGCAGTTCCGAAGCCTTTATATGGTGTTGGTATTATCAAACATAATTTAGTTGTTCTTAAAAAGAAAGGGCTCAAGATTTTACTCTGGGCTTAGCCTTGTGAAAACTAGAGCTTGACAAATACTGCACAGCTCCGCAATGAAGCTTTCTTTTTCAGATCTGTTCCCATTTACTCATTCTTGGAATATTTTTGTAATTTAGTAAATGAGTGACTAGCTTCTTCAGTCTATTTATGAAAGTTAAAATAGAAGCCTAAGTTTATTTATTACAATTCAAATGTTTGTGTCAGAAGCAGTGGAAACCAAAGGGAGATGGTTATTCTACTAAGAAGTCTCAGAGTACATAAATGTTGAGGTAATGGTCTACTGTACTTTGACAGTGGGTATCTTAAATCTGAGAAACAGTGCACTGGGTGCTGATTATGAACCTTGTGGTTTTTATATATTTTTTGGAGCTGATATACTGGAAAATAATGCAAGTTATTATCCACCTGGCTGCTTTAACAATCCAGTGCACTGGAGTTTTGTAGCGCTGGCTTGGCTTGCTGTAGACACTGCTTCAAAACAATAAAACTTGCCTTTTTCAAGTGTCAAGCAGATGTTAGAAAAAGAAAAGAGATGGCTTTGCAGTTGGCAGCCAATAGATAATAACAAGTGAAAGGCAAATGACTTTCAGGTCTGTGATGGGAAACAAGCTTAAATCTTTTCATTTCTAACTTGGATAACTTACTACTTTATTACTATACTTGTGTTGAGCAATAGAAAGTAATGTGCTTTCCTGGTTTTCTATTTTTTAAAGTTGGTTATTAATGCTTTCACAGCAAAGAACTCCAGGTGGGTTGCTAGGGCTGTGCACCACATCTCAGTGTAAATAACATGAGAGAACTTGTGCATTAGAAATGGGATATGTACAGTTGATTTTGAAATTTTGCAGTACATGTGGATATCTTTCTCTTGTACGCTTACTCAGCCTGAGGATGTGTTCAAAACTGCCAAGAAAGGGCTTCTACAAGTAAGAGTCCAGTTTTTGTTCTGTGTGAGCCTTCTGTTTTGTTGAGATAGAACAAACAGTGCTGAATCACAACTAGTATATTACTTTTCGTATTATAACAGTTCGTCAAACTGGGATTGATGTAAAAGTATGTGATGTGAATCCTGAGTTAAGAGGACTTGTAGATCACTGGCTGCACAGAGAACAGGGCTTGACCTTTGATTCACAAGGTAGGGCACATTCCCTTGTAGATGTTTTTAATTTGACAGATGCTTGACGTATATGAAGCCTGTTTTATTGCTTTGTCTTTGGACCTGAACCTGCTTGAAGAAAAGCACACATGCTCTAATGACAGTCCTTTACTTCTGAGCTTCATGAACGTAGGAAAGGATGATGGCACACAATGTGCTTTCCTGTACTAATTGGGATC
>JAOWBP010003503.1:2441486-2465407 GCA_028571105.1 Tragopan temminckii
TTTGACTCTATTTTGTTGCATAAATACTTCACACTTTATAATTATTCAAACACTTAACTTGATTTAGGAAGCCCTTTTGGGACTTGGGGAAAAGAGAAGGCCTGATGTTAAAGATTTGTGCTCTTTTCCTGATCTTTCTTCTGACCTTAGCAACTCAACTACAAATGGAGGCAACAAGCAGATCCAAAACTAGAAGCAACGAATGATCTAAGAACTACTCCTGTTTGATCTTTCTTGTTCTTATGACATGTATTGCTTGTTCTTTCCACACTAAATGCATGTAGAGAAATGTTTCTCAAACATCTGCCCACTGATGATTCCATACCAGAAAAGGCTTGTGGTTGCTCAGTACACTTGCATCAGTACTATTTTGGCTAAGAGCAGTGCCAGTCACAAGGGTGCCCTATGTTCAGGATGTATCTGCAATTGCTCTTACATTTGCTTTGCCAGAATGCTAGGAAGGGAGGTTACATCAGTAGTTTGTTTCATGGCTCAGGAGTCAGGTACTTGTCTGATCTCTTATGCTGTAAAAGCTGTGCAGCCACACTTCTTTACTCCATACAAGAGAGCCTTGCAGAGGTAAAGAATAGCAAGGATTAATTGGTTCCCGGATAACCTCATGGGGTCAGAAGCTGTGATTTCCATGGAGAGATCCATGAGTTCTGGTTTTGACTGTGAGTCTGTGACCTCTCCTGTGTGCTGGACCATAACAGTACATGGTAGGGGAAATGTTAATTTGGGCATGGAAGACCAATCCTTTTGCCAGTGGCTTGGTAGAATGGAACTTAGTATTTGTGCGTCGATGCAAGCTCTTGTTTTTACAAAAATCTTGCTGCTTTCTAGGGAAAAATATGTATTTGCTTCCAAAGGCAAGTGAAGGAAGATTGCGCTTACAACTTGCAGTCAGTCCTCAAAGTCAAATACAGACACTTCAAATTGCAGTTAGTGCATATCACATTTCCTATTCAGACTGCTTGGTTTCACTGCTTTGTGATCTGCTCTACCTGGCAACTGATGTTCAATGGGGTAATATCCTCAGTTAGTAAGGAACTTGTTTTCTTCCCAGTATTCCTAAAGTTTCCTTTTGGGAGCAATTAAAGTTGGCTTCTGGTATTGCAGCTTTGATGTTTTTTGATATGTTTGTAGCCAAAGTCTTAAGTATTGTTAGTCTCTAGTGCTTCAGAAACCCTAAGTCAGAATTTTGAAAACTGAAACTAAACCAATTTCTTTCTGCATCTCTTGTTTCTAAATCTTACAGGGCTTGTTCATTCACATTACCAAGGCCTTACTGAACTATAGCCGCAAAGCTAATTTATCTCACAAGATGACTGCAGGAGAAGGATTATGGAATAAAAATCCTAGATATTGCATAAATTGATGTTGATTGTGTTGGGGGTATTTATTTGTTTTCTGTACCGGTTCAAACATTTGATGATAATGGATGTTTCTTAGAGGCTGATGGAAAATTGTATATCCTCAAGGTGTATACAAAAATCAGGCTGAAGTTCAGGCTGATTGGACAGCCCTGCTGAGAGCTCCCTACTGCTTAAAATCTAGGCTGTACATACTTGGAGTCCTTATTACATCCCGTAGCAGTGGAAGGGAGCTCAAAACACACAACATAAACCATCGTGCTTGGGAAAGACCATTGCAAGTCTCATGCTGATGGTTGTAGTAGCCCATGATGTGATAGAGAGACAAGTCCCATACTGCTATAACACAATTTGCACTCTAGTTTTTTCGTAGCTGAGATCTCAGATACAACAACTGCTGAATTTGTTCCTCAGGCCTGTTGAGAAGATCTATACTGGGTATTTTATTTGGAATAAGAGAAGGCCTGATTCTTCTGGATTTTGCCTTTTTGGATCGGTGACTAAGTGAATTCTTTGTCTTCTTTCACAGTAGTTTCAGGAAATGTTGTTTTGTTCCTGGTGATGCTCCATCAGGGTTGCTTTGAGAAGATTCTAACTGGCACTCAGCTCAGCCTTGGCAATTGCTCCAGAAAGACTTCTGCCAAATGCTTCGCCGCTGAGTTACTGCTCCTGGGCTCCAACTGTTTGTTCTCGAGGTGGAGAACTGCTGGGGAAGGAAAGCATTTTGGTGAATCATAACTCCCATGCTCTTGCATCCCACTATTTTCCAGCAAAAATGCTTTCACCCTCACTCAAGACCAGATACTGCCCTTAGAGAGTTTTTTCAATCTGTCTTGTAGGCTGTGGTGTGTAAAGGTGATCAGGTTCTGGGGTTCTCTGGAAAGGCAGATGGTTGACCCGAAGCAAGAAAAACATCTGCCTGTATCAGACATTCAGTTTACTTAAACTTCTGTTCTCTTCTATTACTGATGCCAGTTGCTATCACTAATACAGGGGGGATAACAGATGAGTTACCCTGTAATTTGGCTCGAGGAACATCTTACAGCTTAACAAGGAGGAGCATCAATTAAAGTAGGTGACTTGAGATGCATTCTCAGTTCTGCTCGCTTTCAGTGGGACTGTGCTAATCCTTCATCAAGTATATATTTAGTACTAAGCCAGAAATATTTCCTTTGGGTCTTTATCTGTGGATTGGCAGACATATGTTGTAGCATGGCCTATTTTAAGTGCCTTAAAAGATGTGCTAACACTCTAAAGTAGCTTGATTTTAATAGTCATGTATGTTGATGCCAAAACAGGACCCATTTAATTGGTCATCTGTACACTTAAGGACTATAAAAATCATATTCAGTGAATCAGATTGTATTGTTTGTGCTACTGCTCTGAGTGGTTAAAATCCTAATTTTTTGCTGATGGTGTACAGTGCGTCCTGGCTCTGGATAAAGCTGAGCACCACGAGTGAGGCTGTATAGTGTGCAGTAAAGCAAGCAGATTTCTTCTGTGACCCCTTGGGGAGTGAGGGGGATGAAGTGATTGCTGTTTTTACCACTGAGGTAAATATAAAAATATAAAATCCAGGGTGGAAGGTAGCACATGTGGATGAGCACAGTCTGGAAACACTAAGCTTAAAGCTACGAAAATGGGTCTGAACTCTTCTGCTGGATCAGACATGGAGTTGGTTCTTGTCCAGGTTCCGTATCAGAATGTGGCACCAGTCTGAACCCTGGTCTTGCATGGGATGGAAGCTTATCCTTAGAAAGCAGGCAATGTCAAGTCAAATATTCTCTCCGTAATTATTTGAGCTTTGTATGTAGGAAAAAAAGCAGGTAATGTCTATCCCAGCACAGTGTTTCAAGGACCATGATGAGCATGGAAGATTTCGTGACCTTATGTTAGTGGAGCCTGGGAAGGAAGGAAATGCTTTCTTGCTGGTGTGAAGTGGTGAGGAAGAAAAGTTATTGTAATATCAGTCATGAAGCTGTGTCTCTTTCTCTTTTCAACCATAGAGATGAGTGGTTCTTGCCACAGTCCTTGTTTTTTCTCATATCCATGAAACTGGGGTGATCTGCTTGCTTGTTAATCTTCCTAGATATGGTGGAAGGGTATTTTCCCCATGCTTGGAGTTGATATTCGGATACCCAGTTAAACGTACGAGTGTTAACTGATCAAATACCATTAGGTATGTCTTGTCCTCAAATGGGTTCCCAAGGCTGAATCTGCTTGCTGAAATGAGTGCTGTTCAAATGTGAATTGTGGCTTTTCAGTGTGGCTGATGACGCTGGAGGTAGGAGAGGCTGGAGATGGCTCATGCTTTTGGGGGGGTAATGCCAGGCAGGAGTTTGTCACCAAGTGACTGATACTACTGCCTCCACCCTGCTCCCCTCCCTCAAGCTAAAGCTTTCCACGGAAATTAGCTGTGTTGGCTCTGGCTGAGGCTTTCAGGTTATTTATGGAAAACTTAGCAACGTTCTTGCATTTCTGTTCACTTTCAGGTCTTTAATAAAACACAGCAGTGAGCCAAACCCTTACTCAACTTACTCTGGTTAGTGTGGTCTTCCAGCAACCGATGGATAAAAAGTTGGCCTTGGCCCTCAAGATGGTGGTTGTTTTCTTTATGGGCATGCCTAGTACTCTCCAAGGTGTTCAGGTTACAGAAAAGGGGTGACTCAGCTAAATCAACACCTGAACTGCCTTACGAAGTTGTCTGTCTCTTCATTAACCATGCAAAGAGCAAACTAGGAATGGAGCTCAACGTGTGTGGTTAGCTGAGCTGAATCTTGGCCGTGGATGTCCTCTTCTCCCTTAGTCACTGAGCCATCAACAAGTTTGGTGCTAAGCATTAGGAGCGTTTCTTTTAGGATTTGGGATTAGAAAACAAAGTCTCAAGGTACTTATTTCTTTGGGACTGAGATGGAGAGAAACTCTAGAACGTTGTTTTTCTCAGCTGTGGAGTAACTTCATTTCACTCAGAGCTTTATTCGTTGTCAGCTGGAGTCAGATCCCAAGAATCTGCACAAGTTCACACAGTGTCTGTGACGGAGCTCGAAACAAACCCCATGTCTCATGAGACACAGGCTATGTGCTTGGGAAACAGTAGTTGAGGTGTTTTGCTCCCTCTTCTTGAAATGAAGAGGCCAGACTAGAGCGTCTGCTTGGGGAGAGTTTCATCTTCTGAAAGGATTGAGGGGAAGCTGACTCCTTCCAATGGGAAGGAGGATTGCCTCTGTGCTGAAGTCCACAAATTGCAAAGAGACGAAGCTGAACAGTACGTACAGATCAGAAATGTAACTGTGCTCAGGAGTTAAAGACGCAGGAAGGACTGAGTCACAGCCTTGGCAGTGGCCTGGAACATACAGCAAGTACTTATGTTGGGTGTGGGATGTAACGCTGCTGCTCACTGCCATTGCAGCAAGAGCTTTGAGTCTGTCCAGTGGTGATTGCTGGAGGCTTCCTGGGAGCAGGGAAGCTCAAGAAGGCCATAGGGGGGGAAATGCTGTGGGTTTTCCTTAACCAAATCAACAGCCACTGTCCTAAATCCCTACACCTGCTCTGCTCCGTGGGCTGATGTTCCCCACTACTCACAAGCAAAGTCACACAGTGTAGGTACTTGGATTGGAAAGCAGGAGACATGCTGTTATTTATCTGGGAAACAGAGGTACAAACTGTTTTTTCCCTTCACAGTGTCTGGGTGGGGGAGAGGTTTTTTTTTTTAAATAGGAGTGAGCAAAGATGAGCTGTAATTCTTTTTCCATGTGGAATCTGAGGGGTTACAAATCACACCTCGTATTAAAAAAATAAAGTATGTTATTGGATCTGTTGAGGACATGACAATTTTTTTTTTTTTCGGTTTAGTTTCAACAGCTGAACTTGGAAAAAAATCTGTAGAAGAAAGAAACATTGTTTTAAATAAAGCCACTTCAGGCTTCCAGAAGCTTGGAACTTTTCCCTTGAAAAATGTTATGATGAAAAATGAAGAAATTGGGAACTTAAAGCTCATCTGGAATAACCCTTTCCTATAAGTGCTTTCATGAGATCTCTGCTCCCCTCTTTTGGTGAAGCGTTCCTAAATAACTTTTAAGCCTTCAAAAAAGGTCTCCTGCCTTCAAAGCAAATGTTGTTTAAGCAATATTTTCAGTGAAGGGAGATGTGTTGAGATGTTTTGTTAGGGACCACCTGAAGCTGGAGTCAGCTGCATGTTACTATATGTGAGACTGAATGCTGAAGACTGAGTGCTTTAATTCCCTTTCCTAATTTCTGTCTGTAGATGCTGCGTTTTTGCCATGCTTTGAACACTCCTGCATCACAGCTTGATCAGACTTTACTATCCCTGGCCTTCAGGTTCTCGAGTTACTTAGAACCACTGTGGGGAAATATTGCTGGCTGGAGCAAGCCAGAGCATCCAAACTAAGTTTCTGCTGTGTCTTGCCCTGGGGAGAAGTCTTTCTCTGTTAAATGATTGAGGAGAAATTCTGGCTGCTTGCCCTTGATCCCTAGAGCAGCATGATGTGATATTCACCCTGTGAAATCCTGGCTCCCTGAAGTGGTGAAAACATCCCTGTTGACATCCAGGGTTTCACCTGCAGCCCCCCCACTGACTGAGCATGACATTTTTGTACCAGCCTGTGCTCGGTTTGTTAAAAGCAAAGCCACGAGGCAGACATCTGGCACTGTGCCTCCTAGGTAACGTCATGGACTGTGATTCTTGAAAGCCGCTCCGTGCACAGGAAAGAATTTGATACTGTACAAACAAGACAGCCATATACTGTTATGGTTAACTTACGTGCTCTGCTTCCCAGTGAATACGCTATTCAGCTGAGATGCATCCCTCTTGGTTTGCATGCCAGCAGCGTTCAGCTGACATCATGGTTGTACAAAGGTAACATCAAATAGGAGCTACGTTAACCAGTTCATTTCTTTTCTTCTAATATTTCACCTTGTCATCTTCAACCCGCTGTTTTGTATAGAATATTTTGAATAGAAGCCTGCTGGGATTTTATTTTTGTGTATTAGTTGAAGGCAGAGAGCAAGTCTGAAAGATGGTGCTGGGGATGCTGGGCCTATGGCTGTGAGACTAAACCAGGCTGCATCTGTAACTTTCCATCTGGCTGCCATTGCACAAGAGGTACAAGCAGGATCCAGCTTGGAGCTTCTCATGCTATGAGACCTCTGTGGTCACACAGTTGAGATGACTAAAAATGCCTGACGAATTGATCCCACTGAAGAAAGGCTTGTGCATGTCCCAGCTGCTGGAGAGGAAGCAGCTCCCTGTGCAGCCGGGGATGCTTTATGTACTCTAACAGGGGATACACTGTCTGGGTACCAGCAGTTGGGTATAAATTGAAACTCTGCAGGCCACTTCTTGCACACAGGTTAAAGTGCTAACTTGCCAAGTATTAATCAAGCTCAGTAATGGGAAAGCAAAACCAGTGTGAACCAATGATAGAAGCAAGCAGAAGCTTTTCTACATTGGGTTAGATGAGAATGGCTCTGCTGGATCAGATCACAGGTTTGCCTGACCTGGTATCTTATTATGGTTCAGGGTTAGAGGTTTAATGCGAGCCTAAGAGTAGAGCACAGTGGAGAGCTACTACTGATCTCTGCTCTCTGGTGACAGCAACAGAACCCAAAGGAACAGTGTGGAGTTGTGTTGGAAAGGTTCAGATTGGGTATCAGGGAAAAGGTCATTCACCTGAGGGTGGTTGGGCACTGTGACAGCCTCCTCAGGGCAGTGGTCATGGCACTGGAATATAAGAAGCATCTGGACAGTGCTCTTAGGCATTCAATCTGATTTTTGGGTGGTGCTGTGTGGAGCCAGGAGTTGGACTCTGTGATCCTTATGGGTCCCTCCCAACTTGGGGGTTCCGAACTGGGCAGGGTTTTGGACTGACAGTGAGTTTAAAAAGAAATATTAACTAAAGAATCCCACTGAGCCTCTCTGGTTTGGCTGATGGAGACATTCCTTTTGTCTTCCTTGTAAATCACAGTGAAAGCTCATTTGCCAGGCCTCCTACTCAAATGTTTCCAGTGAATGCTGGGTTAGGGAGTTGAGGATCTTGACGCTATTCCTCAGAACTCTCCTGGGTGCCCAAGCCAAGAGAGCAGAAGGTACTTCAAGAGCAAATTCTGTCTCCCAAGTGTGATAAGATACAAGGTATGAATACCAGGAGAATTGAGTAATATTTCTTCAGTGGGAAATTGATTCTATTAAATATTCAGTTTATCTACCTCTAAAATACTGAAGCAGTTACCTCCAGATATACATTCATAGTTTTAGTGCTGAATATTCTTGGATGGGAGAGAGGATAAAGATGCAAATCTGCATAGATGGAAAGGTCTTAAGGTCAGTGTTTGAATCTACTCCTCAAAGGTGACATACAGGGTTGTTCTAAGAAGATCAAGGGAAGTACTTCACGGTATGAATGAATTAATGTTATGTGGTTTTTTTTTTTCAGTGTCTTGGTGAACTGCCGTGCTCACTGTTGCTTTAAAAATGGATGCACTCCTTCCCTTCTTGTTCATCAGTGTAAATGCTAGAGCCTTAACCACAAGCCTTGTTTTAATTAGGTCTGCTCCAAACAGCAGATAAACACCATGCTGTATGGAATCGTGGACTGCCAAGGATGCCATCAAATGATTGAAAAGAACATTTACAAACCAATAAAACCTGTTATTAGGGGATTATTAATGAAAGGCCTGCAAACAAAATACAGTTGTACCCTCCTCCCCCCCCCAGTGGTTGAGGTTATTTTTTTTAAAAAAACTTCTCTTTTTTTTTGCTTGTTAGACTTCACAGGAAGATAAATACCGTATCGTTCCTCCAAAGGAAGTGCCTGAAGAAGCAGTCAGCATCAGATGGGTCAGTTCTTTCAGACCTGCAGGTTTTGCAATAGCTCCTGTCATGTGTCTGTCCACCCCTGCCATTTTGCACAGATGTGGTGAATTTCAGCCTGCTCTAATTAGCACCAGGCCTGGTGAGAAGCTGTGGAGAAGGAATTCAGGAGTACAGGAATGGAGACAGATAATTCATGCTGTTATTTGGTTTTGGCTAGCTAAGAAAAACTTTCACAGAGCTGGAAAATATGACTTGCCACTTAAGGGTTTCATTCAACAAGTGGAGGTGAATAGCTGGGAGATAGGAACTAGTCTGCCTTGCTGGCTTTTGGGTCCTGTAACCAGCAGCTTGCCTTTCCTGTTGTCTTTGCCTTGCTGAATATTAAGGCTTTGGTGCGCTGAGCACTGAACCAACAGTGTGAGAGCAGTGACCCTCACAGCTTTACTGTGTTTTGCTGCTGGGAAGTCACAGCTCCTTGCAGAGCATCACTGCTGTTTGTCCTTCCCCAGCAGCTTCAGCTCTTTATCCAAAGCAATTGGTGTTATTTCCCAGTGAATCAGTAAGTTGGTGAAGCCTGGTCTGCGTGTTCTAGAAAACTCTTTGTACCTTCGGCTGGATATGGCAGTGCCTGAAGAGCAGGCACTCTGTTTTGTTTCCCACAGAAAGAGCTGGGAGCACAGTGCCTTCTTAACTTGCTGAAGATCTTGCTCTTGAGAACACCAGGTTTTACATCAGAGAGCAACAGAAGTACAAAGGTAAGAAATGTCAGTAAAAGGGAGGAGGATAGAGAAGCTCTGAGAGGAGCTGCTTTTTCCCTAAGCCCTTCCAACAAGGAAGTAGCAACGTGAAAAAGAGAGCCCACATCTCACAAGGGTCCACCTGTATCCTTGCTAGCTCATAGTCTGAGTTACAAGGTCACCCTAGACCCCTTGTTTGTGGTGTTTATGATCTATTTTGAAACAGCAGGACCAAGGGTTCAAATCCTCTTTGCTTGCTGGTGCTGTGAAAGGACAGGTCTTGCTGTGCGATGCTGACTGTGCAAGAGTGAGGTGATGCTCTCTCCCAGGCTGGTGGGCTGCAGGCAGGTTGGAGCTGCTTGGCAGCTGCCTGTGGGCTGGGAGAGGTACTCAAAGGAGAAAGGCATAGAGGGATCAGCGAGGAGAAGAGGAAAGGCAAGGCCAAAGTACCTGGGGTGGAGGAGGCATAGTGTTCTCCATTGAGGTCTAGCTCACTTTTTCAGCAACAGGCCCTGCAGCTCTCAGTATTGTTTCTTGTCTGATGCTGACCGTGAGCTCAGACAGCTGGTAGAAAATGGATGATGCAGAAACAGCATAACTGGGGTTGGAAGAAGTAAAAGGCTTGGCTTCTTCCACAGCAAATATTTCCGGGAATTGCTGTGGAAAAAAACTCAGCTGGAGTTTGAGTGCAGCTGGGAGCAGAGGCCCTGCCAGTTCTTTCCTCCTCACTGTCACTGCAGAGGAAAGCAAGGGAATGCATTTAATGGGATTTTCACACGATGCAATTACATCTTTGGTGAAGCATGGGAGGCAGATGCATTACTGATGTCTTACATCCTATGCAGATTGCCCCTCAGGGTGGTATTCTGGTTGCTCTCTGTGCAATCCAGCTGCAGTTTTCTCTAAATGAACACCTCTGTTCACCTAGGAAAACCAAGGACCAGCTGCTCTAATGAATGGGGCACCAATCTGGTGTGGCACAGGGACAGCTTAGATAAGGACCTGCAAGGAACAATGGGAAATTCACCCTAAATATGGGGAAACATGGGAATAAATAAGATTTGCTGGATTAGTGCCCCTGCTGTCTGGTGTGATGCATAGTACTTCCAGGACTTCTCAGCCAGCATGTATGTGCCATGTCACCAGAGCTGTTCATCTTCTGCAAATATCTGCAAAACTTCCTCCTGCGTGTTGTTGAGCTGGCACTTATAGAGTACTGTGTTCACCAGCAAGTAGCTTGCAATGTGTAGACCACAAGCTGAACACTAAACTGAGATCCTCAAGTCCTTCTGTTCAGGAGCTGCCTCACTTCAGAAGAGTCAGTGGATTGCAATACTTCTCATATTGTATCCTTAGAATTCTTGCATCTGGTGTCACGTGCCCCCACATGGCTGCTTAGGAAAAGGCTGTGTTTGAGGATGCAGAGGCCACAGACCCCAACAGCCTGGCTTTGTCCTTTGCTGGACCCAATATGGCAACCTCAGAGCACAGGATTTACCTTTATTGCTGAGGGTCTCCACCGAAGGCCCTGCTGGAGAAGGCAGAATCTTCCCTGCAAACACGGAGGCAGGACTTTTGCAGAGTAGATGTAGTTCCTTCAGACTGATATTCTCTGTGCCCAAGAGACTGGGAGGACTCAACCTTGCACTTTCAGTGTATGCGTGTTTAAGATGCATGCTGGGGCTTTTGACCATTGCAGGGAACAGGGGATGTCTGTCTGACGTGGTGGAAGATGGAGGCAGAGGAATCATAGTTTGGCTTCCTGCTTGCTTATTCTTAAGATGCCTTTTGGCTTAACTGGAGGGGGTTGCTGCCTTCTGAACTGAGCAGAAGGAGAGATGAGAGTGTGGCCTGTGTCCTCTGAGTGATGAGGAGGGGCAATACTTCAACAAATGGCCTTCACCCTTCCTTAATTGTATAAGATGAGCAAGGCAGTTGTGCCTTAGTTTCTGGTCTCAACCCATTCTACACTTACTATGAAAGCTTTCTTATGTTGAATGCTTATGGTCTGCCTATAAAACTGTACCACCTTGGGTAACACTATAGTGAGTGAAGCAGATTGGATGGAATTGTCCTATATAAGAATGGCAAAAGAGTGGTGTAGAAGGAAGTAACTGCACCATTAAGGATGAAGATAAATAGGTCAGTGGGAATTCACAGTTTTATATTGCAGTCATATGTGTAAAAAGAGAAAAATACCAATGGAGAATGCACCATCTGGTCAGTTTTATTCCCAAACATAGTTCTTTAAGAAGTATTATTTGAAAATCTCTAGAGTCAGCAAATGAAAGCAAAAAACAAACCCAAATTGATATCTTTTTATTTGCATCTAATTATCTGACTGCTTTGGGTAAAAGTAAATCTGTATCTGTTTTGGTCAGAATAAACATTTCCCACTGGAGTAAGGACAAATGGAACATTCTGACCCATCCTAACAGCCGTGTCCTACTCTCAACTGTACGTGGTGGTTTGTAAGAACGATCTTTAAGAGTTCAGACTATGAGAAACATCTGCTTTCCTGTGTATCATGAAACACTGCAGCATTTGGAAATGGAGAATGCGTACCATGGTGGCTTATCTCAGCCACCATAGAACACGGGCTCCACAGTTTAAGTTGTGGGCTTAAAATTATGGTGTGGATATATTATTCAGTCCTGTGTAATGCAATTTGGTGATGCCACAGTGATCTCTTTCCCTTAGTTGGAATTGCGCCATGTTTGCCGTGTGTGGCCAAACATCAAATGCATCTGAATAAGCAGAATAATCGTTTCCAGACTAAACAGATTTCGAATTTGTTTAAGATGTTGAGTGAGGCTAATGGCTGGGAGATGTCTCTTCTGTTCTGTTAAGGTACTGTGATGCGTCCCTGCCAATGCTGATCTCTGCTTAGGTCTAAGAGTTCCAAATCCCCTGGACTGTACTGAAGTATTCCTTTGAGTGCAGTAACTGTTGGCTGAGGGCATTCTGTCATATTCTGAGCATCTACAAGCATTAACAGTTAAGTCTTTGCAGTGGCTTCTGGAGAAAAAGGTTATAACCATTATCGTTCTCTTTCAGATGGGAAAGCTGGATCATGAGTAGACAATAATCCTGATCTTTTTGACCTGGAATGACTTGGGGGAGGCTGATGGTGGAACCAGAGCAAAGCAGAGATTTGGTAATAGTTGAGTTCATTACAAGGTCCTTGGTTCTTTAGTGAAACCATTTGGTGATTAATGGTCAAGGAGAAAGTCATCTTATCCTGACAACGCACTCCTCGCTTGTTCTTGATTTCTGTGCCTTTTGCATTTAATTCTCCCAATTGCCAACTCGGGAGCGTCTACAGTTACAGTTTTGGAGCTGAAGCACATATGAACGGCACATATGTTAGTGGGACCTTGCTCACTGTGTCTCATAATGGTATGTCTAGACCAAAGGTATTGAGGATGCCGATGCTCGTAGGGTCTCATGCAGATGTTCCGCACTGACAGAGCTATACATCCTCGCCCAGAGCTTTTTGCTTGGCAAAAGCTCTGCTCACATTATGGAATGGGTCCAGGAGTATGGCCTGCCCGCCTACATACATGCTTTTTTTTTGCTAATTTGACTGTTTTCTTGCTGGCTACATTTCTGGTGGTTCTGGAAAGAGTTTATAATGTATCTGCGGTCCTTAAAGATTGCCTGGCTTCCTGTTTCTCTAGAGCTAGGGGTGTTATTAAATATAGCCTCCCACCAAATTCCAGTGACTAATCGCACACAGGCCTTAGTCCCAAACCAGCCGTGACTCAGATACCAAGGAGCCTCTGTGAGTAATGCTGCAGGAAGGGCCAACACGCTTCTTTCCTAGCCTTCCACAGGCAGTGGGAATGCTGAATAAGAGCAGACCAAATAGCGAGGATGATCCTTCAGCCAAAAAAAAAAAAAAAAGAAAGGTACCTGCAGTCTCTAGATGTTGTCTAGTGCTAATACTGAGCTTTCAGATGGCCCCAGCTGTAGTGCAGTGAGTGTGCTGAGCACGGATGCCATAAAGGCCTGGGGCAGACCAACTTTTCCCTGGGCAGTCAGCTGCTTGACAGGGCAGAAGTTTCCACTATGAAAACGTCCTCGAGTTTAACCAGGCATTCAAGCACATAGCTCCTGGCAGAGGTGGGACCAGGGTGATGCTGTTTGTTTAAGGGTGGTTGGAACATCCACCTGGAGCAGCGCTTTGGATGAGAGTTAAGGGCGAATTCCTGATCGTGCTCTTTCCTACCCAGAAGTCGTTTTCGTCGTAGACTGGAGTTCTTCACAACTGAGCTTTGCCTTCCCCTTCTAAAACCACTTATCTTGAATGGCACTGTAGTTGGCCATTTCAACCTGGGCCCGTAGCGTTTCTGCTTGCTGGAAATACTTTTGTATGCTCCAATGTTTATTTTCTCTGATTGCGTATACATAGTAAAAGACACATAGATGAGAACAACTTATTTCAAAATCATTTGAATGCAAGAATGTGATTTTTAGAGTTTGTGGCAAGTTGCTGTTTTAATGAGCACAAGGAGTAAAAATGATTAGCTTTGCAAAGCAACTGCAACCATTATGTTTCTTCCAATTATTTATGGCTTTTTTTTTTTTTGAGTCCTCCTTGTCAGTATCTTCAGCTGGAAAATGCTTTCTTCTGAGAAATGTCTTCTGGCTTTTCAGTGCTCAAAGTTTCAGAATAGAAAATACTAATAATAAATCTTTGTTTTATATTTCAGGATTTCCTTGAAGTAGATGCTGTCTTAATTTAACGCCACGTTCAGAGCTGAAGGTGGATGTGTAATTTCATGCTGTGCTTATGAAGTCACAAAAGCATCTGGATGCAGCATGAAAGCCTTAACCAAAAACTTTCTATCATCCAGGCTTAATTTAAGTGTTAAGACTAAATCACTTTATGGGTTGGCAGTTGTGAATGTTAACTGTGTAGTTCTCAGTACTTCGTTGAGTTGCTCTAACAGTTGAGTTGCAGCCATCGTGGATATCATACAAATAAACTAGAGAGCAACCTCTGTGCAGTGAGAATAGGTTTGTATGTTCAACGTGGATTCCCAAGCACCCTCATCTTTTTACTACTCTTCTTTATCTTATTGTGGTTTTCAACTTTGGAAAAACTACAGTCCGTAGAGAATTTAAGGAAAACTCCCCCTCTCCTTTCACAGACATCAGAATGGTTGGGCAGATGCAGAATAGCACATCTGTGCAGTCCCAAATGACTCATCTGCCACTGACTCTTCATTGTTTCAAATTACTTCTAGATAGTAAAAGGCAAAAATCAAATGATAGTAATAAAACCTGAGACGCCACCTGTTGTGCATTGTCCCAGGATGAAGAGCTTTACCCTGGCTCTGCTGCTGTGTATCCCTATTGCTGCTAAACCATCAGTTTATGGAATAATGCATGACGTGGTGTATTAATGACTTGCCCTTATTGTTCACCATTCCCCAGTCTTTCTCTTCAATAACATTGTTTTTTATAAAATTTTATTATGGTTTTTAAGCACAGTTTTTAATGTCTGATATCTGGCTCTGATTATATCTGCTCTGTTACAATCTTGCCCAGCATGATGTCTCCAGCAGCAGCTATGAGAGGATGCCATGAGCCAAAGTTCAGGGTTGGTATATTTGACGCTTTCCCCTTATCTCCTGATAACCAGCAATTTTCAGTTCAGGAACCGTTAGGATTAGATGTGATATCTGTATATCACAAAGTATCAAATAGCTGTGCTGACAACTACAGCTCAATCACTGCGTTGCTTGAGGTGATAATCAGTATGGTTTTATCAGTGATAATTGTGCTGTCTGTGTTGCTTGGGTAGGAGAGCACTGTTTTGGGAGAAACTGTGCCATGAAGCAGCAGCACTGTTGGCCATTTATCTCCAGGTACAAGCATACTTTTTTTACTACTGTGTCTCTGCCTGAGAGTTTGTATTAGATATCACACACCCTTAAAGAGTGTATATTTCTGGGCTAAATAGAAAAAAAAAAAAAAAAAGTTGATTTAGGTTTCTGATTAGTGTGATTTATAATTCTATTTTCCCAGACAGCAAGGTCACAGCTGCTTAGTCCATGGTGGGAATTTACCCCCCTGTAGGTATTTCCAAGGAAGCCCTTGAAGTGAATTACTTGAAATGATGCAATGAAAAAGGAATGCGATAGCTACAGCATTTATTTCTTCCTGCTTGCAAGGCCAAAAGAAACCGGAAAAGAAAGAAGGAATGCAAGCAAATATACTGGAGTGTAACCCTAGTTGGATAGTAACTTTATTCTTTACGTTGGGAAGCTTTATGCTATCTGTGTGCTTCAGGATTGCCAGCAATATCTCATGTTCCCTGCACGTGCAGGCCATCTATGCATTCGGTCTGGTGAATTAGATCCTCAGTAATCAGTAGAGACAGTAATGAAATGGTGTCAGTTTACACCAGCTCATCTTTGCATCTGCAGTTAGTCTCTGCTTCTGTTTCTTCTCTGAATCAGTGCTGGAATTGCTGGTCAGTGTAGGAGCTAATTAGCAGCACAAAACAGTTGCTTGGAGCAGTTATTTTTCCACTTTGCTGCTAGCATTGGAGAAGGCCGTGTTTTCTGCTTTATCCAAGTAGCTCACAGTTTTGGAGTGTTTCAGCTTCTTGCAAATCAGATAAACAATGGTGTAAATATCTGTCTTCAGTTGTGCTCTGCGGGGAGAAGAGATCTTCAAACAGAAGAAATACGTTCCTAACAAGATGGGAAGCAACCTGGGATGTCTTCCAAGGATCAGTGCCTGAAATTGAAGCCAGCTGATGACTGGAGGAGAGTTCCCAATGTCCCCCAACCTCCCCTCATTAACTTTGGCTTGAGGGGGGAATTGCTGTACTGTAACAAGCAACGAGGACCTGAGCATAGAGTCTTCTGGTAACCCATACCTGTGAAGCTGCTGTGGGAGAATGGCTCGTATCTGAGCTGAAAACAGGTCAGAAACTGGCGGAGCAGGGCCCAGCAGCAGCCCCGTGGATGGCCTGGAGGAAGCAACTGAAACCAAACTTTGGTTTTGTACTGTTTCCAAGAATTGGCTAGGTCACCTTATCCGTTGATTTATGTGTCTCTTGAATAGTCTGCTCATCTGTTTGCATGAGGGGACTAACTGCCTTGGGATTAGAGCTGGGAAGTGCTTTTGGAAAAAAAAGGGATATGTTGGATGAGGATAGTGCTGTCCCCTTGGCCTGGCAGATTTGTGCTGTGTGGGTTTTTTTTCCCACTAAGAGGAGAAATTGATTATATTATTTGGAGAGAGGTATTCCTTGGAAAAAAAAAAAAAATCGTGATTTACTTACAAAACATGCACACGATGTCCTGTTGCTATGATCTCAAAAGAAACAAAACAGTTTCCTTGGTCAGAAATCTCCAGCTCTTCAGCAAGCTGTGCCCCTAAAGCTCTGTCTGTCTTTCTCCTTATACAGACATGCCTCCCACTTCTTCCCTTAGGTACTCAAAAGACAAGTTCCCTTGCCTTTATCTAGGTCTGCAATTATCTGTGGGCCTCAGAGTCGGTTGTTACCACCTTCTAGAGCAACTGTTTATATCTGGGGAGGACAGAGTTTTAGACCTGGAGTAAAACATTCCTACTGTCTTTTATTTTTGACTCTTCAGACTACGTATAGCGCTTTTCACTAGATGGGAGATTCTTCACCCTTTGTTGATTTTAGAATAATATCAGAAGATAGTTGTGATAAAGGATAACTGGGTTGAAAATAGTGTTTGGTAGGATAATATGATGGTTCCTGCTGGCCTCAGTTTCTGAGTTTATAGCTGGAGGACAGGCAGTGCCAAGACTGAGGAGGCAAGTAGCTAAGGGTGGAAGACAAGAAGAACATGGCACCAAATTGTGAGAGAGGCCATCCTACAGCAGGATTGGGGTAATCTTTCCGGGTAGAACCACATGTGCTGTCCACCGTGCCTCGGAGCACCATCATTACACAACTGATATTCAGTGAAATGATTGTGTGAGCTGGACCGTGCTCGTTCTGCTCTCTTCCGAGGTCTGATAATGGGGAGAAATTCTATGCCGGCCACATCTCTCCTGGGGATTTCTTGGCTGTCTGTGTAATCCCTTCTTTACTGGACCAGCTGACCTCCAGCAACATGGGGCTTCCCCTTCCTAGGGTGGCTGCTGTTTGCTCTAGGATTTTTCAGCATATTCAGGCAGCAATGAGTCTGCTGCTTGCCTGGAAAGCTCAGATCTATTCTGTGCATACAAAGGGTTTGAATGGCATGCAGGCAGCCCCCCGAGAGAGCTGGATTTCACTGAGCAGCCAGTAGCCATTGCAGGTCTGTTGGATGCTTCCTGAAATCTTTGACTAACAGAGGAAACCTCTAATGCACTTGAACTCTGCCTTGGGACAGGAAAGAAGCATAAATCCAAATAACGATGGCTATATATCTTTAAATTCCGCAAACCATAGATTGCAACTGATTTATATTCTGTGGTATAGATGTCTATTGCAGCCTTGCCTGAGCTGCAATGGAAGGAACTCTGCCTTACTATCAAAGGTTCGTTATATTTATATCCACTTCTGTCAAATCAAGTGGGAACACATTTGGGTCCCATTCAACAGGTCAAGAGAGAAATGACTGAGTGACCAAGGTTATACTCCCAGCTGAGTCAGTCACCCTGCCCAACTCACAGTGTATGTGGAAAGATTGATTTGTGTTGCCCTACTGGCAATTTGTTCCATGTTGCAAAATCATGTTCTGGTGGCTTCTATTATCTGCTGGGTGTTGTGATGTGAGCTGGGCCTTCAGCACTTCCAATGTATGATGAGGAATAAGCAGTTTCTATCCCGATAATGTGATCTCTCTCTCACCCCATCAGGAGTTATGGACCATTTTTCCAAACATCTCAGCATCATTTGGGCAGCAGAGGAGATATCTCACCTCCTTTGCTGCTTGATAGACCAGGGGGCCATTGGGCATGTTTAGTTGAGCCCAGCTCTTGGAGATAGAAGCAACTCCCATTTCTCTGCTTTTGGGTCTGATTCTTGAGTCCCAGCTGGAAAATCACAATCATAGAATCATTCGGATTGGAAGAGTCCTCTAAGATCCCCAAGTCCAACCCCAACCCACCCCCACCATGCCCAGTGACCATGTCCCTCAGTGCCTCTCCATGGTTCTGGAACATCTCAGCCTGTTCCAACACCTCACTATTCTTTCTGAGAAGAAATGCTTCCGAATATCCAACCTGAATCCATCCCCTGGCACAACCTGAGGCCACCAGCTCTTGTCCTGTCACTGTTACCTGGGAAAAGAGTCTGACCACTGCCTCATTACAACCTTCTCAAAAAGAGGTACGGTCAATTAAAATGGTTCCGCGTCCTCCATATCACCTGGCTTGGCAAGATAATGAAGCTTTATTGGAAACCCCACTGAAGCCAACTTTAAGTTCTCCATTTTCTGAATGTACGACTGCAAAGACTGCAGCTGCTGAAGCAGGCGGAACAGAGCTACATCTCCCTGTCCGTCTCCTGGCTCTGCTTCTCTGTGTGGTAAAAATAGCCATATTTTACATCTATGGGAAGCATTAAGGATGTAATCTCTTTGGAGTTCCTTTCAGCCAAGAGTAAGGAGATATGAAGAATTTGGCTGCTGTCCTCTGCTCCTGCACCACCCAGCCACCGATCATGGCTAATGCAACTCAGTGGCTACTGTATTTGTCATGGCCCTTCTGACAGTATAAGATTAGCAGGAGCACGGCTGCTTCAGTACCCAGGCACGTATCTGTCTTTCCCTGGCCAATCCCTTGATGATGTGTGACTGTCTTGATAAAGAGGGAAGGTAAAACTTATTTATAGGCAGTCTGAGCAGCACGTTGTTCAAGGCCAGGTTGCTGGCCCATCTGATATTATTTAAGGGGTTAGATATTGCCAGTAAATGAAAATAAATGCTATTAGTGTCCCTTCTGGTCAGTGGAAATTAGCTGCTTTTCAGCTGATGATGATTTGGTTTTACAGCACAAGATACACTGGCCCTCGAGGGTCATGGCTTTAAATGCTGGGAAGGTACTAATCTTGGGATTATGGTGATGCAAACAGAAATTGGAGGCTAGCAAAACCAGCAGAGGGCCTTTACTTCTGTTACTTACCCTGAGTCTCTCTGTTAAATGGACCTGCAGAAATCAGGGACAAGGAGACAGGGTGCAGCGCTGTTAACACCAAGGGTTCCTCTTTTACCACAGTAGAGCCTTGGAAGGGTCCTTCTTTCCTCCTCATCTCAGCCAGTCTCTGGAGCATTCTCTTCGCTAAAAAGAAATTGCATTCTCTTTCCTGTCTTGAGCCATTTGCTTTTGGCATTAACTGTCAAGCCCTGAATCACTCTTTGGGGGATGTGTGCTGGAAAGCTGGTGGGAACTGATCGCATGTCAGCAGCTGAGATGCAATACTTGGCTTTGCCCTTCTTGGGAATCACAGTGTACTGACAGCATCATGTACATAGCGTAAGAGACCAAGCACTCCTCGTGGGCTGAGTGCATCAAATCCTGAGGCAAATGCTTACTGCAAACATTGGGGCATGAGGGAGGTGAGAGGGAGAGATATCAACTCCTAAAGCTTTGGCTTCTTGCTCAGAGCAGGGAAAGGAATATAAGAAGAATGAACGTACTTTGTTTTCCTTTGTCGATCAGAGCTGACGTTAGCTATGGATATTTAACATTGAAGTGGAAGTGAGAAATGGGAAATGATAAGAGCAACTGCTTGAGAACTGCACCAGAGGCCTTTTCCCAAAGAGAAATGTGCAGGACTTGTTTGGTGTAAGGTCCCTCCTCAGCGAGACCCCCAGGTGGGATGAAGAAACAAGAGGCCAAGGCTTCTGGCATCCTGCTGCAATGTGACATAAAGAGGAGATGCCACAAGCAGGTGGGGAAAGCTGGCAGTGAAACAGGTCTCTCACCCAAACCTTACACTGCTTTCATTCTATCTGCTCTGGGGTGTTTTGGGACTGTGAAACCAGAGCAGCACAGATGAGAAAATGAGGTAAAGCTCATAATAACCATCTCAGAAATATTTCTGAAAGGGTCTTGTTTTCATCCCAGGTGAGAGAATGATCCCAAATCTTCTTGATTCCTGGCTGATCCCAGATACTGCTCTGTATCATTAGATGGATAATGCAAATATAGTCTGCTCTCCAGGTTAGCACTGCATGTGCTGAGCTGAGCTCAGCCTGTTTAACTAGAAAGCGTATCCTATCTCTGAATAATAAATTAAAAAAAAAAAAACACCTTCCCTGATAAATTTGTTTAATAAAATGCGTTTTATTTTTCTAACACAACAAGGTTTTTCCATGAGGTGAAAACTGAATCCAGAAAAACACGAGCAAGCACATAAAAAGAATACAGAGTAGTCAACAGTTAGAGCAGGCTCTTGGAGAAGGGCCTGGGATAAAGCAGCTTTTTATTTATTTAGCAATTTGTGATATGTTGGCTAATGATGTGCTAATAGCAGAGTTGTGTCTGTAATAACTGATTGGCTTTAAAATACCTCAGCAGGGCCAGGATCCTATTTGGGCTGAAGGGGCACTTGCAGTTTGCCAGTAAGGCAGACGCTGGGACTATACCCAATAGATCTGGGAAATCACAGCCATGGTCCAGCAAAGCCCGGAAAGCACGTGCTTAATCCTACCCTTCCTCCAAAAAAACTTTATATAGAGACAAAATGGAGCAGAAGGAATATCACTGCCATTGGAGAAAGGGGGAAAAACTGAGTTGGCCAAGTCAGGCAGGAGGCCCGTGTCAGCGCCAGGAGCTGAAATCACCCCTCCTGAGGACCATCTTTAATGTTACTGCCAAAAGAAGGCTCTTTAACCAAGAGCTGGCAACCCCGTGGGTCCTGCCATGCAAGATCCCCCAACTCAGTGAGCCCTGCCATTTGAATCATACTTCTAAATGTTATCATTTCTGCTTATCTGCTCTCGGTCTGCATTCTGGGTGGGTAAGCATCATCAGGGTAAAGATCTGGGGATGGATTAGCATGAGAGGGCTTTTTCTACTGGGATTCGAAAAGAAAAACAACACTAGAATGACCTTCTGTGAGGTTCTTTTTAACCTAAACTCCTGCCAAAGCTTAATGCTGTGGTGGAAAATGGGGTTGTGCAGTGTGGCCCAGAAGAAGCAGGCATTAATCCTGGGGCAGGCAGCGAGCAGGGCAGCCTCCTGTGATAGCTCTGGAAAGCCTGGCAGAAGTGTGTGACATACTGGCCCTACCAGCAGGCGGGAGGGATACATTAACTGCTGATAAAACATCACCTCTTTGCTCCAGCTTTTAGGAAATCCTCGTCTCAGAGGAAGGAGCTGGTTTTACTGAGGCAAGTGCCCCTAGGAGCTTGAAGGGCTACTGGAAGCAAGCAGAGGCTGCCCTGCAGAGACAAGGTGAGCAAACAGGCTGAGCCAATGCCGTTGTGTTTGGTGGTGGTGTCTTACACGTGCCTTGTCCCATGAAGCACGTTAAGGAACAGCTTGAATGAGTGGAGGAGACCTCTTCCCCTAAAAGCAGCCTGTTTCACAGGGGAGTGGGACTCAGCAAAGCCATGTGAGCAGCGCTGCTGCACCAACTCCAGTCACAGTAGCTGGCTCTCAGCAGCTAGTAGGGATGCAGTCTCTGACTAGTTGTGTTTGCCCAATCCCTGACCTTTTAGGTCAGTGGGAAGAGTCCCAGGCAGTCAGCAGGCTTGAGAAAAAGCCCCAGATGACATCGGAAATCAAACTTTGAACCGTTATTGCTGTTTGACTCACGGCTATGGGTATTTTATTGTCTGTGCAGCTGTTGGGAGAACTGGGGGTGGCTACTGGGAGATGATTGAATGCATGTGACATCCCTGAGGTGAAAGAGCTCTGCAGCAAGGCCTTACTGTTAATCCTAACAACCAGTAACTGACAGGCATTACTATCTGGCAGGACTCTGCCCTAGCTCTGCTTGAAATTCCTTGATGTATTTATGCAGAGATAGCACCCACCCCTTCCAGTCTTACCTGAACAAGGCAAAGAGATCTTTGACCCTAGAGAGCTTACAAAGGAAACTAGTCCAGCTATCTGTACTAAAAGTCAGCCTATCCTCTGTGGTCAGGTCTCCTATCTTTTTTATAGAGAGAGGCACTTAACTTCCCAAGACCTGTCCTCAAGACCCAGGGAAAGCTGAGACCTTTCTTTCAGGAGAAAGTACCTAAGAAAACACAGGGTCCCTTATCTTTTTTTTTTTTTAGTCGCCTCTTGAGCTCCAGAATTACAGATCTGAGGGTGCAGGCCCAGAGATCTGTTGGTCTGAAAGGCTCCTGGCTGTTGTGGAAGTTCCTGCTTTCAGGTGGATGCTATTAACAGCAAGGGGAGATGCCTGGCCAGGCTGAGGCTGCGTGCAGCTGCGGGTTCCTCTCTTCCCAGCTCTGCTTCCAACAGGGGTCAGAGGCAGAGCAGCAACCAAAGTACCAGGGAAAACTTTCAGAGGCGATAGCTGTAGTTCTCTTCTATCTGCAAAGCTCAAAATGGAGAGAGACCAAAAAAAAGTCTGAAACTCCACAGTGATAATAATAATAATAATCCCCAAATCCCTCATAGTCAGTCTCATCTCACCCCACCCTTTATTTTCTTCTTCTCCAGCAGCAAAATGTTTTCCCAGTGTTATTGGCACCCTTCGCTTGACAGCTCCGGTGCAGGAGTTGTGCTGGGGGTCAGGCAGAGAGATAGCACAAAGGTCTGGGCAGCCAGTCCAAGTCATCATTCTGCCAGAGATTTTTCCACATGACTCTTTTAAACTCCTTCCTATCTCAACTCCCCAGCAGTTAAATGGGATAGGACTTCACACAAAGCCATCGCTTGAGCTTGGGGGGAGCTCCTCCAATGTATGCTGGACAAGCATTGCAGCACAGCACACATTAGCTAGGTACATTTGCAAAAAACACAGGGCAGTCTCTGCTTGGAGAGGGAGGTCCCTGAGGCCGGCCTGTGTGCACACTGAGCAGCTGGGTCCCTCTGGACCGCTGGGCTCTCACTAGCAGAGCTGGACATAAGACTTGGAACAGGTGTTACAAATTTTGGTGCTTTTTCTTTTTTTTTTTTCCCCTCAAGTGGGGCAAGAGCATCTGGTCTGTCATGCTCTGAGGTCATTTAATGTTTTCCAGGACTGCCAGGAAATAGAAAATATTTCTGCAGTGTAGAACGTGTAGAGCAAACAAATCTATATACATGTGCAAGACAGCAGACCAGGGTGTAGTATTTTATGAAGTATTACAGTGAAGTGGCTCCCAGCACTTTTGCCTTAGGAAGCTGTGCAGCTGTTTCCAGCTGTCAAGCACTTGGGGAGATGCTTTTGTGTTTGCACGGCAAAGGCAAAAACAGCACACCATCTGCATGACTGCTTTCTTGCGTGCCATGCTGGGGTATCTTCCAGCCCTGCTCTCTAATAAGGTTAGGACTTCCTCTGCCTGCAGCCGGGGGGTAACCTTGTTGCTCAAACCCATCTCTGATCTGGAGAAAGTAATGCTTTTGGCTGCAGCTCAAAAACTCCAATGAAAGCTTGATGGAGCCAGTGGGAACCTTTCCATAAAGTGCTCGAGGGCTTGCCTTGGATTAAATTTGCGCTCTGCAAACCTGGCTCGAGGCCAGCAGAATGACTCTTGCTTTGTGATGTGCACGCTGTCCCTTTGAGAAGCGTTTCAGAGCTTAGTGAGAGCTCGCCTCCAGACAGGAAGCAAGACCCTTGTACTCTATGGAATATGTCATCCTTATCTCAACTGGCCTATCACGGAATCACAGAATGGCCTGGGTTGAAAAGAACCACAGTGCTCATTTAGTTTCAACCCCCATGCTGTGTGCAGGGTCGCCAACCACCAGACCAGGCTGCCCAGGGCCACATCTAGCCTGGCCTTGAATGCCTCCAGGGATGGGGCATCCACAGCCTCCTTGGACAACCTGTTCCAGTGCATCAATGCCTATCTCAAGATCTGTGTAGTCTGCTACTCAAGAACCTGCAGT
>JAOWBP010003503.1:2465507-2483919 GCA_028571105.1 Tragopan temminckii
CCTCCTTGGACAACCTGTTCCAGTGCATCAATGCCTATCTCAAGATCTGTGTAGTCTGCTACTCAAGAACCTGCAGTAATTTAACATTAATTAACCCATATGCCAGTTATTAGATGCACCTGAATTATTATGGCACTATGGAGCTTTAACACTCCTTGAGGCTGAGCACTAAATAGAGCAAAAAGAGCCCCTTCCTAACATAATTCTGTAAAACAATGAAGTGAGATTCTGTTAATCCTACTGTCTTATATATGGGGGATTTGGGAAAGGAGAGGAGAACGGTTTTCCAAAAGTTGTACCGAGGCAAAGCTGTAGACACTGCCACAGCACTCCCACATCATAGCACCAGAGCCCCCAGTAGGTGCCAGTTGAGTTTCCCATTCCATCTTGCTGCAAGTTTCCATAGATTCCAGCGTTTTATAATGAGAGGTCCTGGAAAGCTCTTTTAGTAGCAACTCCTCTGTCATAATATATAAAGATTGGCTGTGGCATTGAGGAAACAAAAGTTGTCCTTAGCAGTATCTTCAGCTGTAGCATCGCAGGAGGTCAATTGATACGATCCTGTATAAGATTTTCTCAACTGCTCCATGCCATCCAGAATTTGTATTTTCAGAAGGCTATCCCAAGAGATGTTGAATGCATGTACCACTTCAGTTTTGCTCAGGGGCAGCAGCATGCCAGAGCTATTCTAGGCTTAAAATCAAACCTGGGAGAAATAAAATGCTTGAAGAGATCGTTGTGGTTGGATGGGCCTACTGAGGTAGAGGAGCGCATCTTTGTACCACGTGTATGACCACCACTTCAGCTCATCCAAAGCATTGCCAGACTTCTCCTCCAGCAAACTTCTTTAATCCATCTGGGTGAAACTGGGTAAAGCAGGGAGCACAGGGCAGCCAGATTGCAATGCCTGGGTACTCACGGTGTGCCAGAGCAGAGATCTGCTGCAGTGAAGAAGCTGAGACTGCAACTTCTGCCTGCCCTGGAGTGTGCCTTGGTCCTACGTAAGTAATGAGGGTGTATTATTCAGTAGATGCACAGCACAGCTAATGCTTCAGGACAGATTTATAGGTATGGCGATTGGAGACAGACTGTCCTGCAGCAGTGATTTGTTTGGGTTTACGGATTTCAAAAGTGTTCTAATTGCCTTTTAAATAGCTACTCCTTTATTCCAGGAAATCTGCCTTAGGCTTTCAGAGTTTAAATTCCAGATTCCCACGGAAATCCAGGAGTCAGGGGACCTTTCAGGCTGGTGCTTATGCTCTGTGTTGGCTTGGCTTTTTCTAGACGTTTTAGATGCAGAAAATGTTACAGTAAGAGATCTTAGGATTCACCTTTAAGTTTGTTTACAGGCTGAAAAACATGGGTCAGCCCTCAGCCCTTAATCACGTTGCAGTTACTCAAGCTGAAAACAGCCTGTTAGGACAGCAGGGCAGCACACAGCTTGCCAGGGGTCTGCTTTATTCAGGTCTCACCTATCATGTGTTAGACTGGTTCCATTCATTATGTAGTTTTCAGCGTTCTTTGAGCTTTCTAGGGAAATAAAAAAAAGTTTCTTGTTACAAGTTCCTGTAACCAAATATAGTTCTAAATCCTACACTGTGAATATTTTTGATGTGCTGTTCAAAGCAAATTGATCCAAGCAGGATACTGTTAATGAAACTCAGGAGAAACAAGAGGTCAAGTGACAGGAGTAAATAGAAGTTTCAGTCTCTTTGGAGCTCCTAGTCAGAGCCAAGAAGAATTTATCCTGATGAAAAGCCTGGTTTTCACTTTGGAGGATGCACTTTGAACCAGAAAGAACTGCTTCGTACTAGTGGTTTACACAAAGGCATTTATCCACATCTTTCTGCTGCTTCCAAATCTATCCAGGGTCAACTGGTATTTCTTTATTTTCTATCAAAAGAAGTAAACCCCAAAGTAGCATACTTAGCCTCTTGGTGGCCTTGAGATTTGTGATAGCCAGTCCATACCTGGAGGTGTTCAAGGGCCGTGGGGATGTGGCAATGGGGGATGTGGGCAGTGGGCATGGTGGGGATGGGATGGGGTTGGATTGGAGATCTTGGAGGTCTTTTCCAACCTGAATGATTCCATGACGTTAGCATTTTGGTAACAGAACCTTTTGTAATGTGAGATATCATAGTTCATGCTTTTCACCCAATAAGAACTTGAATTGTACAGTATTGGAGAGGGCAGCAGTGACACAAAATCTCTTGTTTGAGCAGCAGAAAAACTCAGCGTATTTAAAGGATCTCAAGCTGGTGAAAGGTTCTTTCTCAAGTCTGTCTGTTTTCACCTGATAGCCTTTTGAGAGAGCATGCAGGTGTGTTGTATGGCACTTATGGATTCATAGCAGAGGGGAATTTGTCAGTCTATACATAAGGCCTAGACTTTTTTTTTTAATGTTTCTAAAGGTTCCTGCATAACTTCTGAATGCAGTCCAAGGTATTTAATTCTCTCTGTAGGCTCATGGTGAAGTGAGATGTTCTATGGTCTGGAAGCAGATGATGAGAGCTTCACCTCCTCTATCAGCAGGAAAACTTTGGAGGCACAGCTGAGGGATTGGACAGTACCTACCAGGGAGGTAACATCTCCAGTGGAAAAGAGGACAGGGCTTTAAAACACCTACAGCTGGCTTCCACACCTCCCTGACCTGCAGTAAGTGACCTTCTTTCTTCTCCTGTCTTCTGCTGTCTCAGCATAGAAAGGCAGCTCATCCCTAAGGCCACATTTTGCTATTGATATATGCAAGCTCAACTTTATGATTCTCCCAGCACTGTGGTCATGTCTGCAGTCATGTCATTAATGTAACTACAACAAGCTTTTGTCAGGCAGCTTTTGCTATATTAGAACAACGCTATTTGCTGTCCTTAAGACTATTCTCATATAACCAAAACGTCTGAACAATTAGCAATAATGTTGAATATGTATTATGCTTCAGGCTTGAATTCAGCCAGACTGCAATGCTAATTGCTCAAATGGCTTTATTTCCTCCCAGTCTGGAAAGGAAAAAAGAATAGCTTTCTGTTTATATGTTAGGAGGATTAACACTGATTTGATTTTTGAGAGCAAAACCTCCCACGAATGATGCATAATGCCATGGCTAGTGATCAAGCAAGCCATGGCCTGGGGCAGCAGGCTGTGGAGCTGGCCAAAATGGCCAGGACCAGGTTGCTAGTGGCAAGAAGGCAGAATGTGGTGCTCCCACCCGTGCTTTTCCCATGAGACAAAGTAAGCAGCGAACTTCCTTGTCTGTGTAGCTCTCCATCATCTCTCTGGTGCTGCATCGTTGGTCAAGGGGTGGGAGGGTGTGATTTGCTTAGCCTGTTGGAGATCTCCAAGCTGCTCTTGCAGAGGGACAGCTCTGGTTTCAGGGGCAAGGGCCAGCCAGTGGGCACATAGCGTGGGGAAAGGGTTGGGTGGATAAGGATTTCTGCGAGTATCTGTTGATTTTAGGGTAATGCAGATGCACAAATGGAAGATCAAAGTATTGGCTGGAAACTGACACCTAATTGTTCCAAAAAATTGTTCAAAAGTAATGTTTCGACTTTCTTGATAATGCTCTATTCTTTTCCCAAACAAAACAAATTTGCTTAGTCCTGCACAAATTTATGAATGACTTTTCTCGACCCCCACATTCAGTGTTGCAGAGAAGCATGGGAGGGGAATGGAACAAGAAATTGAGTTTGTGTTGGCTCGTGGAACTTCTATTTTCAGTGTTTCAGTTCGGTCCCCAAAGCCTTTTTGTTTCTGAACTTCTGAATTTTAGATTCCACATCTTTAATACACCCTTACTGTATCTCAGGAGAGCCATAACTTACAGTGAAATACAGAGGATAGGACAGTACTAATCATTGCTGGCACTGAGATCGGTGCAGTGGGCAGGAGCCATTCCATGGAAAGAAATTAAAACCCAGCTGGATGTGTCTTAGGGGAAGCATTTCCCTACTCTCTGCGTGTTAACTGGCATAAAAAACTTTCTGTGAGCGTTCTCCAGGCTTTGAAGTCTGAGCCTTTCTCAGGAAATGAAGCCACTTGGGTCTCCCTGTCAAGATCTTCCCAGCTTAATGTACATTTATTTTCACATCTCCCTGTAGTCAGGATGAGATTTGTCTCAAGTACCCGTGGGCTCCTTAGAAATCTGTCGCAATGCCCAAGCTTGTATATGCTGCTCCAGTCAGAGGGATAGATGGCACCTCCAGGAGATGTGCCCTCTGAGCTGAAACAAGCAGAGGGAAGTGACCCAGAGCGTAGATTGATGCTTTAGGCTTGCATGTACCTGGCTGTGGAGGAGCTGCTGGTGATCTGCAGAGGCATGCCCTGGATAGCAGCAGACCGAGGCTATCTTTAGCTGAGGAACCTCTGGTTTTATAATCTGCTGGTTTTTTGTTGTCCTTTTTCCCACAGAGAGATCAGTGATATCACTTTCATCTGCACATGGCCCTGTGCTTTTCGCTGACTTTCCACCCTGCCTTTCACTTAACTGGGATAACTCCAGCGTGCAAAACATTTTGTGTCTGACAGAATACTTGTGCCCCAGATATTTGATACGGGAGTCCCACATGTGAGGTTCCTATCTAGAGGAGCTGTTGCCTGCCTTTGGGATGTCTGCCCTGTGTATTTGGTAGCAGGCAGGACTTGACCCACTGGGCTGGGCTCCCTGCTTCTGCCAGGTTTTCACCAGCTGTATTTCTGTCCTAGTTTCAGGTCGGCACCACCAAGATGCCTGTCTGCCTTGGCTGATGAGGATAACTACACACGAGGCAAGCTATCTGAACCCAACAGCAAAGACCACATTTCCCCTTAATGCACCATGCTGTGGGAAGTGTTTACTGCTGCTACTCTTACAGAGCAGAAAACCAGAGGTAAGGAAGCTGATTGCAGCTGAAAACTTTATTTCTGATGGCACATCCAGCCTCGTGGTTTGTTTCTCCATCTCTCGTTGCTCAATAACCCTGAGCTTCTCATCAGAGCGAGGGCCACCAGCAGCGATGGAGAGATGTGCTCACCTCTTGGCAAAGGTGCTTTCATGTAGCCACAAGCCCCAAGCACAGCTGTAATGCTCCCTGCTGCACCTGCCCATTGCCAATGTCTGGAAGCGACCTTGCAGAAGACACTTCTGTTTTATCAGGTCTCTATCAAAGTAAACAAAATGGGAGAGCTTTAGCAGGAAAAAAGCATGCCTAAGTAAAACGTGGGTTACTTGGTTTAGTTTGAAAAAGCTGGTTGTTACTGAAATACCTTGACACGGACACTGTGTCAACCATGTGGGCAATCAGCCTTGTAAAATGTATTTTGCGTGCCCTAAAACCTCAAGCCCGCTATTACCTTGCGGCCTAAACTTATAATTTCTACCTAGGGAGGCTGAATTAAGGGAAGCTTGTAGTACTCTTGTGGGATGAAAAGGAGTGTATTGGAAAACCTGGCCGCAGCCTGTTGAATATCCAGTAAATAGTTGCTGACAGGAAGATAGCACATGGTGTATGCTCTGTGGGAACTCTCTCCTTTCTTTGGCTCTGTGCCTTCTGCTAGCAGTTTTCGTGGCTATCATCATGGTGATATTCCTGTCTCATTTCTCCCTTGGCTATTGGATGTGGTCATCAGACTCATGGAGCAAAAATCTTACCCTGGTTTGGCTGGGGACCTAACTGGTCACCATTTCCAGCTCCTGCACAGATTTCTGTGCCCGTGGCTCCTTGAGACTCAGGAACAGAACTGCAAACCAACTGCATCCCCAGCTCCAATGGAGCCTCCCTTCCCTCCAAGTGACTCATGGTCTACGCTGATTGAGGCCCTTTCTTCCAGAAGGCTTGCAGAGACACTGGGCACATTGGAGAAAAAAAAAAAAAGGAAAAAAAAAAAAAAAAGAGAGACAAAAGTCTCTTGGAAATTACTGTAGCATTGGGATAAAATGTAAAAAAGTGCAAAGTGGAGTTTGCCTCCCCAGGGAAAGAGGCTGGCTCAAATACATGTCGTTCCAACCCATCTTCAGACAAACTGACTCGCCCCATGAAGTGCTTCTCTCTCTGCTGGCTGCAGAGTGCTGCATGCCTAGATGCTCGCAAATTTGGGGGACTATTGTATTTGAAGGCAGAGTTTTAAAGATCAATTTTCTACCATGAAGAGTGAGAGGAGGCTAATTCTAGCAGAGGTATTTTTCCCATCATTTTTTCTTACTTCCGTGACTGCACATCTCTCTATTTACTTATAAAGTGCAGCCCTCACCACGGTTATTCAATCAAGAACTTAATACCTCTCCCTGGGAAAAGAAGCTCTTCTTAGGAAAAAAGAAACAGAACTGGGGGGCAAAAAAGGCAGAAAAGAAGGAAATGTTCGAAGAAGTTCATAAAGCCTCAGATTTCTCTAGGGTCCCCAGCTGTGCTGTATGTTGTCCCAGCTGAACTCCAGATATTTCCGCTCTGCATATTAATGCATTCAAGGAGAAATCAGAGCGGTTGTCTTGAGTGTGCTTTGGGCCAAGTGTGTATGTCCTACCTCAGGACAGCCCTGATCCCTGAGGTTGTGCTCCCTTTGATCTTCCTCCTTACGGGGCTGAGGCTGAACACAAGCTTTCCGGAGCTCACTATGGCTATCTGCCCATCAGCGTGTAAACTGATAGATGAATCTTATGATGCCTCATGGTCCCTGTGGTCTGGAAGCCATGTCTTCTACTGGACCTTTCTGTGTTGAGGAGACTGAGGGAGTGACCTCGCAGAGCTGTGTCGGGAGGCTCAGGTGAGGGCAAGGAATGGTGGGCATGGAGCAGGTCCCAGGGCAGTGGGCACAGCCCCGATACTGGAGCTCAGGGAGCATTGGGACACCATTCTCAGCCATAGGGTTTGGGTTTGAGCGGTGCTGTGTTGGACTCGGTGATCCTGTGGGGTCCCTTCTGACTTGGGATATTCAGTGTTAAGGGGAAGAAAAGCAGCTCTTCTCCAACAGCCTCGTCAACACTCTATGCCTTGTCACTGCTGCTGTCCTTTGGAGGCCCATGTTAAAGGGTGGCCATATACCAATAGCACTGAGGCAGCCCCGAGTGGCAATTAATCCAGAGCAGTAAGAAGGGACTGCCAGGCACACTGCCTCAGGAGATTGGTTTATTAATTCCAGCCATTAGCATGAAGCCAGGTTTTGGTGAGTCATATCTGTCACTAGAAACGCTTGTTGCAGTCTCCCTTTGCTTTGTGGCCTTAATGCATCTCTGTACAGGGTTGTCCCTGTGCAGCAAGGCAGAGCAGAGCCAGGTGCCACAGCACCCTCTGTCTTGAAAGCTGGCTGTGGGCTCTGCAAGGTGGGAAATTCCATGCATCACTACAGTAGTATTTTAAGGCAAAGCAGAGTGTAATGGACTGAATATCTGGCGTGCATAATCTGTGTACTTCCTCAACTAAGATGCAAGGGCCTTGACTGGTTTCATGCACGTGGTTTACCTGGTCCATAAATAAAGATGTGAGCTGCTATGGTGGTCAACCATCCATCCTCTTGTCTTTGGGCTCTTTACTACCCCTCAGGAGGGTTCATGCCCTTATCAAAGGACCATCTCTGTGGTTGCTTACTGCAATGATAAACTTTATAGCTCAGAAAAAAGCCCTGTCACTTACCAGCTAACAAATGGCTCAAAGCAGTGTGTCACTTCTATTTGTAAGAATTGTTCACTCTAACTATGAAGGAAATTATTCCTGAACCAATATTTGTGCCTGCCTTTCTATTTGTACCTCTTCTAGAGCAACTTCTACCTTGACCCGTTCTGCCAGCTCTGACCTTCAGCAGAGAAGAGAGATCTAGAAAGGCAGCCAAATGGCATCACATTTCTTTTTTTTTTTCCACAAGTATGCATACATTTGTATGTGTTCTAGATTTCTGTGAGTGCTCTGACAACTTGTCCCCATGCAGGTTTTCCTCCAGCAACTTTGAACCATTCTTTCCATTGACTTCAGAGGCAAGAGCTTGGTTGGAGGCAGAGAAACAAAGCAGTTTGAAAAGAAAAAAAAAACAACTGAAAAGTGATAAAATGTAGCATTAGTCATGTGCGTAGAATTGCATTTCTTGGAATTTGAGTGATTTTTGTGTTTAGATAGAAATCTGTCAGAATTCTGCTCATTGCTTCATGATTCTGCTTTGAAAATCCTTGAATTCAGTGGAGATGGCCAAAAGCTAACCACTGCAGAAGCAGTAACACCAAGAGCAGCTGACTCCAAGGGAAGAAAAACTGGTTGAGAAGGATGTTATTCAAGATGTTCAAGAAATGTAGACTTTCTCTCTGGTTTTGCCGGGGACTTTCTGAATGATTTTTGGTGTGTATTTAATTGGAGGGTTAAGATGTACCATGCTATGGTACCACAGCATGTTCAGTCTGAGGTTTCATTTCTCTGGAACAGCCCTGAAAAATAGCTCATCCAAAGTGCAGTTTTTCTCCCAAGGATTTATATCTTCTTCCTGACTTGCTTATACTTATAGGCAATAGAAAGGGAAAGGTGGTTTTGAAAGCATCTGAACTTGGAAACAAAGAATTATGGAGTTCTGATGAACTTCCTGTGCTGTTCTGAGATCCAGACTTGCAGTAGAGGTAGAGTCAAGAACTGAGTGAGAAGAACTGCATTTGTACCTGATAGCTTAAGTGTTTTATTTAGGCATGAGTTGGATGGTTACTACAGGGTAGATGCTCATAAGTGTGATTATGAGACAAATGTGAAGGATCTGTGTGGCCTCTTTTTTCTTCTTTCCCTTTCCTATGCCTGATTTACTTATTCCAGATAGCAAGAAACATACCTTGCTATGTCTTTTCTCTAATCAGGCCAAGGGAAAGGACATAGTCTGTTTCAGAGCTTTCAGGTACCTATCAAGTAGCAATATAATGGGAATCAATGATAGAAGTAAAATTAACATGTCTTTAATTCTCTTCTACCATTGATTAGAAGTCTACAGGATGTCACTGCATAGTTGGAGGAGGAGGCCCTGGAGTCATGCCTCAACATATTCTGTTCGGATCCACACATCCACCAGCATTTCAGCTATTTTGAGAAGCTGGCCTCTTAGCAGAAATCACTGAGTGCAAAGGAGACCGGGAGATCTGCTGATAATTAAAAGCGCTGTGAACAGTAGAATGTGTTGTGAAAGGGTTCAGTCCCTTACCAGTATCAAATTGCGTAAATCAATGTTGGCCAAAAAAGTGAAATAACAGCTCACTTCCTAAAATGGAAATATCCCAATGTTTTTCCTGGCAAAGGACTGCTCTCGGGGGCAAAATCAGCAAGCGGACGGCGGTGACGGCAGCACATCCCTTGCCACTGCTGGCCTGCATGGTGCAAGGGAAGCAAGAAAGCAGTATTTGCCATAGATCTCCTGACAGGTAGCACAGAGCTTTGCACTTAAAAGAATACCATTATTTTAGCTGTAACTGGCAACTAATAGCCTCCAGCCTAAGCAGCGTGCCTTTCTTTTGGTGAAGCTAGCGGTTTCTGGCATGCAACCTCACACAGCCGTTAGTCTCGCTGCTCGTGATGCTCTGATGCCCCCTAGAACTTAACAGATGTTTTGGGATTGTTTAGTACAGCAGATAAAACTGGGAGCTTGGGAAGTCCTACAGTAGTATGTGCGCCGTCTTGCAGCATACTACAGACTTCAGTTGTGAAGGAGAGGCATGTGTCCATCTCTGCAAATCCGTTGTTGGACTTTTCACCGTGGTTTGGTCCAACAAGACCAGAGCAACTAACCTCTCTCTCTGCTTGAGATCTAAAGATTGCAGGTCTTTCTGGGTTTTAGTTGAAACCACTCTCATCATTTTTAGCCCTGCCCTGAGGTTTGGGCAACCTGGCCTACACAAAGTCAGGCAGAATGTCTTGCCTACAGCTATCTATCGATCTTGCAGTCTCTGCCTTTGCCACAGCCTGTGGATGGTCCTGATGTTTATTTCACTGATGTGGTCCTGATGTTTATTTCACTGTATCTAAGCATTTTTATCTACATAAGGGCTAGAATTGTGATGTTCCCCATAGTTTTAAGTTCTTGACCAAGCTCTTATTTTATGCTTTACTTTTCTCCACATTCATGCTGCCATTTATTCTTTGCCCAGCCCTTCATTTCTTCAGAAGTTTCTCTGTCCCACACGTTTTCTTTCCAAAAGTTTCCTGATGGTGTCTGACCGTGACCACCTGTTGTCTTGGCTTTATTGGGACCCCCTGGGCTGTCAGGCACAGCTGTGCAACTGAACCAGAGTGAGGTTAGCCAGTTCCTGAGCTCCATCCTTTTCACGGTGCACAGTCCTCATTTACTCCTGCCCTGAAAATTGAAGTAAAATACAAGCAAATCTGAGCACATACAGATCTAATCCAGATTTGCTCATCTGAGTGATCATGCAGAGTAGCCTTAGTCCCCATAACATGAAGAAAACTGGATAGTTTCTTAGATGCTGCTTCAGCCTTTTTTTGTGGACATGGAGTATGCTTTTTTCAAGCTCTGGTTCTAAAGAGCCTTGGTATCTTTGTCTTCTGCTGTGCCTGTTTTGAGGAAGCCTTGGAAAGCTCATTTGGAAAGACTTACTTGGCTGCCATGAAAAAGGTATGCATGAAGATCAACTGGAGAAAGAATGAGGATGAGCTATTTCTCATGGCCCAATTGCTTTCGCATGTTTTCCTGTGCTCGGTTCCAGGTCAGGCTGCTGCTAGCAGAGCAGAGGCAGGGATGGCAGGATAAACAGGAAGCACGTGGCTGCTTTGACATTATTGTTCCACTTATTTTAAGTTCAAGGATCATAAACGAGGAAATTTGCTCCAGAAGAAAAATCGATGGAGTCATCATTCGCATCTCACCCTGGTTATGGAGGTTAGCCTATGGATTAATACATGGTTGTGTCTGTAGGTGCAGGTAGATACACACACGTTGCATAAAGCCACGGTGGTTCTTCTGAAGTAAAAACGGATGAAGTCTTGCCCTGATTCATGCTATATTCATGAGCATTTGCAGACGTGTCTTCCAGCACAGTGCCCCAGCCAAGCTGGGCATGGAGTTGGCTGGCAGAAGAGCGAGGTTCAGCAGTTGTGAGGCCCAAATTTCATCTGCCCATGCTCCATGCCAGACTTCATTCCAGGACTGCAGCAGAAAGTGGTTCAAATGGTGTCAGCAGCCAAAACAGAATTTCTGCTTTAAAAACAAGAGAGGCATCTGATGGGATTCGCTTTTGCTTTGCTTTCTTCTCCTTTTCTTTCAAGAACAGGAAAATTAAGAGTGAAGACCATTGTGGTCACTAGGATAATGAAGCTTTACTAAAGGATGCAGGTCTGGGATCTGCCTCAGTGATCCTTGGGATCACCTTAGGAGTTTCTACTATTTGCTCAAATCTTAAGTTTTATGGAACTGGACGTTCCTTTCACTTATGGAGAAATTCCCACTTGGTAGATACCTTGCCTGGGGCAAATTCCCCCTTTTTCTGTGCCTCTCTAGCTCGTTAGCTCTGAGCTGGGTTGTAGCCCATCAGCTAGCTTTGGATTTGGTTGTTTTTGTTTCTGTCTTCCTTGGCACAGGAGGGACAGAAGCCATGACTAAACTTTTCTGGCGTTAGTGCCAGCACAATCATGTGAGAGGTTCGGAGGCTGAAGAAAATGCTGAAGTGTTACATCTGAAAAGAGCGATTTACAGCTTCTTACACATCAAGCTGTAGATGAAGAGTAAACTAAGGCAAAATTCAGGCAGATGCCATCGCTCCTCAGCAGGCACAAAAAACACACAGCGCTTTCTGGTACTGGACAGAAGTAGCAGCATGGCTTTCAAAATGGAAAATTAGAGGGTTTGCACTGTGATGGTTTCAAAATTTGAGCTGAAGATTCAATCTGTAGATACCATCATATATATATATGCGTTGTGTGTGTGTGTGTTTTAAAAATAGAGCAGTTACATGCATTTTTCAGAATGGATGTTGCTCACTGGAAGCACTGGCAGTGGTTGTCTTCCCTTACAGTAATTAACAAGGGCATGCTCCAGAGGTGTTGGTGAAGCTTGTTTCCTCATTGTGCTTCCCCCAGTGAGGCCTTGGGCATCACTTCACCCTTGTTATGTGGTTTCCTTTTCCTTCCCACGCTGGGAAAGTGGAGTCACAATTGGTGGGACACGACTGGTGCACCCAGAGCTGATACAGAAACCCACATGCTAAACACTGGTGGAGCAAAGAGATCACTTTGCTCCCAGTCCATCACTCAGCATCAGTACTTGCACCTCTGTGATGGACAAGGTCCAGCTGCAAACCTACAAAATAAGCATTGCATGTCCCTGCTTGCAGGTAACACGCTGGTGGCCTTTCTAGGACTGAGCTCTTCCAAATTGCTTTGGAGACGTCCGGAGGAACGTGTGGTGCATGCTAGCAGTACTGGGCTCTGGCCTGCTGCCTGTTGTCTGTGTCTCTGCTTTTTCTTCATGTTTTCCTACAAACAAATGAAAGGTTTGTGAAATTGCCATCCCTGGGCTTCCACATTCAACCAGTTCACACCTCTGCTTCTTCCAGAGGCTTGGCTCCAGCTGAGCTCAGCTCAGGCCATAGCGAACGTTGTGGAAAGCTCCAGGCTTTGCTAAAAGAAAGGATAAATTGGGCTGGTGAGGGATCACACACGGCCTTATTGTGTCTTAATTCAAGCAGGGGATACAGAAAACCCATGTCACCCCACAAGCCCTGCCTTGCTGGCTGACTTTCTCTCTACTACGTGGATGGAAGAGGGCTTGCCTTGGTCCCCTTACCCTGCTGTGCACTGGATGCTCATATGCACGAGCACAGAACAGCAAGCATCAGCTTGTAAGACTGGAAGTTTCTTGTGAAAATGTAAGAATGTAAATGAAAGAACAAGCTTCTTCTTGTACTTTATTTTTTCTTCTCTTCTTAGACCATGTGGGTCCAAGCGGAGGTGCAGAGCCACGTGGAGAGTGGATAATTTGAGCTTTGGACATGCAGCATCACGGGTGGTGCCTTGGCCAGCTGTGTGCTGAGGTCAGCCTGGACTTGGACATCTTACTTTCTGCTCTTTGCGTTCTCCTTTTGTCATCCCGAGGACAAGAGGACCAATCCTCTGTCACCCATCTGGCACAAACAGGGAAGCACATCCAAAAAGCATGTGAGTACCTCGTTATCATCTTCACTTGATGAAACAAACTGATAACAGCCCTAAATGAAAGGCATCTCCAGGGGGAGGCTTGCAGCCAGCAAAAGCACACCTAACTTTTTCCCTCCCACTTGTGCCAGTGTTTGATTTGGCAACCTGTGCTCATTTTCAGAGCGTTAAGGAACTGAATTAAATAATTGGATCTTTTCCTTTGCTAACGTTGTTCCCTGGTCTGCTGCCAGGCTCATATTGGGAGAGGGAGCAGCCACAGCTTGAAGCAGCAGAAATACTCAGCATGCAGTTAGCTGGCCAGGCTGATCACATGTCCCCTGACCTCCCTGAGGCTGGGGGTCCTCCCAGAGCACCTCTATAGGCTGGGCTGGGTGACTTTGGGCAGCCTGGTCTGTGGGAGATGTCCATGGCAACAGTTGGGACTGGTGAGCTTTGGAATCCCTTCTGCCCTAAACCACTCTATAGTGCTATGATTCTATAACAAACAATCAGTTTAGGTTGTGGTTTACCCTTTTGCATCCCCTTATGTCCCCAGCACCCCATGTTCCTGCCCAAACATACACACTGTAGGAGCTGGAGGAAACCTGACTGCTCCCATGGGCAAAGGTCTCTCCACTTCCCAACCACATCCATGTTATTGCCTTCTGTCCACATGCCAGATCATCACTCAGAGAGCTTTTCTTCCTCCCTGGAAGACAGCAGGTTCAGCCTGAGGGCAGGTTTTCACTTAGGAAGGATAGATGATCACGTATCTCCATGTGCCTTTGCAAAATGGCTCTTCAGCAAAATCACAGCCACCAAGTTGTGCAGTGTATGTAGGCTTTCACTAGTTTTTTTTCTTTCCTTATTTAAGCTGTATCATAGAAAATCTTATTTTCTCCTGTCCTGAGGTGTAGGGGCTGGAGAATTCTGGTTTCCAGCTCTGAACTGGTTCCCTTCATGCAGGGAAGATTTTTCCAGTGCATCCCAGCAGCATGGGGCTACCAGCCAGCTCCGCGCCCTTCGGCCGCCAGGAAAGTCAGGCTCCCATGCCTGGCTTTTATTTGCTGTGAAATATCACCCGAGCCTTTCTGCTGAAAAATGAAAGGGAAAACAGCCAAATGACCAAGCTTTTGAGGACACGTTTTCAGCCCGGTGCTCAACCTTGTGCTGCCGGGAGGAAAGCAAAAGGCCTCACTGCAGTTCTCCCCATTGCAAAGCCCCCAGGGAGGGTCCCCAGGAAATCAGAGGGGACAAAGCCAAAGCAAAGCCGGGGGATCTCTCTTCTGTGCTCCACGTGGGCAACACGAAGCATCCACATGATGCATGACCAGGGCTGTGCTTGGTTAATATGTGACCAAAGGTTTGACAATTTTAGCAAAATTCATTAACATAGAAATGAAACCCAGCCTGTGCTCATGTCTAGCCAAGTGTTTCCCTATCTACCAAGGAAAGCAGGACCCCAGGGGGTCTGAAGTGCGCTGTGTTGAGCAGGTACAAAAACAGCCATTACATGACATAGATTTCCCTTAATTAACATTATACGTCACCCCACATGTCTCCAGCAATGACTAAAATCTGACTTGACAGTGCTTGGCTTTCTGTAAGCACCGGCAGGCGGTCTCTGTTGCAAGAAGGTGTTTGGCACTTCTGTGAAACATGAACAACCTCACTGTATGGCAGAGCTTCCTACAGAGTCTGGTGTACATGAAGTAAGGGAAAAAGCTGATAACTGGAGGAAATTACTAGAAGTTCTGCCTGGGATCAGTTGGTCGCTATCCTTGAGTTTCTGGAAAATAACACATCCATGGGCTGAGGGGGTTATTGTATTATGTATATACATGCAGATATGGATATATTGTTTATTATATAGAGAGTTTAATATATACGTATTATATATCCAGCAGCGAGGATGCAGCAAGCATACAATGAGGAAAAGCAGAAAGAAGAATGACCCCATGCCAGTGTTACAAGCAGCTTCCTGAAAGCAGCTCGTGGCCAGGAAAACTGCTGGATGAAATCCCTCGGAGGAGGAGAAAGTCCAGGGTAACGTGGTTTATTTTGTGTCTTTCCAAAGAGTAGATCATGTGAGCTGGAGGCTGCCCTGGAAAAGGTGCATCCCTAGGATGTCAGTAGGGTGCAGGCAGGGAGGGTCTCGCCCCTCGTGATTTATGGTGGAGCTGAATCCCTCTAGGGCTTCATTGGAGTCCCATAGAGGAGGTTTCCAACTGTTTGCACACCTGAAAGCTGCCCTGGCAGCTGGTAGTTCTGCAAGGATACAGTGAGATTTTGTGCAGTTGGCCTCAGAAGGGGTCTTAAAATATTTTCCATTTGAAAACAGAGTTGTTCCTCCTCTTCCCTCCCCACCCATCCCACTCTGATTCAGCAGATCCTTGCTGGCCTGTGCTCAAAACCATCCCGCTGTAGCTGAAATCCATTTTGGTTGACCTTGGTGGGGTTTAAATGCTGCCTTGTTATCCTCCAAGGTCTCTGTAAGCCAGTCAACCATTGCCAAAACACCTCTGTAGAGACAAAAGAAAAATAGAATACAAAGCTTCCAGCTTTGCACCAGTCAGTTGTATTGGTGAAAGCTGCTTGTGGCATGCTAGATCCCATCTAAAAAAACATTTTACATCACTTCTACTCCTTGCCAACAGCCAGGTCCTCTCTCGACAGGAGGATGAGGACCACTGGTGACCATCACCAGATGAATCATAGAATCATAGCATGGCCTGGGTTGAAAAGGACCACAAAGCTCATCTAGTTTCAACCCCCTGCTACGTGCAAGGTTGTCAGCCACTAGACCAGGCTGCCCAGAGCCACATCCATCCTGGCCTTGAATGCCTCCAGGGATGACCCTTGTCCTTCTGGACCCCAAAGCTCAGACTGTATCTGACTCACACAGCATTGGCTGTGGTTGGAGCTGGAGGGATTTTCCAGCTGTCGCGATTCTTCTTGTTGGGATGCAGGAGTTTTAAGAGGTGCTCAGCCTCAATTCCTTCCAAGCATGCTTCTTGTCTCTCATAAGGTAGAGACCTCTCCAAACCCACATCTCCTCCATTGCAACTGAATGGGCCGTGCTGCTATTTTCCACCCAGCCTAGGACCCTCCTCCTGAAACACCACACCAACACGGGCATGGGAGTTTCTCCTCCCTTCCAGGCTGAAAGCAAACCAGAGCATTGCCTCACTCTTCGTTGGAGTTTGTCCTTGATATTGAGGTGGGATAAGCTGTTCTTAAATTCATGTGAAAGCAGAAAGGTAATGCTTCCCTAGGCCACACTACCTGGTGCTCCTTGTTACGAGGATTAGGTTTGTGTTTTTAATAGGAAATATGTGTTGGAACTGTAAAGTCTGCCTGCAGCCCATTTCCAGCAGCTTTTCAAATTGCTTTACGTGTCCCTAGCGGCCGGGCTGCTACCATCCCTGCACTGATTGCAAACAGGCCGATAGCTTGGGCGCCCGTCTCCTTCCCCACTCGCTGGCTCTGCTCTCACATCATGCTTCTCATTCCTCAGCTCTTCCAAAGTGCATCGGCTCCACTCCCTGCCCTGTGTTTCCACGCTCCCGGCCCTTCTCGTGGATGTCCTGCCCTGACCTTGCAGGGTTTGGCTGCTCCTGGCCCCAGCAGGATGCGCCAGTGCTGGTGATGAGGTGCCTGGGAAGCGGAGTTTCATCTCCGACATGGGTGATGAGCTGCAATGTTTGGGTTTCCCTACCGGACCCCTTGGCTGTGTTGAGAAATAGAAAGGGTCTCTGCTGCAGAAGGACAGAGATCTAGCTCTGCATTCCTGTGTCAAAGGGGCTGAGTGCCCCATTTTGAGGAGCATCTCTGCAGCATGTCTCTGGTTCCCATGCTAATGAGAAACAGCTTGAAGTGTGCCTAAGCCTCCCTTGCTTTTCTCACATTTACAAAAGATTAGCAGGGCTTGGTTCACGTTGGAACCTTCCAGCAAGCCATCAGGAGGGAGAGCCCCTTACGCATGCTGCCTCATTAATAAAATCACTTCCAGAAACTGCAGGTGGGCTGGCCGTCTCCACACAACGGTTTGATTTTCTTGGTCATCCCATGTTGGCATCACTGATACCACCTGCATGGTTTTCTGGATCTGGGCATGCAACCCACCTCTTCCACATGAGCTATCTCCCACAAGGACAAATACGGTCCTGTCCCATAGATGTCTCAGCTATTCCCAGGAGGTGGTTAAGAGACCTTACCAGTGATCTATTCCACATCCAGATGAGGAGTACTGGGCTCTCTGCAGGGTTCCATAGGATCATTTGAGTTGGAATGGATCTTTAAAGGCCATCTGGTCCAACTCTCCTGCCATGAATAGGGACATCTGCAGCTCCATCAGGTGCTCAGGGCCCTGTCTAGCCTGGCCTTGAATGTCTCTAACACTGTCCTCGTGGTGAATGTCTCCATGTAGTGTCCCACATTCTGTGTGAGCCCAGCATGGATCACAATAGTGTGAAACCTGTTGGCTCTGTTGGCTAAATTCTCCTTTATTTCCAATACGCCTGGATCTCAGAGCAAGAAAATAAGCAGGGAAAGCATCAGTAGGAACTACCTGATGTACGTTAAGCCAAAGGCTTTGTGACAAAAGCACCTTTCCCAGAGCTAGAGACATTCTTACCCGATGCACAGTTTGTCATGTCTGCTGTGTGTAGGTTTCCTCCAATTTCTCCTACAAATAGCGAGCTATTTATTTTCATCCCTTGCTCTCTGAGCATGTGCTGCAGTTGTATCCCCCTGCAAACCTCACAATTAGCAAAGAGATGCTTGAAATCCCAAAGGGGGACCCTTGGCTCTCACCTACACCTACAAGCATTAAACACACGCAGGGATCGAAGCACATCGTATGATTCAGCAGGGCTTGTCTGAACTGAAGCAACAGCGATTTTCCCTCAGTTTCTGGGCAAGTTTTCTGTCGGGCTGTTTTGCTACCCTACCTCGGTCGTTTCCCCATCCCCATTCTGTCCTTTCCCTAAGTCATTGTAGCCTCATCCAGAGTTGTTCTCAAGCTTCTCTCTTCCTTCTTTCCCCCCCTTTCCAGCCCTCCTATCCCCCGTGCTGCCTTTCCCTTCTCTTCCCTCCCACTCCAGGCTGGCTGTGCCCCAGCGATGAGCTAAGGCTGCTCGCTGCCGGGTCCCGGATCTGCGGGGGAGGGTTGGTGTGGGGCTGTGGTGCCATATATGTGGGGCTGGAGTGACATCTGTGGGGTGTGGGGTGTCATATGTGGGGCTGGGGTGTGATATGTGGGGCGTGGGGGGTCATATGTGGGGCTGGGAGGGTCAATGTGGGGCTGGGGTGTGATATGTGGGGCTGGAGTCTGATATAGA
>JAOWBP010003503.1:2518454-2545694 GCA_028571105.1 Tragopan temminckii
CTTGAACAGCAACAGAGGCAGCTGGTAATGACAGGGTCTTACCTGGAATTATCGTCATATCTCCCAGGAGTTCTCTGATTTGGTCCGCACTCAGGGTTTCAATAGGAGCCAGCAGCTTCTGTTCAAGGCTGGGCAGTTCCTGGAAGCTGGAGACTTGGAACACATAGTCAGGGCTAAGGGAAATCCGCACCATCTCTTCAGAATCCATGTTCTTTGCTATGACCAGAGGTGCCACTCCTACTTGCTTGACTTGCACTGATGGGGATACTAAGTCATCGTCAGACTTGCGGGAGGAGAGGATAACCAAAAACTGAGGGACGCCCTCTTCTATGCGGCTCCCAGAGGGACGGGTGAAGATAGTTTTTGCCACAAATTCAAGGGCTTCTCCCACGTTCACCTGCTGGCCACCTCGTGGCCGCAGCCGCCTCACTGCACCTTGCACCTCATCCTTGGTGGAATGAGCATTGAGTAAGAACTCCACGTGGGGATGCTCACTGAACTGGACCACTGAAACCCGGGTGGTGTCAAAGCCCACATCCAGGTTGTTCACTATCCTCTCAATGAGGTCACGGATGAGGTAGAACTCCTGGGCGGCGTAGCGGGAGCCATCGACCAGGAACACAACATCCCTCTTCACACCCGCTGTGGAAAAGAAGGAAGGAGTCAAAGGATGTTATCAAGCATTGCCTATGGGGAGCAGTTAATGTCATCATTTACATCACTGGCCCACGCTTTGGAAAGATGCTCATTGTTTCTTTCCTTATGATTTCTCCTGGGAGCCCCAGAGACTGGGCCAGTCTACTAGGCACGTCCCGAGGCAGTGCAAGAACAGCAGTTTCCAGAGAAAAGGAATCAAGAGAGAGCAAGGGAATCTTGGAACATTAATTCCCAGTGGGATCTACACACAAGGAAATGTAGCGTGGTGATGCTTCTTACTCAGGGCATGCTGCCACACAAGCCATTCCTCTTTCCTTGTCTTTCTCCTCTGAGATGGATTTTGTCCCATGATTCTCTCAGTAATTCAGGTTAGAGCCTGAATTATCACTGAATATTACATTGACAAGTGGGGCTAGGGGTAAGCAGTCTGACTTTGAAGGGAAGGAACAGACAGAGTAGAATGGTGGATTTCGAAGGGACTGATTTGGGTTGGGTACCCTTCATGCCCTCAGGGCAGGTGAGTGCTGGCTGGATTTCATTCAAAGTGAGACCAGAAATGGAAGTTCTGATTCTTTTCCATTTTCCTTTCCCCCTGTGAATGAGCGTAGCAAATGTTAGACACATCAGAAGAAGGTCTTACATTTAGCAGAAAGGTGACGTTGGTGTGTAGTTGTGTGAAGGAATCCCTGTAACATCTAAGCGATGCCATTTCCTTTTTGAGAGGAATAGTATGGACTGAAATAACAGTTCACTGAATTAAAATAAGGTTAAAGTCCTGGCACCCACTTTGTGTCTTCCATGTTGATGTAACATGGACCACTTTGTAGGACTGTGATTAAAGGTGGGTCAGCTTAATGTCACAGCTCCTACTAACCCTAAGTTCATCAGAAAATACATTGACAGTGAGATCAAGGTGGATGTAGAGCCGTGACCATCTCTGCTTTTCTGTTTGTGTTGCAACCATGATGTTACTAAACATCATATTTTGCCGCTGGCTCTTGGTGCAGACACAAACTTCTTCTCACCTGGGCTGGGTGATGTGAAAACCAGATCAGGGGCAAGAGACTCTATTTCTTTCTTGGTCAGTCGGATGACTCTGTTGGACACGGCCTGTTGCACTGAATCCAGCTGGTTGAAGTCGGGTACAGAGATAGCAAAATCCGGGAGGAAGGAAATCGTCTGAAGCTCTGTGAGGTCGGCATTTCCAATCCCGATGCCAAAGGGCACTGTGCCACTCGTCTTGAGGACCACTGAGGGCCTCCTCACATCATCCTGGGATCGGTCAGCAGTGAGCAGGATCAGGAACTGCGGGACGCCCTCAGCTATCCTGCTGCCACTCGACACGGTGAACACGTTCTTGATGAGATAGTCGAGGGCAGCTCCGGTGTTCAGAGGAGATCCTCCCATAATTGTCAGTGCCTGGATGGCACTGACTAAATCAGCTTTGTCTTCATAGGCATCCAGCAAGAACTCAGGTTGTATGACGTTGCTGTACTGCACGATGGCCACACGGACCTTGTCACGGCCAATATCGAGGCTTTCGACAACTCTTTCCACAAAGGTCTTCAGGAGAGGGAAACCTCTTCTGACACCATCCGAGCCATCGATTAGAAACACCACATCCTTCTTCTCACCCCTCTCAACTACTGTTTGAGACAAGTAAGGGAAGGGAGAATAAGTGAGATTCTCTTTTGAAGTGATTATTCTCTGAATACATTGAACCAAAGGAGTACAGAAGCGTGTAAGGAGGGGACAGCGAGGTGTCAGAATGGGTTTTTTGGTTACTTTGCAATCGGGTGCAATCCCTGGTGAGGAGGCAGATGGGTGGAAATTGGTGGAAACCACAGTGCAACGTCTGCAGTGCCTTATCCACCAAGTCATAGAATCATAGACACATACGAAATAGGGTGCCAAGGGCCTCCAGGTGTCATCCTCTACCTGAGGGATTTTGGCTGACAGATAAATCTGGTTTTCAGAAGAAAATGTCTTTCTATGATTACTGCAGAGAGGGTGCTCACAGGGAGCCAGCAGAGAGGGAGACAACAGCTTTTCTCAGGCATCACTGACCTTAGAGAAAGATGATCCTGCACATGCCCAGACAAAATAAGAACTTGCTGAAAAGCACATCCAACTGAAAATGCTCAGATGCTTTTCTGAAATACAAGTCACTGTGTTTGTTTTTTGTTTTTTGTTTCTTTTAAGTTTGAACTTTCTTCAAGGGTAAAGAATAATAATGGTGAGCTAACAGTAATTATTTACATAACTCAGAGATCAGGAAAACTGTTGTTGAGTTCTGCTGTTGGCTAACGGAATTGCAAAACTTTGGCTCAGCCAAGCAGAAAACGTCACTGCATCTCAAACACCAAGCAGAAGAATGGCATCCCCATTGCATTTTCATAGCAATGGTCAATGGGACAACAGGAGCATGAACTGTTCCCCTGAAGGGAATATTTTATGTTTATGAATGCTCAAAATATAAAAAGTCATCAAGGGTAACTGAAATCTTAATACAGACTTCAGGAAGGGTTTATTACGTAGGAGGTATGTCAGAAATTTGGTAGATTAATACATAGGGCTGAAATATTAAAATAGCTTGTTGAGCAAGGCAAGTAGGAAGAGGGAGCAGACACTGCCTGGCATATCCTAGTTTCATATAGCTCCTCTGAAGCTCGGGAACAGAGGAAAAGAGGTCTAACAAAAGTCTCTAAGTAGAAGAAAAATTATGCATACTCTGATGAGGTGGGTCAAGAATACTAGGAAAAGGAGGTGCTTTTGGTGAGCAGCTAGTGGAACTGGTTACAGTACCTTGTTGTCAAAGGAATTTTAAACCCTCAGTCTGCTGGGATTAGATTGCAGAATGCTAGCTTCTCAACAACATTAAAGACATCTAGCTATCCCTCTGAAAAACGTTGTAAATCAAGAGCTCTTCATGAAGCATGAGAGGATTCACATAAAAGTGCAGATGGGATCAGGTTACTAAGAAGTAGTATTTCAAACCAGCACAGAGAAAATGAGAATGGCCAGAAGCACAAACTGAGATCTAGCAAGAAGCATCTGCAGTAGCAGAGATCTGATTTGTAAGTAACTTGCACTAAAAGGAAGACCAAAAATAGAGCTGGTCATCCACAAAGTGAAGGCTGTCAGCAGACAATGCCAACATGGGCAAAATGTTTAATGCCTTTTAACTTCCACCTCCCATTAAAAGTACTGATACTTCCAGCAGCAACGGGATACGGTTTCTGTCTCATGTAAGAGAAGATCAACTTAAGAATATTCAAATGTCCTTACTTATACCCTAGTTTTCAAACCAACTGAGCCTGACGAACTAACCCTAGGAGACTGAGAAGTTTACACAGCTGGAGACATAAGGACTGAGAATCGTTTGAGTTGGAAGGGACCTTTAAAGGCCATCTGGTCCAACTCCCCTGCAATGAACAGGGACACCTACAGCTCCATCAGGTGCTCAGAGCCCCGTTCAGCCTGACCTTGAGTGTCTGCAGGGATGGGGCATCCACTACATCTCTGGGCAACCTGTGCCAGTGCCTCACCACCCTTACGTACATGGCAAGCTTAAAGTGAATGAAAGGTGGTCAAACAAAACACAAGAAAGAGCTGACACCTGTATCCCTTCTGAGTTGAAAGAGATGTACGTGGATGACTAGAAAGGCAGAGGATTGACACTTATGTCAAATGTCTACCAACGAGGATATTCAATCAATTGCCTTGATTGATCAGAGAGGCCAGGGGAATTTTCTCCACTAGAAGATTTTCAGAACAGGTTAGAAAAGTGTCAGCCAATTCTGGACAAGCAGATCCTCTTGGGGAAATGGATGTGTAGCAGATGGCACCCTGAGATCTCTTCCAGCCCTATTTCTTTTGTATGTTTCTATGATTCTAAGTCCATCTGCCCAGAACTTTCATGAAGAGATGATGTGGAAGTCATTACAGTTTTCCTTGTCTCCACCTGCTGTTGGAAGACAGGTCAACTCTCAAATTAGGGTTGCCTTTGGGAAATCACACAGTTCCATAATTTCTAGTACTGCGGTTTCAATTTTTGATAGGGGCCGTGTGATTCTTTGTTATGATATGTTATGTTCTTTAATTCATCCCTTTTCAGCAGGTGAGCTTTTAATAGTAACTGTGTGAAGATCATCTGATTTATTGGTGCCTAGGTACAAAATGTAAAGACTGCTGTTATGCCCCTTAAGTAATGGAGAAAGAGTGAATAATGGGGGTTTGTGTTGTGGGATCACGCTGACTCTACAGTGCTTCTTACACCCTATCACTCCTCCAGGAAGTGGTGAATAGAAAGAGGAATTGAGAAAAGCCTTAATTTGCTCCTCCAAGTCCTTGCCCAGGACTGTATGTCAATTCATTTAACTAGGGCAACAGATCTTTTACTTCATGCTTATACCATCATTTACGCATCACTAACAGCATCTATTGCAGCTCTTGCAGCTGAACAAAAGGCTTTTTCCTTTAATGGAGTTACTCGTCTTTAAAATTCAGTTTGGACCTTAGTGTTTGCTGGATCAGGGTCTGACCAGAGGAAAATCCAAGTACAATAGCAGTTTCTACATTATCACCAGGCCCAAGTGCCCCAGTTACTGAAGAGAAGGGGCCAAATAAATGGTAATTCTCAGCCCCTTGGAAATCACACAAACCACGGGGCCTTGTACCTGTTGGCTGAAACTGGATAGTTTTCAGTAGGTTCACTATGTTTGCCTGGAGCTCTGAAATCCGAGGAAGGGATTCGACATTCAGAATGAACTGTGGGGCGTAAGCTATCCTTTCCAGCTCTGATAAATCAGCATTTTTGGCTTTGATAGCAAAGGTCACAACTCCAGCTTCCTTCAGAGCTCCCGATGGTTGCTCCACCTCATCGGTTGATTTCCCAGCAGCGAGGAGGACCAAGAACTGTGGAATGCCTTCTTCAATCCTGCTTCCAGCTTCCTTCACAAACAGTCTCCTCACGGCTTCATCGAGCGCGACTCCGATATTCAGTTGCTTCCCAGTTTTTAACCTCATCCTTTTCACTTTCAGAAGCATGTCTTGCTTAGATGGGAGTTCAGCAAAGCCAAATTCAATTTGGATGTTGTCACTGAACTGAGCCACAGCTACTCGCGTGGCGTCGGGACCCACGTTCAGGTCAGAAATGACTTTGTGTATAAAGTCCCGGACAGCAGGAAAGCTACCCAAGAGGTTGGCTGAACCATCAATCAGGAATAAAATGTCTTTCTTGCTTTCTAGAATAAATTCACAAATGAGAAGAGGGAAAGAAAAGATATGAAGGCATGTTTCTTCTCAAATTTCATCCTAGAAACTTCTCTCTAAATCAGATGGATTTCAATATGCAAAACAAGTGATTTTCATTTACCAAAGTATTCAGAGGCTATAGGATTAAACAGTACCTTTGATGCGTTTATCTGATAAGGAAAGGAGAGCAAGGACACCTCTCTTAAGACTCGGTAAATTCAGGCACCAGGATCTCACATCATATAGCATATCATATACTTGTATCATATCATGTCAGTCATATCATAAATTGGCCATTTCAGAATAGACCAGTGAGATCTATTCTAGCAACCTGCTGACAATAGAGGCATGAAGTACAACAGAAGTGGAAGGGATTTTTTTTTTTGTATTTAAAGGCTCGGTAGATTATGAATATATGTTAGTTTATACACACAGACAAAGCATATTTTCCGTGTTCTCTTAGAGCATTCCTCTCAATTGCATCGCAAGGCAGTCAAATCCTGAGGTGAGTTATGACTTTGGGAGGGGGAAATTTCTGTTACCCATTATCAATGGCCCTTTTAGTTTCATCAAGCATCCAAGGCAAAACCAAGCACCTCGTATTTGTGCATCTTAACATCTAGTGTGTTAACCTTAATGGCCTCCTTTCCAGCCTAAGTAATTCTGGATATTCTTGTGTCTTTGTATGCGTATAGCCATAGCGTAGTGGAAATGCTAAGCCATGGCCTGAAACAGTGATTGAGCACCTGGCAGAAGGCAGGGCCAACCCAGGAGAGCTCAGGTGCATGCAGTGTACCTGAGTGATTGGAAGAGATGGAGCCAGGGTCCACCCCAGACCTCGTTTAAAGGTTGGCAGTGGAGGTGGGGGTATATCATTGGAGATCCCTGCCTACCTGAGACCTTCTGAAGGTAAGCAGCTTTCTTCCTTTGTTTCTGCATCCACAGCTGCTGCGCTTGAGCTTATCCTCACTTGCTATATCCTGAGACTTTGCTACCCTGCTGTCATTGCTGTGTTTTCCATCACGTTATAGAGTTACACCATAGTAAGGGAATTACTGAGCAAACAGTTTATAAAAGGTTAAGCTTACCAACAATTTTTAAGCTTAATGTTAGAGCTTGACTTTGAACATCTGAAGGCAAATTCAGTCTCTGTGACAGTCTCATAATATCACTTCTACAGAGGTAGAAGTGATTTGTAGGGAATGATTTAGCTACAATTTAGTGCGTGGCTAGACCTTTGCTCCTGCATGCTCACTGGTGCTACATCTATCTTCACATAACAGTCCCTGTGGCCAAATTACAAGCTCTCATTTCCTGAGCTAGTACAAGCAATGAACTTGCAGGTTGCGATGTTATTATGAAAGTGAAAAGGGAACACCTGAAACAGTGATTAGTGGGCATAGACTCGCTCTGTTCACCCTTCAGTCCTTACCTCCTTCAAACCATGCTGTCTTTAAATTGCAACTTCAACAAAATGAAGAGCTGACTGTGTCAAAACATGTATTTAAGGTTAGGCACAGTCTTCAACGCTTTGACTGAGGGCTTTGGACAAGTGCGTACATTGGGAACAAACAAGGCAAACAAGATTAATTTAATGCAGTCAAGATGAAGGAAGGTAGATATTACCTGTTGGGGCGAGTGGAACCTCCTCCACACCTCCACTAACATATGTTGTAATAGGCTTATTTAACTCCTGAGGTAATGCTGTCAGATCACTGAAATCATCCATAAAATATACCATTCTTGGATTAAACGCAATCTGTTCAAGCTCTGCCTTATCCGCATTCCTAACTCCAACAGCAAAAGTCAGCACTCCGGCCCGAGCTAAGTCATTGGAAACTTGCAGGAAGGGGTCGGCAGACCTCCCTGCCGTCACCAGGACTAGGACCTGCGGCACTTGTTCATTTATTCTGCTCCCACCAGCTTCGGTGAAGTGATTCGAAAGCACAAAGTTCAGTGCAGAGCCAGTGTTCAGCACTGACCCACCCTTGGGCCTCAGCTGCCCCAAACGTTGAATTATGTCTGATTTGGTTTGGTATGAGTATAGGGAGAACTCGGTTTTAGGAGTGTCGCTAAATTGCACTAAGCCAACTCGGGTTTTGTCGGTTCCGACATCAAGGTAGTTAACTAAAGTCACAACAAAGTCCCGCACAAAGGGGAAGTTGGCATTTCCGACGTTGAGTGATCCATCCAAAAGAAAGATGATATCCCTTTTGGTTACTTGAACTGCGGTAGAGCACAGAAAACAACATGAGACATCATGGAAAACAAAGTGGATATTTTCATGTGTGCATACAGCATGCGCCGTACACACATGTGAACCTTGTTAGGAGGGAAGGGGGGTGTGGGGGAGAGAAAGAGAAGGGAGAGTGTGATCACAAGACAAATAATGAGGACTTTGGACATCACTGAATTTGGCAAAGGAGCTTTCTGATTCGTATCGAAAAGCCTTTAAGCATCAGATTTATCAGTAGGGCTCAGCCTCTGTTAAGGGAGATGATTTCAGTGGCTGCTGATGCCAGAGCTGCATGTTCTGGGCCATATTTTAGCTGGCAAAAGATAGCTCTCTTGACTTTAATCGAGCAACGCTGACTTATACTCGCAGACTTTGCTAATCTGAAAGTCAGCGTGGATTTTCTCAGGGCTTACCACTTGGGGGAATGTTGCCATTTCCTGGCACACGAAGCATTTGTTGACACCCAGCTCTGCTCTACCACCATTGCTAAGCAATCCCCATCCCATAGGGATGCAGAGAACCACATCGTGCCCTGCAGTGCCTGCTCTGGCCACGCTACCCTCACGCTGTGCTGGGCTGTCCTGCAGAGAAGGGTTCTGCTTGCATGGGAAAACTCTTCTGCCAAGTAACTAATTTAGTTGTTATTTTGAGTGGGTATTAAAAATAGCTTTTACTATTGGCTTTAGAACTTGGTCTGGATGAGGCGGTAATGAATGCCCAAGACACATGCTTTCCAACGTCTGCATTTGATGCTGAAAATTGCATTTTATATCTCTGCAATTGCAGACTTGCACGTAGCAAGCAGTAAAAGGGGTAAAAGTCTCTCTGTTTGGGCTTTAACTGGCCGATTCTCAGCTCCTTCTGTAAGATTAAGTCGACCCCAAGTTGTCTTCCTGTGATTGAGCCCAGAGTCGCAGATCTGCAAAGTCACCCTTAAGGTGCTGCAGGTTCTCCCTGTGTGCTTTTTGCTCGTAATACATCATCTCCAGATGGGAGAAGATGGGCTTTTCTTCCCAGCACAGTTTCATTCAAGGCCCAGGGTGAGAGGACATCTTTAGGTACTCTAGCTGAAATCTAACAGACTGCCCAATGTCAAATTCAGTTACGTTATTAACGATGGTCTGTTTACAGAGTGGGAGATGCTTATTTGCTTATTGTGAATGTGTGTAGCCGTGAGTTCAGAACAACAAAAGGAGTAGAAAAGAAAACAAAAGCTGCGTGAATAAATTGTAAAGAACAAGAAGGTGTAGGAACATTTTTAATTTGCACTGGAAAAATAAAAATGTCGGGTTTGGTACACAGCCATGCAAAACCGTATTAGCAGGAAACATGCTTTGAGAAAAGCTTATTAAATGATGAGTTCCGTGATATTCATCTTAATTAAGGACAAGTATCAGCTAACTGATTTTAAAGTGTCTACCCTTCATACAGATCAGTCATAGACTTCAATTTTTTTAAAGGACTCTTTCAAAAAATCTGTGGTTTATAATTTTAAATTATTTAAAAAACAACAGCATGGATGGTTCAACACCCACTTGAGCCAACAGGAATCTCACTATTGCTTGGAATTCCTTGCTGGAAGCTGGACAAAGTCTTGTTTTACTGATGTCCCTATGCCATGGGACAGAATTGCAAGGTTCAAATGTGACCTAGCACAACAGGAATTCAACCTCAAGCATTTCTACTGGGGACAAACCCTGAGAAGTTTGGTATAAAATCTCTTTACAGATTAAAAACCTCCTGAAATACCAGGAAACTGCCTCGGAAGACGTGACTCTACCTTCTGGATTTCTTCCAAAAGTCTACTGATGTCAATGGAAATACCAAGTAAAAAGAATACATTGGTTTCACAGGGCTTTGGATCATCTTCTAAACAGATTAAATTAAAGTCAACACTGCAGATTAAATTAAAGTCAACACTGCAGCAGTCTCATGTGCCTCTTAAGGCATGGGCTGAATAAATGTTGGTAAGAAAACTATAAATATATTATGGAAGCAGCTGTTTCTGGCCAACAGTGTCAGGCTAGCTTTCTCTGAACATCTCCATGAGCAAATGTTTTATTTACTCTAAGAGAAAAAAATCAAGCTTTCTTGACTATATATATGCGCTATGGATGATTTTCAAGCTGGGGAAGAGACGATGATATTCAAAGTGTGTCCTATCCATTGGATACACACATCCTAAGGGAAAGGAAAAACCTCCAGTGTATGATCTGAGTACCTAACTAGTAATGTTCCTCTTTTGCGTCCAGGCTTTGAAGGCTGGTGACTAACATGGACTGGGACAAAGTCCTCAGGAAGGATGGCAAAGTTATCACGACAAGCATGCTACCACGTTTATCTGTCTGTTCATGCACATTCTGCAAATCAAAGAGACAATATTTAGCTACGCCGAAATGTTCTTCATGCTTTTTCGTGTTACCTCTGCATGTAACAAAATACAAGCTGATAAATTTATAAATAATATCTCTTTAATTAGAACAAGATAATCAATTACCTGATGGTGTTTCATGGATAATCATTCCTCCAGAGAGCGTCCGGATGGGTGACAGCACCTCAGGAAGAATGGCTTGCATGAACTGAAGGCGGAAGTCATTTGGGTTGAACACAAAATCTCTCTCATGAGCAATTTCTTGGAGTTCTGCCATGTCAGCGTTTCTCGACCCAACGGCAAGGATCACTATCCGGTTCCTTTTCATCTCTGCTGCAGCTTGCTCAACGGCATCCATGGACTTACCACCAGTGATGAGTACCAGCATGGGGAGCACCCCTTCCTCCATCCTACACCCGGCAGCACTGGTGAAGAAGTTGTTCCTCACAAAGTCCAGTGCTGAGCCAGTGTTGAGGGCCGTACCACCCATGAGCTTCATTTTCTTCACGTTAGCCATCACATCCTTTCTGTTCTGATGGGTGTTAAAATAAAACTCTGGCCTCACAGTGTCTGCATACTGAGCCACCGCGACTTGGATCAGGTCGGGTCCAACCTCCAGCCTTTGGACGATTTTGGCAACGAAATCACGAATTGAGTTAAAGGGGCCAGTCCCCAAAGCTGTTGAGCCATCTATCAGGAAGACTATATCCTTCTTGTTCACTTCAATAACTGCAAGTAATGATACACACACATGAATACAACATCAGTGAAGTCTTCCACTACACTATCTGCATAAATTCTATGTCAACAGCCCAGCAAGATTAAGGACTTAGTATTTATTTGTGGGACTGTTACTTTTCATACCTTTTTAAGGGTCTTAGTTTAAAAACAAACGAACAACAAAAGAAAAACAACAGACTTGTTACTCGGGCTCTAGCAGGGGGCTAGCAAGAAATCTGCTTGAGTGTTCCCCATTTCAAAAACATTGAAGATTGCGAGACTTAAATTGTTTATAAAAATACTAAAATGCTTATACAAACCAAAACAAGAAAAGTGCAAAAATTCAGGAGAAATCTTGGCAGTTAGCTGGAACGTGAGACAAAATAATCTGGTGATGCTCCTCAGTCTGCAGTGGAGCTATCTGAATAAAATCTGAGAGTGGTTTGGTCTCAAAAGGACTGGATTCACAAGAGCAATGACACAAGTAAAGAATAATCTCTGCTTACTCAACATACCTGAACTTTGGGTCTTCGTGTCCTATATCTTATTCCTTACCTAACAAAAACAAGCTATGGTTTTTCTTGGCACAGCCAGTCCAGTCATGGAAGAGCTGAATTCTATTCTGCTTGCCATGTGTTTAGCAAAATAGGTATCCTAGGTTGTAATCTCTGAAACTGTATTATGGATGGTGGCATAGGATGAAGAAAGGGCACATTTAGCTTTCCAATTCTCTGGCTTAGTTTGAAGGAAGATAGTTAGGGGAGGAAAAAAGAACATAAAAACTTGTGCAGTGTTGGAACCAAAACACCATCATATTTAATACACCAGACGTACATGATGCAGCAACAAATTTTAACAAGACCAACACCCATTATGACAAAAGCATTATATGGGATCATGATGGGAGATAACATCACCTTTCAAACAACCCTCTCTTATCCATCATCTCTCAGGCTCAGTGCACAGCCCCAGGGAAGCTGAGATCCAGCCATTAGGACCTTGCTCTGCTCAGGGTAAGTGGTAGCAAACAGTATGCTGTGCCCAGATGGAAAAGGGCCATCCTTCATCCCATCGGGGCTCCTCTGCATGGAGGCTATTTACTTTGGATATGAACAAAGAACAAAGCACTGGCTGCAGTCCTCCTTGGCCAGACACCAGCTGGCTGCAGAAAGCAGTGCTCACAAAGGCCATTTTTTGCCTGGGGAGACTGGTCTCCATCGGGTTTCTGATGATGGACAAGTACTGTAGGACTGGGCTACCCTAAGGAGTGATTTACAGCTGGAGACAGCTTCTGCAATGTGCCTGTCCTGAGGGACTTGCCTCTGTTGGCAAGCATGAGCCTTGCAAATGCCCCTCACACCCAGAGACCAGATGGAAATTGTTTGAAGAAGGACTGATCATCAAAATTTGAAGCATAAAATAGCCTGGCGTGGTGGTTTCAGATAAAAAAAAGTGATGAAACTCCATGTGAAGTGAATGAGAGCTCCCACCCCAAGCTACAACCTGACTTGAACTGCCAGTGCCATGGGCTAGCAGTGCGTTGACCACCCAGGCTGTCCAAACAGAACTACTCACACAGCCACAAGGATTTGTTTGAGCATTCCCCATCCCAGAGCCAGGATGCATCCAGTATTTATCCCCCGAGACAGGTTTTTTCCTCATCAATTACTCCAAGGAGAAGAGGGCTGAATACAGGAAACTTTCCAAGCGGAGAACAGCGCCTGAAATCCCTGTTTTGTGTCATCCAGAAAAGATGAATATAGTGCTTTCTTAGCTTTTCAGCAGCAGATACCCAAAAATGGAGACCCTGGGAACTTTTGACCTTATATAGAAGTTTGTGGAAAACATCAAAGGGGCTTTTCAAAGACAAGAGAAGCCACGAAGGAACAGCTCCCTCCTCTATTAATTCTTCTCAGTTCTCTCAAATCCTGCAGTACATTTCCTTAGAGAAGAGGAATGCAAGAACTGACCCCAAAACCAGCAAGAAGAAAGACCCCGTGTTGTTTATTCCAATGGAAACAAAGCAAAAATATGTAGGGAAAGCTGTACACCTCTCATGGGTTCTTATGTAGCACCCGGTGAAACCAATGGCAAGACTGCCAGGAATTTCAAATGGGCTGGAACTAAAGCACTGCCTTGGACTTTCAAGATTATTGCAGTCCCCTAGGAATGTCTGAAGATGTCCCCATCAAACCTGACCCTGCAGAGATTCCTTCTCAGTGCCATCTCTGCTATCTTTGGTGAAATGCCTCATCTTCCGCTGTACAGCTAAGAGAGAGTGGAGAGAGGCAGAAAGGCACTTTGGGAGACTCATTCATCCCCAGAGGACTAGTGTGCAGCCCCAGAGCTGAAGTGAAGCAAGATGACTTGTGTATTTGACAGGAATGCTTGGCATCTCCAGTGGGCTTAGTATCCCGTTCCAGATGCACTGAATATCCCAAACCACTGCTTTACACTGCAGACATCCAAGGCATCAATGTGAATCAAGCAGCTCCATCCAAATGGATGCTAGGGAAAGGAAATTCCCTAAAGTTCCTTGGAGAACAGTACCTTCTCTATTTAGCTGATCCACGCGATTGCACTGGCTTTTGCATTACCTTCTACAAACGAACTAGCGTTGGAAGTGGAAATATTCCAAGTGCAGAAGAAATCAGACGTGCCCACATTATTAATCTGAGTATTATCCAGTTACCAAATTGAAAACTTTAATTTCAAAAGCTCAAAGCTTTGGAAATAATTTTGAACTAAAGATTCCTGTCCCAGCAAACAACCCAGTTGCTGGGATTTGAACAGCGTTGGGATCAGTGGGGCAGAAGAGGGGATTTCCATTGACATGCTTGGATGCTGGCACGTGCATTTTAGCTAGACTTGCACATTTCAATTTATTTAGGTAAGCATGACACTTGTGGAGTGCCACAAGGACAGGTTATCTTTGTTTCTTCCAGAAATAATGGAGGCAAGGTCATACAATGATCTTTTAGGCAAATTCCTCCCTTTGGTTTGAGCCACGAGATAGCAAACACATTTGGACATAGATTAGAGAAGACATCTGGGATGCAGCTTTATAGGTTAACATCCATCATGAGTTGAACGGTATGTACAGAACTCCAGACTGGAACACAAATCCCAGAAGTGTTGTTTGCATTAAGCATTCTGGTGATTATGTGCAGGAACTCTAGCCTGGCCTTTCCCAGGGGCCTCTGAAATGTAATGTGTTGGATCTTTCATAAGGCTCGCTACCACTACATTTAGTAGTGATTGTAAAATCACAGGGTGAGAAACTCTTAATCACATGCGTGCTCCATAAATCCAGCACGTAAATCCCAGATGTCTGTTATTCTACTGCCCCCAAGATCACGCTAGATCAGAAATAATGGCCATAAGGGCTTAGAGTGACAAAGCGACCTCAGTGGAATGTGGATTTTTTGTTCTTCCATGGCCTGGTGGAATGCTGCAAACTCAGATTAGGGACTGAAGGGGGAACATACGATAGGCAAAGTAGGGATTTCACTTCAGAAAAGCTAAGGGTTGTTTTTCTTTTAAGCCCAGTGACACAAAATCCTCTATAGAGGCTTCAGTGCACATTTTTACCCTTCTCCCAAGGCTGGTGCATAGTTTCAATGAAGTAGGTGCTTCAAGTGCTGGAGGCAGGGATCCATCTTACATCCCTATTAGCTTCCCCATCCTTCCGATGCCACTTTCTACTGACACATAATGTAAGCTTATGTGACATAAGTGTTCTCAGAGCCAAACACGCTGCAGTATTTACTTCCAGGAGTGCTGAGATACAATAATAAGGATTATATGAGCCTTTTTATACCCTTAGATATCACAGTAAGGATTATACGAGCCTTTTTATACGGTATTCTTTAAAACCCCATGCCATGCCTGTTAAAGACACAGGTTTTCAAAAGATAACCCACTGAGCAAATGAGGTTCTGCACATTAGCTGCACATTTTCTCCAAAATCAGATCAGAGAGATGCATCGCGAAAACTAAAAAGTAAAAATCGTTTTTAAAGCGTGCAAAATTCATCAAAATGCAACAGTCCAGAAAGGCATACATACCTTCAGTCACAATGGTTGGGGCCTCTAACAAAATGAGTCTTTGGGCCACTCCAACAATGTTGGGCAGTAATAATTCTCGAAGAGCAGCAAGGTTACGGATATCCAGGGCAGTAAATGCGAAGCTTCCATCAGTAGCAATCTGCTGCAGCTCTGCACTGTCAGCATTCAGGACCCCAATGCTAAACGAAAATATACTAGCTTGCTTCACCGCTAACAAGCCCTCTCGGATATCATCGCTAGACTCTCCACCACTTATCAGCACTAAGATCTGAGGCACCGCTTCCTCTATCCTGCTGCCTCCTGCCTGGGTGAAGAGGTTCTCCACCACATACTCCAGTGCTGCACCAGTGTTAGCTTCCTTGCCACCGCGGAAACTGAGTGCCTTGACGGCATCCAGAACATCCGCTTTTGTGGAGTAGCTGTTCAAAGCGAACTCGGTTCTGGGTTGATCACTATACTGCACCACCCCAATGTGTATCTGCTGAGCTCCAACTCTGAGGCTTTCAATCAAATTTACAAGGAAATCGCGTATGGCTTGAAAATTGACACTTCCGATGTTGTTTGATCCGTCAATAAGGAAAATAAGGTCAGCAGACTCTTGAGCTTGAAAAAAAGAAATGCAAAAGGTGAAAGCATTAAAATGAGTGATTACATGCAGTCGTACAGTGTTCTGACATGTTTCTTGGAAAACCAGTGAGAAACAAGAAAATGAGAAAACAAAACACGTGTTCAATGAGGAGGTGACGTTTGCCTCTTAGTTCTGCATTCTGATTGAATACGAGTTCCAGCCCCAGCAGCTGCTCCAGGGTTGGACACAACCTGAGCTCGTGGCTGCTGTCCCGTGGGCATCTGTGCTTCTGACACGTGAGGAGAAAACTCAGCAAAACACTGTTTTTGAAAATCTAGATCCACTCCATCCGTACCCCGTCCTGTCAAAATATTTGAACTGACAGAGTCAAAAGAAACGGTGGATTTTGGTGGCAATTCACACTGCAGATACTGGGGGACAACAGTAACATTCACAGGGGCTTTTCTTCATTGTAGTCATTTTCTTTCTTTTTTTTAAGAAAAAGCCATTATTTACCTGTTACATGGAAAGTTTCAGCCTCTCTTTTGCAATTCTGCTCTTTCGCTTTTTAAAAATGGTGGCTGAATATATTGGCTTCTCCCAGCATGTAAAAATGTTATTTGAAAGGTAGCTGTAAGAAACAGCTGGAAAAGTTTTGTTTGCTGTTCTTGGTCTGCAATTCTTTTACCAGCTGTCCAGCATATGCACAATGATATTTGTCCATCGAATTGACCCATACAATTATTGACACATGCCACACAAATGCTGTATTGCATTAATTGCTTTGCACAGATGCACTGATTATTAGTAGATATGTCTGATCTGTGTTTTTTCATATGGACACTTCATATTCAATCAAGGAATGCGGAATCAGGTTAAAACGGTGATGAAATCAGTCATGACACAATTATCCAACTCTATTCGTTGTGACTATACCCAGATGATCACAAGCATCTGCTGAGAATATACACACACCAAACAACACTTTTATATGGCATTAGCATGGTTGTTGAGGGGGAGGCATTTTTTTCTGTGAGACTTACCGAAGCAGACCCAAAATGGCCTGGTGTCTGCTCTTCCTTCTTTTGCTCAAGTGACTTTACCATCCACATCACCAAGAGCTGTATGCACTCGATAGGCAGGGGAAGAAGACCCCAAAGCATGCTCAAGTGGTTCCATGCTACCATTCTCCAATCTCGTCAACAAATCAAACTTCAGATCATTTGCAAACGACTGACAAGCCACGTTTGGAAATCCGGCTCTCGGTTTTTGAAAGCTGAAGGTGAGCCTGGTAGCAAAACTGGCCCGTAGTTTAGCAGAGCCAGGAATAAACCTGCAGTCATTGCAATGAGCATCATCCATCATTTTTTTTGGCAACTGTGTAGCTGCTTTTCTAGTAAATGTTCTCATGCACCACAATGCCACCAAGAGACTCAACTGTGTGATTCCAGCAGCAAAGGGAAAGGCTCTCCAAGGAGTCACCATCTCCCTAAGCCAACTCAATGGCCAACACCAACTTGGAGAACACCAACACAGTTCAGAATTGCAAAGGGCTCTGGAATTCTTTTCCACTGCTGAGTCAAGAGCTGTGAGAGTGCTTAGGGTTGGCTTTGCTGTGCCGTTTGTGGCTAGGATGCTCACGCTCCACTTTTCTAACACAAAGGGAAGAGAAATCTCAAAGCACACAGCGCTGCTTCAGATACCCTGAGGAATGGCATTTCAGACACCAGTGGGCATCATCACATCATCACGGGTTGCTCCCGCAAAAGAGAAAACAGTTTTTATGAAACAGGTGTGTTGGATAATTTGTCATCACCGTAAAAACTCTCGTACTTCAGTGCACATTTATGGAACAAGACGGTGCTGGAGGACAAATGAACGCATGCTTGTTACACAACTAAGCAAGAAGGATCAGATGAGACAGACAGTTCAGGTTTAATGAATACACCAGGGCAAACTCAGGGCTGACTTTCATACTTACACCAGTCAGCTCTGGGGACTGCCACAGACCAACAGCTCTGGTACACTATATTGGAAATACTACGGGACTGGTTGGTTTTCTTTCACATTATTTCTTCACATTCAGGTTCATTTCTAGGGTAAATTCCATGGCATTTCTACACATATCAATGCTACATGGAGTTAGCAGCTGAAAGAATGATTTCCTCAGCTCTTAGGCAAACTATTAATTGCACCACGCTTTGCACACCACATACTGTCATGCAATGTAGCATCTTTTTACATATTTAATGATACTCCATAGACAGCTCGTGCAGAGTGTGCTGGGACAAAACTGCAACAGTAGGATTAGCTTAAATTTTGTGACACAGGAGGGGATGGGAAGGCTTACAAAGAATACCTCTCAGTAGAAATGAACTTGGAAGTGCTTCCCAATGTACACGAAGTGGGGATTTGCCTTTATAGCTTTTAAAGAAGCATCTGAGACTTGGGACATCTGTTACCTGCTGGCATGTCCCAGAGGAGGACAGCCAGCTGCCAAGGACAAATTTCCCTATTGGTTTCAGCAGGGAAGAACTGTGGCCTTTCACAGTGATGATGCTGAACAGCCTCTGCAGCGCTGTCAGCACATCATATATGGCATTCCTTTAACACATGTATCAGCATGTTTTCCTTAGAAAAGGTGAATGTTACATCTTCTTTCTGGGGGAGCTCTTTTCCTTCCCTGTGGCTTTCACGTGACCTGGATATTTGCCCTGCCAAGCACATTGCACAAAAAAAAAAAAACAACAACACATGTGAACACAGCCTTTTGGTGTCGCTCGGTGTCATGCAGTGATGGAGAGCACCCAGTGGGGTGGCGTGAGGGTTAATCAGACAAGACAACACAGAGGATTAATGTTACACCTCATCACACTGCCATTGCCTTACGTCACCCCACAAGCTATTGACCTTCAGATGGAGTCTCAGGAATAAAAAGAAAGGTTTGATCTCTTGGACTTCTGTTTTGAAACACAACAAAGCTGCTCAGAAGGCCCTTTACACACTGCCATTTCATAAACAAGAGGAGGGACAGAGGAAGGCTCTCTTATCTTTTCCAGGCAAATTCGGTCCCCAGCTTGTGGTCAGTGCAGATTCCTTGAAGCCAGTGCAGAATGCAGAGAAGTTAAAGAAGCTGGTGAGAGTCACCAGCTTGGATAGAAGGCGACTGAGTGGCATGGCAAAAAGGGACTATGAAACCGCACGCTTTCTCCAAGCAGAGGAGAAGTGAGGTCTGTGGACTGGCTGAGATGGAGCTCTCACCCAACCTACTCTCAGCAAGCACTGCTTTTGCTGTCTTCAGCTGGAACAGGAGAAATAATGAGGCTTTCTAAAGTCACCCCACACTGTCAATGGGAATATGGTCTCCCAAAGCCCCTCTGTAGTTGCAGGGCTGTGTGGAAGCTACATCTTCCAAACCTAAAGGGCCCGTGAGGTCTTGGGGAGGGGGACCAAATCCCTGGCACATCAACTCTGCGCTGCTCCAGGCTATGATGGCACCTCAGTTGTGATGCCTGCATCCCACCATGTCCCCGGGGTCCCCTGCACAGACCTCGTCTTCCACTGCCCCACCAGCTGCAAGGGGACATCCCATCCCGCGTCCCTGCAGCCAGCAGGGACCTGTGCAGCCCACAGAGGGCTTTGGTTCGACACCGTCAGAGCTGATGCTTTTCTCTCCTATTTCCCTACCTGGGGAGTGTAAGGGATGAAGCGAATTAAGAGCTCTGCAGAAGCCCTAAGCTCGCATTTCTGTGCAGAAGGATGTCTCCAAGGGGCCACTGCCCGTGCCAGGGCTCCTGCACTGCCTCCTGCAACAGGAATTTCAGCTCTGTTTGCAAACCATGGAGTACGAGTACAAGCACAGGGCCATACGCTTCAAACCTTTGTTTTTAAACCTCTGACCATCCATCTCAGTCCGCCCTTACAAAGGCTTCACACAGTGCAGCACCAGCAGTCGCCATGCTGACGGGAGCCACCAGCATGGCCAGGACAGAGCGCAGCAGTCGGCCATTACCTGTGATGTCTTTAACCAGTCCTTTGGCTCCAGCCTTTTCTGGAGTCATGGAGGTACGGACACTTGCCACTAAATCTCCAACTATGCCATGGAGAGCGGTAAGATTCTCTAGGTTGAAAAGGTGGGTATCGAAGGGTCGGCTCGCTATTTCCTTTAACTCCCCTTCCACTGCATCCTGCACGCCGACCGCAATCATGTTTACATGGGCCGATTTAAGGACAGATGATGGCAGAGCCACATCATCCTGGGATTGTCCGTCCGTTAACACTATAATAACCTGGGGAACGCCTTCACTCGCTCTGCTTCCAGCAGCTTTAGTGAGATGGTTCTCGATTAGGTACTCTAATCCTTTTCCAGTCTTGCTGCCTCCCCCCATGTAAGGCATATTCGCGATATGGGAGAGCACATCTTGGTTAGAGGGGTACGTATTTAACTGGAACTCTGTGTGTGGGTTTCCGCTGAACTGGACCAATGCAAAACGGAAATCATTTCCTCCCACATCTAAAGCCTTTACAACATCATACAGAAACTCTCGAACGAGTTGGAAGTGCTCCTTCCCAATGTTCCAAGAGGAATCCACTAGAAATATTATATCAGCCACGGCAACGTTTCTGACAGCTTTAAAAAAACAGATGGGGTTTAGGATTTTCTAGCAGTCAGCGCAAGCATTCCTCCTCAACCCAGTGCCATGAGCTCCACTCCAAAGGGTCCCGGCACCTCCTAAAAACCCAGCAGCTCCCTGCGGGTCGGTGGCAGCGCTCATCTCACATCTCCCCTCCGCTTCCCACGCTCATACGCATGCAAGGAGGCCAGAACAGCCCTGCCCTGGAGGAAACCCACTTGGGGCCACGCTGGGGCAAAACCCCACATCCCGCACCCCGGCCACGCAGAGCATCCTGGAGCTGGCCAGCCAGCTAGCGACATGCTGGGGAAGGTCCAGGCTCTGAGGTCAGCCCAACGGGAGTGGAGGAGCAGGAGGTAAACCACAATGTACCATCGACATGCACGTTAAAAAACAAACGGTGCAAACATCTCGGAGCGAGCGAGCAGCGTGCTCGTGGAGGACTGTGGTCAGTAATGGGTCTCGTCTTACCTGCTTGCTGCTGGGCACCAACTGAGCAAAAGCCTGAGAGCAAGAGGCCAAGTATTGCCGCAAGGGGCAAATGTCGGTGCTTCCTCATTCTGTTCTTTTGTTTCAGTTTTCCTTTTTATTCTCCTTGTTTCAAAGCACCTGATGTGAGACCTAAGGGAGAGGGAGAACGGGGTTGATAGCCTGGTCGTTATTAAATACCTAATTGTTAATGAGTACTGGTAGCCATCCCACCTCCTACAAGATGTCAGTGCAGGAGGTTCATAGAATCATAGAATACTATAATGTCCTGGGTTGAAAAGGACCACAATGCTCATCCAGTTCCAACCCTCTGCTATGTGCAGGGTCACCAACCAGCAGACCAGGCTGCCCAGAGCCACATCCAGCCTGGCCTTGAATGCCTGCAGGGATGGGGCATCCACAGCCTCCTTGGGCAACCTGTTCCAGTGCCTCACCACCCTCTGTGTGACTGTGATCAGTCATACAGTCTGATTTTTAGGTGGTCCTGTATGGAGCCAGGAGTTGGATTTGATAATCCTTATGGATCCCTTCCAATTTGGGATATTCTATGATTCTACACACGTGCCTGGACTGAAACAGATGAGATGGGATAGAAAAGTCAAACTGTGTGGTTTTATGATGTTTTGGTGATGTTTTGGTAGGGGAAAATGATTTTAATGCTGGTCAGCATTTTGTAGGGTCAGCAGGTTTGTAGAACAGTCATTCCCACTATTGATGTCCAGTCATTACTGTGGGGCATAGATGGTTTTCTTCTCGCCTATACTGCCCAGGTAATACTGAGTATATTGGCAAACGGTCAGCCTAGATATCTTCTCTGATCACTCAACAACCAAAATATCTGGCCACCCTCTCCTTGTCCACAGGGCACTAGTCAAAACATCCGGGCAAAGCACACTTTCCTGCTGTTGCTGCTCCTTATTTGAATTTTTGCAGAAGGCAGATCCTCCTGAACGCCCCTCTTTGCCTCATTTCACCTTTTCAGCTCTCCCAAAGCTAGAAATGGAAACTTAATTATCCCAGGCCCAAGCAAGCCACATGTTCTGGCTATACAGCAAAAAGCCCTTGGACTCCCTCAAGCTCGCAGCCCCGGCGGTGGAATAGCCTGCGTTGGCTGACCACATTTTGGAAAGGCACCAAGATTAATATTTTATGTGCTGGAGCCAAAATACAATTTATGGACGTTTCTTATCTTTGATCCACCTGGCAAACTTTCTGAAACAATGCCTCCTTCAGGAAAGCTGTGTATCCGTTGTCATAGAGATGGCCAATTTATTATTTAATCCACACATCCAAGCCTACAGAGCAGAAACCAGCTCTGTAGGCTTGGATATGAAGAAACTCTTGCTTCACTGAGAAAATATCCTCCCAAAAGGGAGCACGGTGATATAATACTTCTCATTCCCCAAAAGGAGTTCAATTATTCAAATGAGCCAAAAGTGATTCAAATACACCAAGCTGTTAACCGGGTCATCGCTGAGAAGGAAGAAGATCAGTTTTCTCATAGCCATTGCTGCCAGCTCCATCAGTCTCAGCAACTAGGAGAGTCTCAGAGAGTTCAACAGCCTGCCCTTTCAGAGAAGCCTTGCAAGATGCACGAATGGCAAACCTGGCACAGCCAGGAGCACAACCAAAAGCCCTTGTAGTACAAGGCAGGCCCTGACTCTTCTCCTCCTGTTGTGTATGACAATAATAACACCAGATGGAGAGCTGTTTAATAGGCACCCAGAGCCAGCAGCTAGCATGTAGGATTACTTAAGACAGGACGAGGCTTCCCTGTTATTGGCAACTCTTCAATTAATAGAGGCAACAGCTGCAGCTGGGGTATCTCTATCATTCATAGTCTAAAAAAATGCCTTGTTATCTGGCCACCATCCATCTCCCCAGCTACAGGAGCCCAAGCCAAACCTCCCAGTGCCTCTAGTGACAGAAAACCTGCACTGATGGACACTGCCCCTCATTCACACCTCAACCCTTTGCCCCCAGGGATGGAAAAGCTGGGCAGCACCCACAGGGCGCTGTGAAATAACCTTGCCCAACTCACTGTGCTGAAGCAACACTCGGTCTCGGGTTTGTTTGATTTGATCCAGCCAGCTTAGAATTAGGATATATTTTTCAAGCAGTAATATGCTGGCTGTTCTTTTTAATTGCCTTCTGTTCTGTTTTAATCCTTAGAGGGTCCTGGATCTGTTTCCAGCTCCCTCTGTGATCGCTGTATTTTTGGTTACATGTAAGCAGAGAGCCCTGTTGGTTAACACAGCTGCGTTAATCCCTCTAGCATCACACTTTCCCAAAGCCATCTTAACATCCTGGTTAGCTAAAAGGAGAGAGGCAGAGAAGTGTTTGGGGACAGGTGTTTGCTAGAGATTGATCAACCACTCAGGGAGAAGCGGAGCCTTTAAGCACAGGTGTTCCCTAACAGGGTTCCTCCTTATCCTCAGCCACAATGCAAGGGGAGGTGCTGAGTGAGGAGGTGGCTACGGAGAAGAAGTAAAGACACTGCTCAGGTTTCATCTGACAGAGCAAACAGTAAGTCTCTTGCTTGGTGGAAGAGGTGGATGATGTGATTTTTGTTGCTTGGGTAGGGCTGCTTGGTTTGGGCAGGGTGCAAGGTATAACCTACTCTGCCCCATTTTTCTACCCCTCTGTGCTCTTCCTACACCTCCTGCTAGCCACAGAAGCTGGAGGTGGATTCAGCTTATAGGAGGTGGAGGACAAAAGCAGGGAATGTGAATTTAAGGCAATTTGACTTAATTTTGTGGTTGCTGACAGGTGTCCATTCTCCCAATATATTCTTCTGGTTTGCTATCTGGGCAGGTTGCTTTCATCCTGAATTTATCGCTGATTTTCCCAATGGAGAGTTTCTCACAGTCTTGGGTGTGGAATCTCTAGCAGAGCTTTTGATATAACCACTATAAGCCTGGAAGCAAGGCTGAAAATACTGAAGCTGGAGTGCTTCTGGGAGGGCAAAGAGCTTTCTGAGCTGCGAAGGAACCCTGGAGAACCTATCTGTTAATAGTTCCTATGCGATCAGAAGGACCGGTGTGCTGTTCAGTAATCTGCAGTTTTTCTGTCTGCCTCGAGCTGATGCAGTGCGCGGTGACCTCCGGTTGCAACAGCATCTCCTCCATTTCATCAGAAGATATACATCTGTTACCAATAATGCTTTCAAAAGGCGACCCTTTCTGCCACTAGCGCAACGATTTCCTTAAATATTTTCCCCAGCAGCTATTTTCTGCTTTATGCACAGACAAGTATGCAATAAGTTGAACATCTCACATCATTCTATATTTGTGTGGGCGCTTCGAGCTTCCTACAAATCATCCATTTGTGCGCGTTTCTCTCACCAGAGCGTAATTAAAATCCGAAGAAGCGCGAAGCAGATGGGTAGGCTTTAAAAAGCAAAACATAAAAGGCAGGAAAGAATTACTCCAGCTTTTACATATCGCTTTGATTTGTTGCATATGCCTCTCAGCTGGGCTGGCTGGCTTTCAAGGGGAGGGGAGGTGTCTATGGCTTCAGCGCATATAGGAATGCAATGTGTGTCACGTGTAGATGCAGATGGGTGCTGGCCAGCCTTTGGGATGCTGTCCCAGAGCAAGTTACACGTGGTCCCGTTTTCCTGTCCAGCCCTAAGGCTCTTCCCCAAAAATCCCTTGAATAAAAGCGATTGTGGGGCCCTAAATCCCTACTTTGTGTGTGTAGGGTGGGTCGCTTCTTTTGGAGGGTTTCCCTTAATGCTGCTGCCGGTTTGGCATTGATGGTGCTGGAAAAGTGAGGGCTGCTTCTGAAAATGTTTCTTCCCACCAACGTAGACTTGAGCATTGAAAGCAACCCAGCCCAAAAGCATGGAAAATCCTCCTGCTTTTGCAAACCTGTTTAGTTCTGACCAGCATTTAGCAAAACTCCAGGGCTGTGCTGCCTTCATATCACACCCAGCATGCCAGCACCTCATATGAATTGCATACTCATTTCTGTCCTTATAACCATGCAATTGGCTTAAAAATTGCTTGTTTTCCCCTACTTAAAGGCTGAGACTAAAATAGGGTTGTTAACAAGAGGAAAGGCAGTGTTTGCTGGAAAAAAAAAAAAAAATGAGGATACTCCCTCAAAGATCAATGACTCTTTATATAGGGTAACATAAGCCTCCAAGTGCCTCTCTGCTCAGACAAATCATCCCCTTAATGTGGAGCACAGAGCACTTTAAAAAGGTGGAAAAAGTGATGGGCACGTGGGCAGCAGGCTGGCCATGATTCATGCAATGCCAGCCAGAACCTGGCCCTGCACAGAGCAGGATCGTTCCCATTGCAAGTCAAGCACGAAAGCAACGAGGGGATAATCTGAGGTTGGCCAGAGTTTGCAGTGATGCAAGGAATAGGATGTTCCCAAACAGGCACGTCTCAGAAGTTAGGAAAGAAACAACATTTCTCTCCTGGTTGCAATGGGGGTTGGTTTAGCTCGCCCTGAAAGCAAGGGGAGATGATGCTTTGAATGGAAAATTGTGAGCATGTTTCAAAACTCGTGGAGGGTTTGCTGAGAAGTGGAAAGGTACAGAATGAATGAACGATCTGAATGACATGGGGCGTGCTGCTCCTGTTGCAGAGAAACCACCTGCCTCCCAAAGTTAGTGAGCCTCTCTGCAAAGAGGGTAAATCTGTTCAAATCTGTATCCAAAGGGGATTACAAAGCCTGGTTCCTAAGGTTCATGCTGATGAGTTGAGGGATGGTGCTAGGGAGGTGTCCTGCTCCATCTCTGTGCCCTTGGGGATGCTTTGGCCTCCACAAAACTCCCAAACTGGTCGTTCCCCAGCAGCAGAACTACTTGAGCATGGCAATTATCTGACCATCCATACCAATGTATAATTTTTAATTAGTTGGTAATGGGGTAAAGCCAGAAGTTTGGAAAAAATGCAGAGTCCCCTGGGAGACCCTATGAATCATCACCAGGAATGAGCTGAGAGTTTCCCCTTTGCGCCTGCTGGAAGGAAAGTGGCTTTGGCCACCTCCACTCCAGCCCCTTTTGGCCTCTGTGCCTGGTCAGGAAACCAGTTTGGCCACAGCCGGGCTGGGGTTGGGAAGGGAGGGCTCTGCAGAGGGGAGAGGGTGGTAGGATGTCTCCTCCATTAGTCACTGCCTCCCTTTGGTGAGAGCATTGCTGTCTGAAACATCCCAGGGAGCTGAGGGTGAGGGGACTATGGAGGGAAAGGGGGGGTGGCTCTGTGTTGGGCTGAAAAGCCCTTCTCTTAGGGAGAAAAGCTGATTTTAGCAAATTTTTATGCAGATGACCAGGAGATGATGGGCCCATTGCAGGAGACAAGCCCAGCAGCAGGACCCACGTAGAGTGGGCAAGTCTTTGTTAGTGCATCCCTCTTGCCTGTGGGCAGGAGAGGTGAGGGCTGCCTTAAACAACTCCAAAATGGGGAAGATGCACTGAGAAACCCCCTTAGGTTGTCACTATCCCTCCTGGAGCCCTTGCTGGATCCCATGCGTGCCATGGGCACCTTGCCGTGCCCAGGCAGCCCCACAGACCGCATCCCAAGAGCAGGCTCCCCAGCAGCACAACCCTAAGCATCCTTTTTGGGTCTCCAGCTCTATGGACACCCCCTCCCGAGCTCTTCTGTCCTCCCACCCTACTAAGCTGCTGCAGCAGTGATATCAAAGCATAGAAGGCAAACAACCGTAGAGAAACCCCATCGGGTTTAAGTGAGTTTAATTCAATTCTGTGCTCCCCAGAGCATCCCCGTGCACCTGCATGCTCTGGCTCTGCATGGAGGCTCCTGGGGTGCCCTGCTTTACAAGCCTGTTGCAGCACTGCTTTTCTCTGCAGACTGAAAGCGAAAACACAGCTTTCCTCCAACACTTTTGTTTTTCCTGCTCTGAGTTTTGCCTAAAACGCTTTGAACTCTTTCCCTCGTTTAAAAAAAAAAAAAAGCAGCAGCCACGAGCGCAAGCTACGAGCTCCCGCACGCACGGCGGCACTTACCCCTGAGTGAACCCCCAAAATAGATCTCTTATCCCGGGGTTCTCCCCTTCCGAAGCACCTTTCTGTGGCCCCGCCGGTGCCGCTCAGCGTCCCCGCTTCCCTTCGCCTTCCTCGTCGGGCCGCTCGGGATGCTCTGGTTCCCCGGCAGGCGGCCGCCGCGGCTCTGAGCGGGGCCGGGGGAGGCGGCTGGCGCGGTACCGGCCGCTGCAAATGGGATCCAGATGCTGTGCTCTGGCGGCGGCGGAGGGGCTGAGGTCAGAGC
>JAOWBP010003503.1:2545757-2555903 GCA_028571105.1 Tragopan temminckii
CCGGGGACGCCTCCCCGCGCTGTTTCCCCTTCCCAGAACGCTATTTCCTTATTATCTATAAAGGCGAAAAGAGGGATGGCGGATTATTTTAATTGCACGCCTTTCAGTTGAGAAGGGTTGGGCTTGGATGTTGGCGGCAGCCAGGGTGCGCCAAGGGCCGTACCAAGTTACGCAGGGCTCCCTCCAAGCGCTTCTGGGATGCTGGTGAGCCCAGCTGAGCCCTTCATGCAGCTTCCCATCAGACGCAGTAGGGGTTAGGTTCCCCACTCCCTCTGCCCCTTGGGAAATCATCATTTAGCCCTTAGGCTATGTTTTCTAACACGTGCAGCCCAGAGAAAGCTGTCTAGAGGTGAACTGAAAGGTGCTACATCAGTCGGATGAGTGAGCGATCCATGAGTTGTTTTTCACCTCTGTGCCATGAATACCTATGGTTAACCTTTCACTAGGCAGCGCTAACCAGGTTTGGGGTTTGTTTTTAGCCCTCTGCATGCTGAAATCAAACATTTCATTCTGGTTCAGGTTGTGTTTTTGCAAGAGCTTGTGGTATAGAAGCAATAATTCTTATTTCTTGCCCTTTCTTTGGACCGCGTGAGGCTGGGGTTGCAATCATGTCCTGGGAATCAAACAGTCAATCTCTCTTCCGTTGTTTCAAATGGAGATTTATGATGTTTGCTCTAGATTTTCTGCTATTTCAAAGATCAGCCCCGTTAAAATAAAATAGCTGGAATGCTTTGGGGAAATGCTGAGGTCTTGAACCGCTGCAGTAGCTCATTCTGGTGGTGGTGTGGAGAGAAAGCTGGCCCTGCAAAGGGACCCAGCACCACACAGCCCCACTCTGAGCACGGCCCAGCAGGTCCAGTTGGCCGCCACCAGTGGAAACCAGTGCAGCACAGGCACAACTGGTTTTATTTCTGTCCATCCTTGTGCTTTTCAATCAACCCCACAGCAGTTTGCTCTACGTTCAGTTAGCAAGGCCCTGGTTTTTCCCTGTGTGAGCAATGGGGAACTTGGGCTCCTTCGCTCTGTGGTCCCAAAGGAGATCACTGCAGCATCCCATGAGGAAATATAGGGGGACACCCAGAGAGACAGGCTTTGTTCTGTCCCCAGCCATCTGACAGCCCTCTCAGTCATTGGATTGCACCATGGCAGCAATTTCTAGAGACAGCAAGGGAGGGCAGTGACTAAGTTTAGCAGGATTTCCTCCCTTGTGTATTAATAACCAGACGTGCTGAATGCGATGAGTCAAGGAGAGGGTTTTCAGGAATTCTCTTTCCACCCACAATAGAAAAGGCCCTGCATGATGCTCCCTCGCCCTAATGCAAAGGGGACCTTCAAAGTGTCCTGCTTGCCATAAGGGTCTCTGATTGAGGCTCTTCAAAATCTCAACAGAGAGGCAACATTCTGCAGTACTTTCCTGGATACCTGTGGATTTCCTGGTGCAATCCACGTGAACACAGTGCCTGCTTCCATCCTGCCTAAGTGGCTGCTTTATGTGCACTGGTTGTTGTGAATGCATGGGGGGAGCAGGAGCCATGCCTCTGCTTAGCGAGAAACACCTGGGCTAAAAGATACAAATTCAACTTGTTATTCCCTATTTTGGACAAGTGAGCTTGCTACAACCTGCTGGAGCTCAGCAGATTTCTAGACCTAGCGTCCATGGCAAGCTTTGGGCATTGCATTGAATATCGCAGCGTGCAACGACTGGGACAATCCTGAAGCTGTTCCACTTCTGATGCAGCATCCCACTGTGGCTCCATCCTTGAGCACCATCTGCTGGCTTCTCCTCCAGGGACTATTTGGGCATCCAGCAGGACACACAGTCGCCTTTGAGCCCTCGGATAAAGCCTGCTCCTGCAAGGCAGGGCTGCTGCTTACCATGAGATTGCCATGAGAAGTTTGTCTCATCCCTGGAGGTGCTCAAGGCCAGGTTGGATGGCATCCTGGATAGTGTGATCTAGTGGGGGACAGCCAGCTCGTGGGAGGAGGTTGGAAATGGATGGTCTTTAAGCTCCCTTCCAACCGAAGCCATTCTATGATGATGGTAAAATTCATGGGTTTCACCAAAGCCAAAGGTCGCTCCATTCTTCTTCCACCACCAACCCAACCATCTGTGATGTGGTTGGATGTATTGTGGATGCCCCATCCCATTTCCAGCAGAAAAATTGTGGTGTTCAAGGCCAGATTGGATGGGGCTCTGGGCAGCCTGGTCTAGTATTAAATGTGGAGGTTGGTGGCCCTGCATGTGGCAGGGGGGTTGGAGATTTGTGATCCTTGAGGTCCCTTCCAACCCTGACCATTCTGTGATTCTGTATGGGGTCCAGCCATGCCCCCAAGCAACGTTTGCTGCTTTCAAAGAGTTGAGGGCTGCTCTGCTTAAACTGGGGCAGGGCTGCAGATTGCATTTTAATTCTGCTTGCTGATAGATGGTTTTCATTAGCACCAAAGCATTTGCCATTGCTTTCTTCCCAACACTCCCCCCACAATCACCACCCCAGTTTGGGAATCCAGGAATATTTTCTGAGGCTTTGTTCTGTTCTGCTTTCCTCTGCACTTTCTGTATTATTATTTTGTTGTTGTTCTGCCTCTGTGCAAATGCCTCCTGAGGCGTTTGTACCACTTCTGATGGCACCCTTGGCTTTGAAGCAGCTGGAGAAAAAAGGGCAGGAGCATCTCTAGAGCACACAAAGAGGGAAACACCACTGCCGAATTTCCATCTCAGGGGGCTGTTTCTCTGCTATGAAGAGAAGGAAAATCCTCCTGGAAGGAAGAACAACTTAGGAATCCCATAAAAGCGTGCCTGCTTTGTTGCAGAGTTTTTGACTGATGCTAATACTGCTAATAAATCACAGTGATGGGATAACCCCAGCAGAAGCAATAAAAACAAGCCTATGGGCTGCACACATGGATGTATATACTCTTAATCCATGCTTGCATGGACTACAGGGGAGATAATAACTTAAGTGAAGAAACTTGGCGCCTGCCTGCAAAAAGACACATCCTGCTGCAAGAGCTTTCCAGTGACAAGGAACAAACTACTCTCAGCTATGTAAATACTGCGGATGCTTTCCCTCTAACACAATGCACAGCTTGTAGGTCACTAAACTGTAATGTGAGCCACGATGCTCGACTTCTAGGAAAGAAGCTTGTTGAGCTCTTTCTCAGAATAAGAGGTGTGAGTCTGGAAATGGAGGCGCGATGCGCTTGGGCCAAAGCAAAATGTTGCAATGGCTTGCTCCTGTTTCCTTCCATAGATGCTTCCAGGTGGTGCCTCTTACAAGAGATGCTACAAGGGAGAGCACTGAAAATGTAAAGTTTGGTATAGATGTACCATATGCATTGGGGCACATTCTTATTAAAGCCCTCTAGTATAGGATCAGTTCCAGGCTTTATCCAGCGTATCTGTTCCAGGCTGTGCTGTGTGCTCTCTCACTTATAAACTTAGGAGGAACTGACATAAACAGCATCTCAACATCGTGACTGTTTTGTTTGGAAAATCAGCATTTTAAAGAATGCACACACACACACACACACACAAAAAAAAAAAACAACAGGAAATGGCATGTGTGTGGTTGGGATGTATTTATCCCTTGGGGGCTTGTAAGTGATTTGCACCAAGCATATGGAACAGCTTGTGCTCAAGGTGCGTGTCTGAGGTGGTGCTACCACTCATGGCTTTGGGTTGAGGTGGAGAGGCGTGGTGTGGGAGATGCTGAATTTTCCCCTGCAAATGGCTAAAGCTCCTTAGGATGTGAAATAGCCAACATTTTTTGCCCAAATTGGTCCAGAAGATCTTTTGGAGCATGGGCACCTTGCTAGCTGGTCTTGGCAATGCCCAGAGCAACGCATCTGCCTGCAGGAGAGTGGCATCAGCAATGCAGCATCCATCCTTCATCCAGATAACTTTTCTTTAATGAGGCTTTAATTAGTGCTGCTGGGGTACCAAGTGCAAACCAGAAAGTGGAATCGGCCCACGGTGCCTCTGGTTGTCCCTGGCCCTGGATGTGAAAGATGGACCTGTCCCCAGGCAGGAAGAGGTGGGGACAGCTTTGCGTGGTTACTGTTGCTGTTTACCACCTTCTCCAACCGCTGATGGCAGAAGCGAGTGGAAAAAAGCCTTCAGCTCTCCCTATAAAACGCGGAGCCAGCAGCCCTGCCAGCCTGACTAACGCGTCGTCCATCAAACGTTTCATTCATCCATTCTGCATCTGGACGCACAAAAATCACACGGCCTGCCCAAAGCAGAACAACGGCACGCTTTGTCCCTAAAAACACCCAGCAGTGAAGCCACCTGTAGGCTACGAGTGAGCCAGAACGGGGATGGTTTTTACGGGACCCATATGGGCCAAATGGGGGAGTGCCAGCGGAGCCTGGAGTTATTTATGGACCATGAGGGACCAGAACATCTTGGCTAGGCATCCTGTCAAGGTGGCAACATGTTCTCTGCTTGCCACTCTGAGAGAGAAGGCATGTGGAGAGACTGAACCCATGGCAGATGATGCTCGTGATGTGTTGCTCCCAGTAGGCAGGTTGTGCCATCACCACCTTCACCCCAAAGAGAGGAGATGGGTGCCAACATGCATCACCACTGGCAGTTCTGACTGCTCAACCTTGATGTTACGGGGGGCTTTCATTTGTGTCTTCCCTCCAATCACAGCTAACCTGCATTCTGTTTCCCCCCAGCCTTTGGAGCAATGCAGTGCTGTTGAAGATTGCTGTCCTGTGTCACTGGCAGCTTGGTCCATCACATTTACCGTTCTTCCGGAAAAGGGGAAGCAACAATGAGGATGGGAAGGGATGGGGATGCTGGTCTCGGTGCTGATGCCAAAGGGTTTTGTGGATCTGAAGCACCATCTCAGTAACTTGACTTCGTCTTCAGCTCTGCAGCGGAGAGGCTTTGCTGGAGCAGGGACGTGCGGCGATGTTCAGAGTACAGCACGTCCGTGGTTCCTGCTGACAGCAGCATGTTCTCACTAATTTCTCACTTGATCTATAGCCCCGAGCAGGCTGCCACTAATGTCCTCTAGCTGTGCAACTGAGGAGCCTCTGCAGAAAACATCTGGCCACTGAGCTTCCCCACCGACCTGCTCTGCGTGTCCTGGGATAAAACTAGATGCTCACAGGCTAAATGAAAACACACCGCATGTGAAATAATACCTCTTCGAGGTTCACAGCTGAGGGCAGCAAGCTGATGCCTCATTGCCTCGGGAAGATGCTAATAGCTGGAGAGTTGTGACATCGGGACCTCATACCTGGTGGGGAGATGTGCCAGCAGACCTGCTTCATTAGGCATTGGTTGTATAATCGGTTTAATTAATTCTCTGTGTGCAGTTCCCCTGAGGCTTGCTTCTGACACGTGTGGCTTGCAGCCCTTCCGTGCTGCCGTGCCACAGACTGGCAGCCCACAGGGCTTGGTGGTGGGAGGTGATGGTTGGACTCGACGCTCTGCAGGGTCCAACCTGAATAATGCTACGACAGGAATCTGGGGAGATGTTATTTAAAGGAGCGTGCTGGAAGGTGGGCCAAATTTTCTTTGGTTTCTAACAGCAGAAGAGATTTTTACATTCTGTGACCTAAAATACTCCACAGAAATGCCAGCTTGGCCTGTGCTCAACTAGGATGAGGGATACCAAAGGGAAAGAGGGTTTTTTTTTTTTCCTCTAGGAGTCCAAGCTTGGCCAGACTTCACTGTAGTCATGGGACAGCAATTGGGATTTTCCTTCTCCACGAAGAGAAGGAACAGGGAGGAGAAAAGGAACTCATAAGCACTCCCTGGGGGTCAGGAAACTTTTCCAAAGGCAAAAAATAAAAGCATCAAACTCTCAGAGTTGGTGTTTGTTTCCTTTCTGTGGTTTAAGCCCTTGGGAGGGCGGGGAGGGCACCTCTCTGTCGGCAGTACCTGGCAAGAGAGCTGTGAAAAACTTGTTTGTGAGAGAGAAATATGCAGTGCCTCCAGCTAAGGGAAAAATCCCTCTGCTTTGTCCCCACACCGAGGTCCAGCTCGTTGAGTGCTCAGCCCTGATGTGGTTTTCTCTGCACAGCAGTCTTTGGACAACCCGCACAGTGCAACACGCCAGCGGCCATAGGATGTGTGGAGATTTTGGCCAGCTGGATGGGATCATCCTGGCATCCCAAACCAGCCCCAGGGGGCTCCCCAGCCCCATCATCCCTGGAGAACTCGGAGGTGGTGTACTTTTGAGAGAAGCTTTTTTCCTGCGCTCTCCTCCCAGGTTTACAGCCTGTATTTTTTGCCGGACTCCACAAGGTGGCACAAGGAAACCGGAGCATCCCCGAGGTTATCCCTTCGCTCCAGCAATCTTTTGGCCAGGAAGGGAAGCAACGAGCAAGCCGAGCTGCAGCACCTTTTGCAGCTGGGTGTTTGCAAGACTAGCGAGGAGAGGGAGCTTGCAGTGTTTTGGCTGCTGCACCCACCCCTACGGGGATGTCTCCCCTTTCCCAGGGGTGGCTTGGGAGCTCTCCTGATGCTGGGTAGCATTGTCAGAAACACCAACAGGGGAAGGAACTGCTGCTACAGCCGTGTGAGAGTTGGTTTTTCTTTTAAGTGGAGTATGCTTTCCGGCTGGAATGGGTTGAAAGTTTCTCCAAGCTCTGATTTGGGTGTCATCTGACTTCACGCACACAGGCAGCTCTGTGACCTCTGGTTTCCCCTTCAGCTTGACTTGTGGCAGCCTGCAGTTCCCAGGGCAGTGGGCACAGCCCTGGTACTGGAGCTCAGGGAGCTTTGGGACACTGCTCTCAGCCATAATGGTTGGGTTTGGGTGGTGCTGTGTGGGGCCGGGGGTTGGACTGGGTAACCCTTTTGGGTCCCTTCTAACTTGGGATGTTCTATGGTTCATATATAAGCACGCTGTTGGTATGAAATACTGCACTGAGCATCCGTGCAACCAAAAGCATGATCCTGCAGCAATGCAAGTGGGCCCACTAGCCATCAGGCAACAGGAGAAGGATAAGACCTGACACTGGCTCTGCAGCCCAGAGAGGCAGACAGGCAGGAACAGCACTGAGAAGCATCAGAGCCAGATCCCTGCTCGAACCTACTCATTAGCTGCTTATTAGATGAGCAGGGAGCATCTCTCTGGCTGTTACATCCCAAGGAGAGCCACTGCAAGAGGTTGTTTTTCTTTCAAATGAAATGTGCTTTCAGGCTGGGATGGGCTAAAAGTCTCCCTATCAATCTGAAGAGCCCTGCAAAACAGCTCTGCCACCCCTCTGCTTAGGGCATCTTGCTCTGCATGCTGGCTGAAGGCCACCTCTCTCGAGCACACTGAAAAAAGGACAGAAATACTGGCACTGCCCAGAAACAGCCAAATGGAAACTCATTAGAGAGCAGATCGACCGGCAGCCCTCTGCATGGCCAGCGGGGCTCTCCTTATGTGACCTTGCTGGGAGTGGTTTACAGCTCCATCCCATCCCTTTCTCTGCCTCCAGAGTCTGACAGGACAGCAGCAACTCAAGGGCTGGGAGTCAATGCTAGACACCTTCTGGCTAGAAAATGCAGAGTACTTCTCAAACAAAGGATGAGGAACAAGTGGGAGAGCTTCGTGAAGGCCTGGGGACAACTCCAGTCCCAGCAGCTTCAAAATACAGCCTGGGGCAGGACAGTGGGCTGAAAAAAGACTGCAGCTCAGAGATGGAGGAAACAAATCCTGCACCCAAGCCGCTCAGCTGAAGTGCTGCCAAGCAGTTCTGTCAGGATAGGGATGGAGATGGATGCTTGGGAGCAGCCAAAAGCACCGCCCAGCTAATTGTTCGCAATCTAAGTGTCTATCTCTTGGGTTCTGCATCCTCATTTCCAGCATTTACCCCATCATATGTCTGCCCCGATTGTCTTCAGCCAGCCAAAAACATGCTGTCCTTCTTCATGCCCTTGCTTGGGTTAAAGGCAGATAAAACTCTGAGCACCTGGTCAGGTATGGGAGTGGCAAAGTGCTATCTCACACAGGAGCAGTTTACTGGGGAGTAACAGCAGAAGAATAGAAACACAGTTATTTCTTTCAACATCTACAAAGAACAAATAGAGCAACTGTCTGAAAGCATCCCATGGTGCACACACACCTGCAGTTGATGTGGGTGGCAGAGGTGTGCCAGGGTGCTTGCCAACAGCACAGTGCTGCTGGGCTGGCCCTAGTGCCTCCACCAGCACAGAGCACCCCAGGAAGATACTGGAGCCCAAAAGGAACAAAACAAGGCCCTTTGTAATCAAATGTTCTCTTGGAAAACAAACTATCGGAAGTTCTGACCTTGGAAAATGCTGGTTGGAGAGGATTAGGAAAGAGCATCATCTTGGAAGACTTAGTAAAGGGGTAGGTTGTCCCAGCATGGAACACCAGGTTGGTGCACCATCACAGCCTGGTCTTGCCTTGCTAGAGATTTCACTGCCTGTGTTTGGTTTGCTTTTAAGTCAACACCACATTCATCACCATCACCGGCAGGACCAGGATCTAACTGCACGCAGAGCCTTATCTTGCCATTACACCCCTACTTCCTCGTGAGTAACCCCGGGCGGGGTGCAAGTCATCCCTCCGGAACAACAAGGGCTTGTTTTCTCCTAGAGGTCCCTGACAGCCCTCCAACTCCATGAATGGTTGAGCTGTGGGCCTGAAATCATTCCTCTTTGCATGCAGGCTCCTACAGAATTGTCCTCTAGGTAGAAAACCCAAGCCTGGGCTTGCACACCCTCCTGGGGAAGTGTCCTTGGCCCAGCCATGACCATGCAAAACACTGCTAAGTCACAGCACTGGCTCTGGGAGCCAAACGGGCTCGTTTTCTGCTTAATGACTCAAAAACTCATCTCCCTCCTGGCAGAGTTGTTATAAGTTGTTTGTTTGGTGGGGTTCTGTTTTGCTTCTGAATTCAATCACGCCTTCAGTTAGCGATATGCATTCCTCGTGATTGTGCCAGCTTGCAGAATAAACACCGGGGTGGTTTCTCAAAGGATGTCCTCCCCAGGGTCAGCCATCCTACGTGCTGAGTCCAATGCTCTGCTTCTTGCAGTCAGCCCCATTGCCCCACTCCTGCCAAGCGTGCCCATGGTTATCCCTGGAGTGATGAAGGATGGATGCTTGGGGTCTGCTTCTTTTTAGTGGTATCAGCTTTGCTTTTAGCATGGCAAAGAAACTCCTCGAGACTCTAGCAAAGCAGAAATGGGTTCAGCAGCAGCAGCCTGTGCCTTCAGACAGCCCAAAGCAAGCACTCCAGACATGCACAGACTCCTGCATTTCTCAGGCAATTAGCTTTCTAGAACTGTGTTTGCGTGCCTGAATGCAGTTCATTTTTGACCTTGGTAATTGTCTGAACAAGAACATCCAGTTGGGTATCCTTACCTGATTAGTGTAACCTTCTTCGTGTTTGTGTAGATGCGCAGGACCCAGCTACTCCCACTGGCAAATTCTCCAGCACTGCTATCCATACAGATAGTGTCAAACCAAGTCCCGGCTGCAGGGTTGCAGTCCTGGATGTAATATAAATTATAAAAGAGTGAAAGAAAATGCACTGATACTACTAGACTATCCCTCCCATTCATTTTCTGGGACTATTTCATTTTGATGACCACAGCAAAGCTTGCAGTTCCTCATTGTCAAAATGGTGTGAAGAGCCTTTGGGTGTCCTGCAAGCTAGAAGAGAATAGTCCGCTGATATGAAATGTGGAATGGTACAGACAGTCCATCCCCTGCCTCAAGACAAGGTTAACATGACCTTATGTCAAATCTGAGCTGTTTGTGAAGACTTCCACCTCTGCAATCATCAGGCTATTCTGGGATACTACTTGAAATCAAGAGTATTTGAGCACAAGGATGTAAGCCCAGCGCTCCAAGATGGGTTAGGATGGTCCTCAGGGGGAAGGGGTAGAAACATGTCTGTCCTCTGCTCGGTCTGGTCTCCTTGTGAAGCACTACCACATCTGGGATCGGCACTGTAGTCATTGAGCAGCCTCCCTCACCTTGGATTTTGTGACCCATTGAAGTACTGCTGGCCCAACCATAGGATCATAGGATCATAGAATGGCCTGGGTTGAAAAGGACCACAATGCTCATCTAGTTTCAACTCCCCACTGTGTGCAGGGTCGCCAACCAGCAGACCAGGCTGCCCAGAGCCACATCCAGCCTGGCCTTGAATGCCTGCAGGGAT